>JAJJMC010019063.1:7597592-7634886 GCA_023531435.1 Papaver californicum
TCTGTTTGTTAGCATAACAAAACCAATTTTGGCAATTATTTGTGCTTCAATTAATTTAAAAAGAATTATCCGATTAATCACATAGGTTGTTAGAATTACCTGATTCCTGATTCCTGGTGTTTTTAAAATTATTCAAAAATCATATTTAGGTTATTTAGTCTTTTTTATTATTCCTGGAGTTTTCTAGAGTTAAGTAGAATCATTATTTTCTAAAATCATTACCTTCACAAGTTCGAGAATCGAACCTTTATTTACCACTTCTAAAATTACATCAATAGGCAAATCCGCTAACTGGTTAACCAAATCTGCTTTTTGGTTGTCCCACATAAGAAAATCCACTTTCTAGTTAGCGCTGATAGGAAAATCCGCTAACTGGTTAGACAAATCCGCTTTCTGGTTGGCGCTGATAAGAAAATGCCCAACTGGTTAGCATATCCGCTAACTGGTTAGCATAGATAGGCGAATCTTCCATCTGGTTAGCACATCCACTAACTGGTTGACATAGATAGGCAAATTCGTCATCTGGTTAACACATCCGCTAACTGGTTAGCCCGCTGTTAGGCTAATCCGCTTTTTGGTTGGTGCTTACAAGCAAATGCTCTAACTGGTTAGCACATCCATTAACTGGTTAGCCAGCCGCTAGGCTAATCCGCCAATTGATTAACATCAAGGACAATTGTGCCAAGACCAATGCATCCATACCCTGATGCATTCCTAAGTAAACTTTATAAGCTTAGGATGAAGCTTCATCCCACACCATAACGCATCCATAAGTAAGAGTCATCGAAAATTGCGGGTGTTATAAATTTCATCAACTTTCTCTGCTTCCCTCCCTGAAGATCCACCCATCTTCTCTATTTGTAAGCGAAGCAAAACGTGAACAACCATTTTCTTGGTTTGGAATCGTTTTGTACGATTTTGATCCTCAAACCTAAAGAAAGTACCACAACGGTACATTTGTTTTGCCCAGGAGCAATTCTTAGGTACTAACAATTGGCGACCACAACGGGATATTAACCTCTCTCTACAAATTCAATTCTTCAATCGTCTGGAAAAATGGTGGATCTTAGGTTAGGTTCAATAACCAATCCCAAATCAGGTTCAACAACCTCTCCTAACCCCGTCAACACCATTGATGGAAGTCCAGAGATCATTCCTCAAAACACCATCACTGAAAATACCAACACTCATTTCCGTACCACTGAAGGTGTCAGAAACAAGGAGCAGGCACCACCAACCATAGATGATTTGGTAAAGTGGCAAGAAACCTTGGCTGAAACTCAAGTAGCCATGGCCACTACCCAGAAGGAGGTACTCACCTACCGCAAGACCCTAATGAAGAATTTATCGCCAGAACAACGTCATCGTCATATGGAGCAAGCTAGGAACAAATATGAAGTTGTCTGTGGAGCCAGCACATCAAGATATAACACCCAAGAAGACGATGAGGTACGTGTTGTCACCAACTGCGTATCAGAGAGGAGCCAACAACAACAAAACTTCATCACTCGTGAAGACCTGGAAAGGCTCCTGCAAAACCAAGGAAAAGAAGACTCATCTTCATTCCGTCAGTACCAACCACCTTACCCAGTAGAGATTCAGAGGATCTCCCTACCAAAAGGATATTCGTCTCCTCCATTCTCATTGTATGATGGCACTGGGAACGCTCGAGAACATGTTTCTAGATTTTTGGAATCTTTAGAAGAGCATGAATATAATCAAGTGTTGCGGCTCAAAGAATTCTCCAAATCCCTTACGGGGAGAGCTTACACCTGGTACCATAACATCATTCCCAACAACATCTCTAGTTGGCCTCAGACGCTCAATGTTTTTTACAATAAGTATTTCTTTGTCTCTGAGGAAATCACTCTCTCAGACTTGGGAAAAATATTCCAGAGGAAAACTAAGAGCATCCCAACGAATATATAAAGAGGTTGTGGACACAAACCCTTGACTGCCACGACCAGAACGTAACTGAGCAACAGTTGGTGGAGCTTTACATTAATGGTATGATTCCTATTTATCGTGCCTTATTAAAAAAATTATGATTTCAAACCTTCTCTGAGCTACACGAGGCCGCCAAGAGATCAGCAACATAACTGGTGTCACTGACAAAGGGAACAAGAGAAAAGAAGCACCTCAGTCGGCGTTATAGAATAACCGCCCCGTGTCAACCCCGGCGACGACGCTAACACCAATTCAAGGACGATGCTTAGCCAAAGCACCGCGTCAACTACAAAATCCAAAGTCATATCCAACGATACCGAATTTCCCTTTCCCTGAAGGAAATCCTCGAACTGTTGGAAATATGGATACAAGACATAATTATCAAGTTGCCACATGTACGACGCCCACCAACCGATTAAGAGATGTCAGAACCAAATTATTATCGCTTCCACAGATTCGTCAACCATCCCACCAGTGAGTGTAATAGCCTGAGACGTATCTTCAGAGAAAAAATTGACTTAGGAGAATTAGACTTGGGGACTGAAGGTGTTCAAATATACCCCCTCCATGTATGAGCTTCACTCTCTCTAGAGACTCTGTCAACAGAACTGTCCAATCTATGATGGAGCACATGTGTGAGCTTTTTTACCTATCAAAAGCACAACGCAAAGATATTTTCGCCGCTCTTAATTTTGTCGTGTCAGTTAAGTTTCACTCTCTCCGAGAAGACTATTGTGTATCTTGAGCCTGCTTTAGAAGACATAGTCATCAAGTATAATGAGAAACCTGTTTTGGGACTTCTCACTACTTCCTGCCTCAAGGATACTAAGTTTGAGAAAATATTGATCGACTCGGGGACTGATGGCAACATCATCACCATCAAGACTCTGAGGATAGCGGGAATTTCCAAGCACGAAGCTATGTACTCACTGACCATAATCAATAACTCTGAAGAGAAGTCCATGATCGCTTACGGCTACATCACTCTTGAGGTGAAAATGGGTGATGCCTAGACACATGCCAAGTTCCACATTATCAAAAAGATCCAAGTTACGACATGATTTTAGGACGCCCATGGGTACGTAGCAGCAAGATTAAATCAAGCGTATCTCATTCTCTGGCACCAACACCTCCAAGGCTCTCCAACAAGCCATCAAATCCCGACGACTGCCTATCAACCAAATTCCATCGCACAATGAATCTGTATGTGAAGCAGCTGCCAGGAAAAGACGCGACATCATACGTTTGTAGGTTTCGTGCACAAGTAATTTATTTAACCAACTTCTTTGCAACCAGTGATCCCACGTCCCATCAAATCTTGGGGACTTGACCTGGATATCAACCCTACTCTGACTCCACGATATGAATGTGAAGCTGATTCTTTCAAAAAAATTTATCAAATGGATAGGGATTGTCTCTGATGAAGATAAAAAAGTTAGTAACCCGATCATCCAGAAGAAATGTCATGAAATTAAGGTACTTGAACCCAATTCCTTCCATGTCGGAGATACGGTTGAGAAAACCACTACCTCTCCTAAAGAAGAGCCATGTCTCATTATTGAAACCTTGATCGGCGGTTACTACAAGCTTGTAAATGCCGATAATCTAGAAGGGGTGGTCATACATGGCAAGTGGCTCAGAGCTCTTGATGCTTAAGCATTCTACCAACACCTCACAATATTTCCCTGTTTTATGTAATATTTGTAATTTCTCCAAAATGTTTGCAATATCTTGCATTCATATTTAGGATTTCAATTTATTAATTCTTAAAGAAAAATCTCCTTGAAAATCATTTAAAAATCTCTACCTACTAAAAATCCCAAAATAAAACCACAAAAGAACCATGTGTCTCAGAACCTATGAAAACTTGGAAAATCTAAACAAATTCCTTGAAAACTGGTTCAGCACCTTTGGAGTACGCCTTCTCCACCTGAACAAGAGTCTCAGTTGCAAGCTTCAACTCCCGGGAGAGCCTCTCAACTTCACATATATATTTAGTGACGGTCTCCAAGTTAGAAGACATGCCTCCCTTCTGCAAACGCTTTACAATAGCTTCTAGATGACAACGAAGCCATGTGACATTAGGCTCAACTCGTTCAGCCTCATCTAAGTAATCCTTCCAGTCTTAAAGCACTATCTCAGAGATTTCTCTATGGGGAAGAGCAATCATCTCATGCATAGTTGGAAGCAGTACAAACACATTCCTCTCTAGAGTACGATAATTTTCAGGATTACCAACGAAGAAATGGCACTTCTTCCATATATTGGTATACGGCTCAGCATAGGCGGACGAAACAGTGAAACGCACACATGTTCGTGTCGAATCCTATCAAAGTTGAATTCAAAGTTAAATCCAGTATTCAGATACTCAACCGAAACAGTCTCCATCACATCAGCATTATGTACAATGACACCGCTCAAGTGCTTTCTTCAAAAATCGCGTCAGGAAGAGCTTTCTCATGATTCATAGTTGGAAAAGACACATAATTAGTGTTACAGTTTGGTAATTTCCATTCCTTCATCTACAAGCTCACCTCTTTGTTTCGGTTCGCTCTCCCCCTAAAGACAAAGACATTATAAATATAATGATTTGAAATATCTCAAGCACAAGTCATGAAATTCATAAAATACGTTCATTAGCAACCTAAACATTCTTTACAAAGTGTTTTAGGTCATGGCATATGGTTTAGAAAGGTTATGAGTCGTTTTGCAAAAATATTACCAGAAACTTATTTGGAGCTTTAACGAGTCATCGGAAGCCGAGGCACTTTGTAATGCGACTCACCACACGTTTTCAGCTCTGGATTCTTCAATTTCTACAGCCAGGAACGATTCTTCAGGCCCCTTGTCATCTTTGTCTTATTTTACATTGCTTCCAACAATGTCGGTGCTTTCTGATACCAAGGTATTCGTATTGATAGTCATCTAAGAACAGTGGTTATTCATAAGAGTAGGAATCCATCAAGTTCAACCAAAACGTAAGATTCTACAACTCAGGAATTTCCGAAAGAAGCTTTACTTACAACATAGGATGCTGAGGCGCCAAGGACAGCTGGGACACCAAACTTAAAAGTTTGAACACTCGAGTCACCTCGTGGAGTTGCGCTCCCAGACTATACAAAGGTACTTGTCAGGAAAAAGAATAGATGTGCTTCATATAAAAAAGAAAAATAAAAGATATCAAGCACAGGACGTTCTGGGTGCCACGACTGCAAGAAAAAACTTAAATACTTAAATTATTGAATAAATGATGGTGATTGAACGAAGGATGATTCAAGATACCTGTGTTAAGTTGTTGATCGAGTCGCGCCTTGCTTCATAGGTAATCTTCAAATTCGGACAAGCTGTTAACTCCCCTTCAGAAGAAACACCACGTACATCAGACGGCTCACTCGACATGAAATTCTGAAGGAGAATAAGCTGTGTGTCCCAGAAAATGGCATATTCATCAGTGATACATCCTTTTCTATTGGCCTGGAGAAAAGGAATGCTTCGACCGGGAATGTTATGGGCACCCTCAGATCGCTGAAGCATTCTTATGGAAGGTTCTTCGGTACGAAAATAAGGAATGGATTGATCGAAACCCATTTGTCATGCCGCCCTGTCGATGTTATAACTCTGGGTGATATTTACCAGAGTAAACAACAAGAATGTACCCTATAGTACAATTATTCATAAAAGTGGCCTCACTGATTGTAGCAATATTACTTTCACCACTTGGACAAGAGCGCATGACAATATCAGGTTTCCCAGCAAGTCTCTGGCGGAATCACATGCGGAAGCCTTAAACCCCAAGGTCTGAAGTCACTTTCTTCTCATTGTCCATTAAACTAATAAGACTAACAAAAGAGAGTTTCTTTCCATTCCAACGAAGTATTCTGGCATACTCTATCCCTACACTCAGATAGGACGGTCGAGCCTTTAGCACATATTCGGGAAAATGTTCCCATATCCAAGCTTGCATAAACATAACAAGGATAAAAGACTCTACCTTGGCATAACCATTAGAAATCCTAATTTCACGAATGAAAGTATAAGGAACCTAGAAACAAATTACCCAGAGGAAGAGTCTTTCCACCAGCAAGCGCAACATCAATCGAAACAAGAGGGGGCTTCAATTGACCTCCAAGAAAATCTTCAAATACGTCCCTGGAGAGAAAAAGCATGAGGAACGTAGCAATGCATAAAGGATGATCAACATCGAAGCCGTCAACACTTGTACTAGCAATGCATAAAGGATGCATATCGCAACGATGAGATTTCCGAAGCTTCTCTATTTTCCGAATAAGGATGTCGCTATATTTCTTCTCCTGCTCAGACCATTCGATAGAAATGCTACCAACAACTGGCAGATGCAACAAGACCGCCATATCCTATAAAATAATTGTTAACTCACCCCAAGTGCATGCTGTTGAATAGGTTAGACATCACCGACGGGAAATAAATGCATGCACACCCTTCGTGTCCTTATTAATTTTCAAAGTCTTAAACACTCGTACAACATGGAATATATTAGCATTTTCTAAAACCTGCTTCACCTGAGGATTCTTCAGCATAACTTTATCCCATCATTTCCATTCATACAGAGGAGTTTGAGATGCCTTAAAATCATCAAATAAAGTATTTTATTCTCCTTTCTACAAACAACATCTGACTAAAGCCTGTGGGTAAATACCCTGAGGCTGAGGGGCGCTATTGATGTTTTGGATAAAATTACCAACATAATCAGGATCAGCAGCCTCTTCGACAACACCCTCAAAGAATTTTTCATAGATGCTGGGCACATCATCTAGAGAAACAACATCAGAACTTTCGCTTCTGTCACGACTAGAAGCAGTAGCAGCGTTATCTTCATGATTGTTAGACATCTACATTGGGTTCGAATAATATTTACGTCAACAACTGGATAATCATGCGCAAGGTTTGGTTCTATTTTATATATATATAGTATTGATATGCAAATACATACTTATATATATATATAAATTAAAACAGTATCAAAGAAGATTGTTATAAAACCTAGCATACCTGGTTGAGCTTAACAATGCTACAGTTTAAGCCAATGAAGGATTTCTACAATCAGAGAGAACACTTGTGGAATTAGAGTTTTTACCTGCAAGATGTTGTCAAGAGAAGATCGTTATCAAATCAATGCACCGAAAGCATGCTTACCTGATGCAATTGTGGAAGCAATGGTAACGGTAATAGTGAGTTAATACTCACGTAAAAAAAGAGGGGGTGTGAATCAATGATTCACGTGAAAAAAAACTAACAAACCTAGGCTCACTTCACACTGACCACCAATCAATTTGTGTTGGAGCTGATGCCGACGTAGAGTTGCTGGCACCAACGAAGCTTGTTGGTGGAGACGCGAAGAACTCTTGTTGCTGATGGAAAGCGGACGAGGAAGGAGTGATAACTCCATTGATCGAGAAAAATATTTATATATATATGGATTTATTTCCCTTTGGGACGATATTGGTTGGACTAAAGCCAAACTATCCTCATTCCCAGCGACGTCCCTTGGTGTCTGTAACTGTTATCCGCCCATGCCAACGGTCATGCATGTGCTAGCCAATCTTGCTTGCATCTCCTATACAGAGTTCCCAATGTTGCCTACTGGATCAAAAAAAAAAAAATCGCTAAGCTTGCACCAGAAAAACAAGTCGGCAACGACACCATAGAAGCGAAGCTAGATAATGATATGGGCGTAATTCATACATATTTACCGTCTAATTTATATTTGTTAATACTTGATTTTCTACTAATGTTATTATTTTTATGTTTTTATATGTAGTATGCATAAAACCCAACGCTACAATTAAATTGGCTAAAAGGAAATAATTAATGTGTCACTGAGTGGGTCCGTTTGGTTTGATGAGGAAGGTGATTAAAGAGAAGGACGTGAAAAGAGCTAGGTTTTCCTAGGCTATGATGCGTAGAGTTTCACGTGAGATAGAGAAAGAAGGTAGGCAGACAAATCCTAACACATGAAAGAAATAGAGAGGGTACATCATGTGGACCGAGCAAGAGTAGTTGGCAGGAAAAGAAATGGCAATGTTGGCTAGGTGTTGGTTTCGGTGGGAGTTTCTATTGTGTCACGTATATGATAAAAGAAGTGTGGGGAGTTGGTGCCATAGAAAGTGGGGAGACGTGGAAGACTGCGTAGGTGAAGGTGGATTTTACACGTGAAGAAGAAAATAAAGAAGAGAGACATACACAAGAAAAGACGGTTAGGTTTTTTTTTTATTAGCTAGTGACCTAGGCGTAGGCTAATGATGGAGAGAGAAAAGGCTAGAAAGGTGAGAGAGTTAGCACGTGAGGTTTGAAAGTATAAACATAGAGAAAACAAAAAGTGAATAAAAAGGTTGTACGGTTAGGAGATAGAGGGGGGAGGTTTTTACTTTTCCTTTTAGGTTTAGAAGAGGGAGGTACTTCTGACGGGGACGTCTAGGTTTTTGCTGCCTAGGTTTTCTTTTGCGAAGAGGCGGTACAGGCGTAGAGGAGTTTCCTGGACAGAGAGAAGACTGTACGAAAAGAGTACGACGGTAGAATTTTATACGGCCAGAGAGAAGATTATCACACCGGTTGTTTGGTTTAATCTTCTAACTTTTGTAGTAATTATTTTTATGGGTTTTAAGAAACCCATTGCCATGTCTTGCTAATTAATTTGTAGCTAGGGTTTAATGTTGAAACCACTTAAAGTTTTAGATCAATTAAATGAAGTATTTGATATAGACTATTATGATTTGGATAGATTAATTCCATGATTTTGATTTATTGAATTTTATTAAATTATTGTGATTTCGTTTGATGGTACATGCTTGGCCTAGGTTTTTGATGTTCCATGCTTTTGGTATACAATTGTTATTTTAAAAATCTACTTGTTGCAAATATACTTGTCTACTTATTTGATATTTCATGCTTGGGTTAAATCCTTAGATGGGGTATACTTAGAATAGCCAGGTATTATTTTTGGACCCGTAATTAGTTTCGTACAATTTTCTCGCTAACGCAATTTGATGGTGTATGCTTAGAGTTAGAACTTTTGATGCACCATGCTTAGGGCGTCCCAGTGATATTTGCGACTCTAAATATTTAGGAGTTATGTTTCACTTCAGTAATTAAATAGAAATAGTGGTGGATCCTGAAAACCTGGTTACTGACTCTCTCTATTTAGTTATTTTATTAGTTTAGTTTGTTTTATTATTTTATTCGTAATTCTAAAAATCCCAAATATTGTTTCTGGTTAGTTGATTAGAGATATTGATTACAGTATTGTTCCCGCTCCCTGTGGGTTCGACCCGTACTTGCGTTGTCTGCATTGTAGACGCCGTGCGATTGCGGTTTATTTATATAGTGTATTCTAAAATCCTGTCAAATAATTATCTCCTTGTTCTCAAGATTTGAATTTCGAAACTTTTACAGTCTTACTGTCACCATCTAGTGCTTACCACGAAACACATTATTGTTCCCCCTAAGCATGGGACTTTATATTGGTGGTGGATTTTTGACAAGGGAGAAAATTATAATATATCCTTTGCTCAGCTGCAGGGACATAAAATAAATGTATATGTAGAAACGTTCTAACCGGAATCAGAATTATGGAAATGTACTTCTTTATTATATTCCACAAGAGAATTAAGATTGTGCATTCATCTCATGGCTACATTAATCCTGTAGATATTATATATATTCATGTGCCTCCAAAATTTCAGGGTTTTACTCGGATAAACCCTCGTTATTTCGTGTGCGCCCATGTGCATTAATCAGAACACGTTGATTATGTGAAATTATGAACATTCGGAATGAATGCTATGTCATCTCTGAATGAAGACGCTAATTAGATGCATACCATCTAAATGCAGCGGCGCATTGAACATCATCTCAAGTTGCAAAACTTCCACGGATGAATTCCTTGAAATATGTTCTGTATGCACTGCATAAAAGCCAAGCAAGTGCCAATACTAGCAGGCCATAGCCACATTACTAGCACTAGCGCTAACGCAGCACCAGCGCCAAGGCCAACGCTAGTGCTAATGCCGGCGCCAGCGCTATCCTTGTTTGCTTGCAACCGCGCCATCCTAGCTTGCTTGCTGCTAGCGCCATCACCTGCCAATGCTACCACAATATTAGCATGCCCAAATATTAATGCTTGCAGCATCTAGGCCATATCCAAGACACTAGCATGTGCTAGCAACACCTCAAATTGCGCCTATAGAACTCACATGCTTCGTTGCTGCTAGCACAACTTGCGTGTTGCAAACATGCCACAAATATGCCATATCCACGCTGCGTTGGCATAAACTTATTGGTAGCATTACCTCACGAAAAATTCCTAATTACTCACGTGTCTTGAGTCCATGACTCCACTAACTCTTACGAGAAATCAAAACATGTTAAATGGGGGGATTCTTCATGGGTATTGGTTTGGTAGTTTATAGCAACATGCGGTGTGGCGACAACCCATGATGGGAAAGTTACAAAGTAGTGGTGAAAGTTATAGCAGTTAAAGAGATAATGGAATAATGGTTTAGGAGTGTTTCCAGAAACTTCACAAACATAATGGGCATGGTTACACCGTTATCTCCACATCTCCTCACTACCTCCACTATTTACGAGGAAAGAAGTGTGTATTCCTAACTACTATAAATAGGCTATTTAGCCTATTCAGAAAATAGAACAAGCTGATCATTTTCACAAGCTTTGTTATTCTCCATAGTTCAACACCCTTACACACAATTCATTACCACTGATTTCCTCAACTTTTTCTGCATCCCTCCCCTAAGATCAACCCATCTTCTCTCTTTGTAACCAAAGAAAAACGTGAACAACCATCTTCTTGGTTTGGACTCGTTTTGTACGATTTTGATCGTTGAACCTAAAGAAAGTACCACAACTGTGACACTCCAAACTTTTCTTGGGTTTAAGTAAACTCGGTAAGTGTACCAAATAGGTTATCCCTTAGTAGTACTTATATACATGACTAATATATGTTAGGGAAACATAGAGCATGTCCGACAAATGTCGGCACATAAGCTAGGGATAGATTCCCTTTATTTTTATTTTTATTTTTCTTGTTCTCCCCGTCGGGGGATTTCTTATTCTTGTTCTCTCCGTCCAGACGTGATATAATTTGAAGGGAGTGAAATCAAATCTAAACAAGAAAAAAAAAAGAGTCCAAGGGATGAGACTAATTAGCTAAAGAGGAATAGTAGAGTTTTGTTTGAGTTTGGATCAGAATTGGGTGATATTCTGATACCGTGAAAGTGCTGTTGATTTTGGGTATGAATGATGGATGGATGATGAGTAATAAGAGTTTATGAAAGATATAGAGATTTGGGTTGTTGTTAAACTTGATTTTGCAGGTGAAGAAATAGAGAAGGAGTTCAATACAACAAGTGAATACCCATAGCTGGGCTACCACAAAACTGCACATCAGGTGTTTGGCTTATTGCCTCTTCCAAGTAATCTATACACTTGCTATATGCTTGCAGCAAACTTAATAATTATTGTGATTTTACTTTCTGGCTTGATGTACCTTCAAAGTAAGCTTTTACAATTAGATTTTATCATGCTAAGAGTTAATTAATTGGAAATGAACCTAGTTCTTTGTTAGATGTTTGTGTACTGTTTTTTTGTTGGTGTACCTTTCCTTGTTAGCATGTTTATAGTTTCCACAACGGAACCTTAATGCTTGTCTAGAGACACCATGACATATGATTTTAGCCTTAAGATTGAAACTAGAAAGTTGTAGGAAATTGTGGGATGATTTTCGAAAGTTATTACTTGTCAATTTTGGATAAATGAGTAAGAGGATATATGTGCATCAGTGTATGCTGTAAAAACCGTCTATAAAATTAGTCTTTCGATGACTGCACAGACAACCTTTTTGGAGGCCAGTTCCGGTACATATTGGTGGGGATTTAGCCAATGTTTTCTTCATGAGAAATGTTTGCCTTGGTGCCTTGTAGAACCTCTCAAAAGGGCATGATGTTTGGACATGTAGATTGGTAGTTATGGCTTAAAATGTACAGGCAGTCACAACTGATTTTTCTGTAGGGCAGAACGTGATGTGGTTTTGTCGGCTGATTTTGGAATACCTAGACTCTGAATTAGTTCTGGGTGTCTTCTAAGAAGTTGTAGAGGAGCTTATCTAGTTTCCAATGGGATATTGTTTGCTTATTTTCGATGACCCATGAAATATAAAAGTTATGGTTGTATACTTATAAAGCAATTTGAATAATTAAATCGATGAACATTTGCTTAGTAAGATCGAATTGGTTCGAAAAATTTAAAAATTCGGTTTCTCGAGTGGCATATCGGGAAGTTGGAGCTGGTCTAATGGACCGAAACCCAATCCATTGGAAGCAAAAAATTTCCAATCTGTCACAAAAACAGTACATATATTTTACTTAGGAACAATTTTTAGGTACTAACAACAACCATATTGTTTCTAATAAAATTGGTTACCATGTTCCAACATGGATCCGAGATTCTTATGAAAGTTAAAAAATATCCACAAAAGAAGTTAATTTCTTATTGTGGCTCTTCTTCGTAATAGACTTAGTCTAAATGAGTCTATATGATGGATATGGGTGATCATCCAGGATGTAGGATTTGCAATAGAGATTTTGAAACCCTTCACCATTTTTGTTCTGTGGTCTATATGGAAAGGAAGGAATAATTGGATCTTTAAAGAGATTGTGTTTCAGCCAATGACGGTTCTACAAGGGATAGCAAGGGTGCTAGAGAGTTTCTTAGTGTTACTGGTCAGCTGCAACAAGTTCTACACACAATTATAGAGGTTCCAGTCCCTTAGATTTACTGTGAACAAGACCTTTTCAAGCTTAACTGTAATGAAACATCTAATCGTCTGGGTTTTGATGGTATTGATGGAATTCTAAGAGGAGATCAATGGGGATACTATGCCTGCTTTGCTAAACGCATTTTCAAAATTGATAATAATACGGCAAAGGTTTGGGCTATAAAAAATAGAATGAATTTGGCTAAAGAATTAGGTATCAGGAAATTGGAGGTTGAAAGTGACTCTACGTATGCCATTGAGTTATGCAAGCAGGAGGTCCAAACACCTCGACCTCGGAGTCTGCATACTCTAGTGGAAGATATTAATAATGTGAAAGAGAATTTGATATATATTATTTATTTTCACCAAAGATATAGAGAGGCTAATTCGGTAGAAGACTATTTAGAGAAGGGAGGTGCAGAAAATGCGATGGGGGGGTTTGTGGATATCTCAACCTCCCGATGATATTAGACATTTGATCAGTGCTTATCTAGATGATAGAGCTAAAATTAGAGAAGTGCGAGTGGATGTTTAGTTGTTTGCTCTCAGGCCAATGTAACAAAAATATGAAAGCAATTAATATGATCAACGGCCAATCAGACAAAGTCCAGAGTTTGGGATTAATACACCACAAGATTTATCTACTTCTTTGATCACCATGTATTGAACCACCATGAAGCCTACATCCAAACCTGTAACTTGCGTGATGGGAAGTACTTTAACAAGCAACAAATAACTTTGAGAAAGTTTGTTCAACGAGTATTTGGAATTTTGAATTCGAAATTCGCTATCATTTGTGGCCCATTTTTTTTTTTCAGTCCGAAAAAAATGAATAGGGTTATGCTTATGTAAATAATTTTCCATATGTTCTCCTCGAGAAAATTACCCGATGTGATCCGAAATGAAAGTTATCCAGATGAAGATTTGAGGCTTAATTTTCCTGGCTTAATTCGGAGCTTGTAGAATTAATAGGAGGCTGGAGGAAAAGATAAAATATGATCATCCAATAGTGATACCCCTATCCCTTGGCCATATATTTTTATAAATGGCTAAACTACCCCATTTGATTAACCCTAATACATGATTAGTTTAGTTAATTAATTAGATATAGATTAATTATATAGATTATGATTATGACTAAAATTAGATTAATTTTTTAATTCTTTTTTTTCTATCAATGGGGAAAAGGAGGGGCGTTCAGAGATTATTTAGGGGTCGTCATGGTCGTACCATCAGACCTTGACGACCAAAACCTATCACATTACCGGTCTATGAAAAATCGTCATGGTCATATTTGATGACCATGACGATCCAAACCTCTTTTGAGGCGTCATTGTCCTTTATTTAAACCATGACGACTTTCGAATCAGAATTATCTGTATGAAATAACTGCTAGGGTCGCACCGGCGTATACCAAATACCATAACAACTGTAGATGGGGATGGCATGGTCGTTTCAAATATATAGTGACGACACAAGCTGTAGAATTTGTTGATAAAGGATTTTGTAATTGCAAATTCATTAGAAGGAAAAGAAAATGCATACATAGATCATATAGAAAAGGCTTACATATATTTTAAAGAAAACCAATATATAAATTAAATTACATCTTTCATAAGAATTTCATTGAAACGAAAATGAATATATCTTTCAATGCATAACATTTGAAGGAAAATAAATAGCATAGATCATAAAATTACCCTTAACCATTTATTCATATAGGGTGAAATCATAGATATTGTTTTCCAAGATGCGATAACAATCATCAAGCTCAAACCTTTTGCCTTGGATAACCTCATATCCTGCGCGAGTAAGAGATCAAGAAAGACAAAATACTTACAAAAAGCTTTAGAATAGTAGAGTTGGTTCTGTTGTCGGGTGCCGGAGTAAAGGAAGTACTCCCTTTTTTGCTTTTCCTCGTGCGAGTATCTATCCTTATCATACGTCCATAAGAGAACGTTTGGTACCATTCCAAGTAACCCTTATTTTTCTCGTAACCTTCATTCACCTTCTCCCAAAAAGAGATGTCTACCTTGATATCATGCCTAGCATTCCAATGACGGGTCCCGGGTAGAGGGTCGTAAACCACAATAACCGTAGAAGCATCAGAACTGTATTCATCAAGGTTGAGTCGGAACTTTGGTACATAATCCTCACCACGTGGATCTTGAATATATCCAAGCTGGTGCATTACTCTCGAAGGATCATACAGTGAGAACCCAGTTGGGTGAAAGAAAGGACCATAGTAAAAAGAGACGGGTTGACGATCATGATAACCTCCATACAAATCAAAGACTACATCTTTGGGTGATATATTGTCTAAACTTTCCCGCATAGCTAACAACATGGACTTATGATCCTTCACCTGACCCCAAGTGAACGTGTATTTCGTCCCTCTTGGTTGAGCAATGGTCCATGCCTCGTTTAGTTTGACGTGTACCTTGTCTTTGAACAATGAGGTAAAATGCTCATAAATCCAAACCTATACATTTATCAAAACAATAAAACAAGTATTCGTCAAACAAGACATTGAAAAAGAATAATAAATCATCTCACAAGCTAATAAGATCACTTCAATTACCTGGAGTATTGCAGTATTCCCGTTGATTTGAGAAGTTTATTCCCTAGATGCTTTTATTAGCTCCTCGTTCATGTGAGATACGATGGCAGTCCCCCACGAGTATTTACCCATATTTTCCAATGGATGTAAGAGCTTGAGAAAGTCCACGCTGACCCTGTTACCTGAGCTGTCGGGAAATATCACAGACCCTAGCACGTACAAAAGATAACCGACAACAGCAGCACGAACCTAAACCACAAAGAGGAGTCTATTATCTCTTTCTTTTTGTAGTGTCCCAGAATATTTGTCCCTCAACTGTAGAAGATTGAACTATCTCCTCCGGTATTTTGGCCCTCTCACCAACATGTCGTTCGTCTCCTATTCATCCCAGCCAAACAATGCCTTGGCCAATTCATAAATTTTAGGCCAAGGAAGTTGTTTCTTGTAGTTGGTCATGGTGGATTTTTCTTCTACCTGGAGCCCTAGAATCTGCTCTGCATCGTGAGGAATTAAAGCATCTCGCCAAAGGGTAAATGGAAGCAATCGACTTCAGGGTAAAACCTCTCACAAAAGCAAGAAACCACGACCCTATCATAATCAATGACGAAGTTTTCTACGGAAGGATACAAACCGGAGTTCTTGATTAACGCTCTAACTCTTGCACATTCTCCTTTTAGGGGCCCAAAAACCATTTTTACGTACGAAGATTGACGTCTGAAAAGACGAGTTGCATTCGTATGATCCTACAAAATAGGGAGGAAAAAAACACAATAAGAAAACATTCAATGACAACAACAAGTTGAAAATCAAAATTGAGATTGTTACGATGGTCTGGTGGATGGTACGAGCCCATGAGCCGGGATATGCAAATAGAACCTTCCCTCCATCTAAGGGTATGCCTTCAATATTTTGACCGCGTTCATCATCCAGGATCAATTGTGGTTTGGGAACGTGCCTTGCGGATGGGGCTTTTGCCTTTCCCTTGTCCTCCGCTTGCACCTCCGCCTCTGTTTGCACCTCTTCCTCATCACCACCCCCACCACCACCACTAGCTCCACCTGCACCATCACCCCCACCACCACCAACAACATTGGTGTCATCAACATCATCTTCAGTTTGTTCGTTGTCATGGTCTGAAGTCGCAGATGGAATAGAGGAGGCAGAAGAATAAGGGGAATCCGCTGGTTCTATATCTTGGTTTGCACATTCACGGATAACAAACGATATCTCCTTCGAATGTTTTCTACGATACGGTCCATCCGCCAGGAATTTCTCGTGGCGGGGAGGTTTTGAAGGAGGAGTGGGTACATGTTTCTCTTCCCCTTTGTTTTTCTTTTTAAACATCCTACAATTGAAAAAACACAAAAATCAAAAAAACAGAACCAACATTCATAGACTAAGTACAAGGGTCGTTATGGTCTAAATATTCGACACTAACGACCCTAGTTAAACCATGATGACCGTATAAATAAACGGTGACGACCCATGGTTTCATACAAACTGATGTCGTCAAGGTTTAAATCACAAACCGATGTGGTACTAATACACTATGTCTACTGGAAAAATAAATAATAAAGGGCGTTATGGTTTTAGGTAATACAATAACAACACTAGACGAACCCTTCGTCTTCAGTGAAAATATACAGTAAGGGTCGTCACGATCCCAAATCAAAGACCATGACGATTTTTCATAAATTTAGCATGCATATGAAAAGTCGTCATGGTATGTACAACCCTTTTTCTGAAACTGCACTTTTACGGTTACAGACCTAATTTTACACTCAAAATACACATACAAACAATCATAACAAGTAGAGGAATGGATTTTAGTTACTTACTCTCTCACTGGGGTCATTTCTGCTTCACGATTTAATTCTTCGGTGTTTTTCTCGCTCCACTTTCCTTTTAGTCTCTCTACGATTCTAGGGTTATCTTCTTGCCTTTTGATAATGCTTCGTACGAACCATGTTTGTATAAAAAATTATTCGTCGATTAATGTTTTCGAATCGACGATGAATTAAGTTCGAAAAAAAAGGTCGTTTAAGTTAAGAGAAGAGGAAAAGAGGTGGAGTGATTTTCTGCTTTTTGATTTTAGATTGAATGGGAGCTTATAGATTAAGTATAATAGAGAAGGATAATTTAGTATTTACACAATCTTTTGATATCCTCCTATATAATTTTGGATGTGTGTTAAGATTTATAACAGTCCTCTATTAATTCCACAAATCTCTAATTAGATTAATTTTGTATCATTACATGGGGTCGGTGCAAGAGATCACTCAGATACCGCTGAGAGAATTCGAAACCCGGATTTTATATTATAAGCTAAGAGGATCTGATTGCAGAGCTTTGGGATGGATGCGTAAACAAGACTAATGAGACCAACTGAAGTTTAACTTAATTATTATCTTATTAATCGTTATTTTTGATTATTTAGTTTAATTTATGTAAATTAATTTATACCTGATCAAATACCTTATGGTTAGTTTAAACCAACTTTTACCCTAAGTAACGTAGAAATTTAACTAAAACTAACCTTTACATTAATCGGAGCTAATTATTACATTACACTAAAACTACTGGCGGAGGAATTCATCTTTAAGCTTCTTCATTTTCATCTTCATCATCAAGGTTTACCGGGCCTGTCTTTCTTCTTCTTCTTATCTGGTTTTCTGTAACTTTTCATATTCCTTTTGCCAGATAATTAGTTGCGCATGACTCATGTTGGAAGTGTCCATCGAGAAAATCCCTCTTATATGTGCATTTTGGTAATGTTTCTCAACGTAAACACGATTTTTTTAACTGTGAAACCACATCGTTACGATGTGCTGATCTAGTAACCTCTTTTCTTGTTTTTCTTCTTTCAGGCTCCCCATGTACTCCTTCATGTTAAAGTCATTAAATAAAGTTGATGATCCAGAAATGGCTTCATAAATTCTCGTTCTTTTTGATTATTTATTTTTTTATCTGGACTTTTATATTTTTTACAATTATCATGAACAATGAGATTGCAATTTGAATGAGGTGGATTAAGAGGTATTGGAATTAAATTTGAATATATTCGACATCTTAATAATGTGGAAACAACCGTTATATTAGAAATTTTTTCCTTTTGTTCTTTGCCACTCTCAAATTCTTCGTTGCTATAAATTTGCAAAATAAATTATCTTAAAGATCACAACATCAACAAAAAAAAATTGAGTTTAAAATTTTAAAACTTCCATACTAGACCAATCTCACCTATGTATCACCTTTTTTTTTGGATCGATTGATTTACATCATTTGAGCTACACATAAGTTCACTATTTCACTGATTGTGTTAATATGACTTGACAACCTTTAATAATCACACATTTTTAGGTTGTCGGTGTCTTTAGCATAATTTCTTATGAATGTTATGATAAAGTGTAAGATATTGTTGTTGTCGCCGTTTGAGATCTAATGTATGGAATACAACATTTCTACAAATAGAAACATCTTCTTTCATAGTATATTTATGACCACAAATTTCGGGTTGAGCTCGGGATAATGAACTCATTTTCTCGAGAAAACGTATTAATTAGAGATGTATTTATGAGTTTGAATTAAAATAGATGTGTTTAGTAGTTTGAATTAGAGATGTTGGATTAACTAGCGTTGGCGGCAAGTTATGGACGAGCGGTAAAGCTATGACTGTTCAGTCGGTCATAATGCAACCGAACGACTATATGATGGCCAAATAGACAAGCATCCAAAAATATGCATTTATCTATCCTATTTTCCATTTGGTCATCCCATAGTAGACCAAAAATGGCCAAATTTTCTCATTTTAAGCATTCAATTCCTAATGCCCACAGGTTTATAGATAGATGACCTGCCAAAAAAATATGGTGCCCTTTGATAACATCTCCTACCCAAGATACATTTCTAGGTTCGTCCCTGATATCCACCCAAGTAGACCATCACCATATGTTCACTAACACACTGCAGTACTGCACGTATTACCCAAGAAATCATACAGATTGCACTGTTTTTTTTGTGCTCTATCAATTGTCGTATCAGTTGTTTGTTTTGTAGCACGAGACAAATGTTGAATCACCAGTGAAGTTGTAAAATATTCCTAGGAATAATATTGGAGAGAAGAACACGTGTAACAAGCAGCCAAACCAGCACAAGAAAAATGTCGTTAAAGAATTTTTATACACAAACAAGAACCTTGATGAATCAGCCAAAAAGTCAAACCCAAAGAAAATATAATCAAGAAGGGGAACCACTGGGTGCTAATAAATCGACGAGGTGTGGAAATAATAGTCAGTTTAAAACATTGGGCATATGGTTTAATGATAAGACTGTTGACTCAATATCCCATGAATTTCAAAAAAATGTACACAAGCATCGTGAGGTTTTAAGGAAACACTTGACTGTCCAATTACAATCGCAAATCCCTAATCTAGTAGTAGAATGGTGAAATCCTCAATCTGAAGTTGTGGAATTGATATTCATGGTAGTCGTGGCAAACCTGACTCAGTTAATCATCAGAGTGCAAAAAAGAAGATTCGAAATTAGTGGAAAAGAGAAGCTAGAAGAAGCGAGGAAGTTGGCACAAAAAAATTATAATGAACAAGGATGTATCATAGGTAAAAATCGCCATCCTTCTTTAATGGATATTGATCAAGTTGTGAGTAATGTTAAATCTTGATTGACAATCAATTTGCATTATGACAAGGGTGTGGTGGCTTCCAAAATCAGCCACAAACCCAATGTTAGTCTACACTTGGAACTGTCGAGAGTAGGGAATCCCTCAACAATTCACCACTTAAAATCCTTTTTAAATGCTTGCAACCCTAAAGTTGTTTTGCTTTCTGAAACTAAACTAGATAATGATAAATCTAGTAGATTTAGGTTTTAATAATTTATTGTTTGTTCTTCTGTTGGTAGAAAGGGTAGTCTCATTTTGCTCTGGCATGATGATGTCAATAATACCATTATTAAAAGTAATATTAACATGATATATTGTTAATTATTTATATTTTTAATGTTAATTTAGGATCTATTATGTTGATAGATATATTTTTATGTCTGATTTGTCTTAATTCTTTATATTGATAGTGCTCGATTGTGTACTAGTTGTGTTATTTTATGTGTTTATAGGTATTTTTCGGAGATAAACATTTTTAAAAAATTTTACAGAAAAATTACTAAAAACACCCAAGAAAATGATAAAGGTACCCCAGAGTTAAAGGCACCCCTATTCTAGATAGGGGCACCCACCTCCTTCCCATTTTGAAATAAGAACTTGGTGGGAAAAGAAGAATTCTCTTCTGTGTGAGATTCAAATAAGATATTGGAGGAGATTTGTTGGATTTTTAAGACAAATATTTCGCTTGCCTTATTAGTAGGTCCCGCACAAGATTTGATAACTCTGAATTAAAAAGAATCTTGGTTAGTCAATGGTTCCATAAAAAAAAGAAAAAAAAAATATTTCCGGTTTTATTTGATTAAATCCCTACTCCTTATTTACCTCATCGACAGCACATCAAGTCGAGAAAAGGAAATAAGATCATCAAAGATTGGAAGCTTAGTAACAGCAGGAGATCGAGAAAAAATCCCGAGATATTTTTCTTTTATGGCCGAGATTAAAATCATTAAACAAGTGAAGATTTTGGAAGATATTGGAGCTGTTGAGGTTGTAGTATATAAAGAATACCTTGAGGAACAATTGGGGGAGGATGGCTTCCGCCAGAAGTGAAAGAAATCAAAATCAGAAGAAAAAAAGAATCCAGTTTTTTTTTTTGCTGCTGGTGAAGAAGAAGAAAAACGTCGTCGTAAAAAAAAAAGAACATTTTCGTAAAAAAATCAGTGATCTTTTTTGTTCCTTTAAACGAAAGAAAAGAGACATTTATATTTGTTGTTGTTTAATTCTTCCTTGTAACGTTTATAAACGTCTCAAATTCACTGTGTCAATATTTTTGATTTTTTTCTTCTTCTCAAGCACTTTTGAGCCATGTTTTCATCTTTTGAGAGAGTGTTTGTCATGATGAGCTAAATCCCATTGCCGAGGCTTCGAAGGAAGTTATTTTTCCAATAAATATGTGGTAATTTTTATTTTATTAAATTCTACAATTCTTTTTATGATTATTTGCATTAAATTAAAAATTGATTAAATGTTTTTGATTAAATAATTGTGTTTTCTCTTGATGGTGCATGCTTGGTCTAGGATTTTTGATGTTTCATGCTTGCGATTTACATCTATTGTTTTACAAATCTACTGCATGCAATATTTTAGAATCACTTTGAACGTAAGAATTGCATGAATATTGTTTTTAACTGAATCACATAAATTGGTTAATGGTGGAATCCTTTGTCTCATCTCTTTTATATAATATTACTACCATATTTTGTATATATTTGCTAGAAATTAAAATTTGGTCTAAAATCCAGTCTTCACAAGTCTTGGTGTTTGAACGCCTATTTATCACTTTTCTATAATCACATCATATGTGTGTATGGTCCCCTAATTTGAGAAGAAATGAATGAATTTTGGGCTTCAATATCTAACTATATTAGCAGTATCACCAATCAGTTCTGCATTATTGGTGATCTCAAATCGAATGTGATCTTAACTCCATGATAGATTCTTCTGTCGAATATAATGTTACCACTATTTGTCTCTTTGAGTACTTGCTATGTAGGGTTCGTGTATGAATGAAGTGTAGTTAAGGTTACAAATCTAATCTAACTATGAAGATTGCGCTTTAATGATCATTGGAGAATTCGCAAAGTCAAACTCACTACTCTGAATGATTATGTCACTCAATTATATTAATTTTGTAATTATGTGCTGAATCGGTTGCTAACAGTTTATATTTCGGTACAACTATTATTTTAACAAGCTTTATTTATTTTTCCATTTTTTATCAGTTTTCAATAAAATCTGCATTGTCTTCAAACTATGCTAGTGATTACTTCAAAGTTAGTTATGCTTATACTGGGAACCTCTTTGGGATGATGTGTTCATTTAATTCTCACTTTCAGATACATATCAAGTAGACGACGTTCGTTCAAGATTTGAAAGATTAGAGGATTGGAATCTGTTTGTGGGGTTAGTTTATGCTATGTCTATTTTGTGATTATATCCAATTTGCAAATCAACTCACTATTGTATATATATCATCTGAGAGATGTTTTTGTTTATATTTTCAGAGAGGTTTTATACTTGGGTTAATCTTTATTTAGAACATCTAATTAATGCCTAAAAATATATTTTAGATCCTTAATGCCTCAGAATGTAGAATAATTTCTTAGAATTCTCAGTAGGTGGATTTTGTGGCGTTGCAGGTGCGAGGACTCAAATAACCACAACAAATAATTCAAGAACATGATTCACAATAATGGTCTTGTAGACTTGGGTTTCTGCAACTCTACATTCACTTGAACAAATAGTGATATTAATTCGATTCCAATCCATGAAATACTTGACAGTGTTACCTGCTCATCCAAATGGTGGTTCTTTTCCCCAGATGTCGGTGTGTTCCATCTACCTAGGATTGGGAGTGACCATGCTCTCATTTACATCAATCTTCACATATTTTGTAAGAAAATAAAACCAGGATATAGATTTGAATTCCATTAGGTAGACCATGATGATTTTCAAGGGAAATTTGAAATAGCTTAGGATGAGGCAAAAGGAAACACTCTGGATAAGATAAAAAAAACTGGGAGTAATTTGGCCAAATGGGGAAAAAAAGTTTTTGGGCGTGTGACTAACGCAGTGGAACAAGCAAAAGACTGATCTTCTTGAAGTTCAGAAGCATGCTCATTTGACAGACACAAGAATTGAAAAAGATATGTTGATTAGGAAAATTAAAGGTCTGATAGAAATCGAGAGTAAATTCTAGCAACAAATAAATAAAACTCAATAGATTCCTAATATGGATAGGAATACCCAAGTGTTTCATATGGGTGTTAAGATGAGAAGGAGGAAGAATGTTATTGAAGCTTTGAGACACCCAAACAACACTTGTATTTCTGACATAAAAGTATTGCAAATCACTTAATCGAAAATTCTCAAAAATGTTCAGAAGGGACCCTCAAGAGCATCAACTGGACATTCAGTTCACTTCGGATACTAGAATTTCTGATGAAGAAAATGTTTTCGTCAGCGATTTGCCTACCAAAAAAGATATTTTGATTATTTTAAATAAAATGGGTTATTCTCAAGTCTCCAAGACCTGATGGTATACCGTTATTATTCTACGAATGGTGCTGGTAAAAGATTGTTATAATGTAAATTCTCTAATAAAACACTGCTTCTCTACTTTTAGTTTTCTAAATGGGAAAAATCTTACCATTCTTGTACTGATTCCCAAAGTAAAGCCCATCTATACCTTTGGAATACAAACCCATATCCCTATGCAGTATTATTGTAAAATTGTGGTTAAGTTAATAACCCAAAGACTTAAACCGATGTTAGACCAACTTGTGGAAAGAACCAAATCAACTTTGTTCAAGGTAGGTTTATTTTAGATAACATAACCACAACTAAAGATCTTCTTCATTCCATGGGTCAATCTAACTCAATTACTGGTGTTTTTGATCTAAAATTAGATATTAGTAAGGATTATGACAGGGTTTCATGGAGGTTTATTAGTAAATATATCAAGGTTTATGGGGTGGTGGGGAAGACTCGATCACGATATTATCATGCAATGTGTTACAACTACTTATTTTTCTATTATTATCAATGGGATCCCTGAAGGTCAGTTCACTAGTAAGAGGGGTTTGAGACAAGGATGTCCTTTCTTACCTTATGTTTTCACCATTTTTTCTCATGAACTGTCTTGTTTGATAAGATGAATGGAAAGTGCAACTCTCTACAATGGTTACAGAGCAAATAGATGGGCGCTTTTTGTGTCCCATCTCATGTTTTCCGGTGACCTTTTTTATGTTTGGGAACCTAGATAAGAGAACTATTCAGATTTCTCAAGATATCTTATTCATATATCCCAATTGGTCAGGTCAGCATGCCAACTTAGAGAAATCTGTTGTGGTTTTTAGCAAATGAGTGAATCAGAATAAAAAATTTCAAGTGGCTGCAAGGTTGGGAGTTAAGTAAAATGGAGGGGATAATAAATACTTGGATTTCCAGTTACTTAAAATCTTCTCATATAATAGATTCTTTTGAGTTTCTTATTGAAAAGTTTGAGTATAGGCTGAATTGATGAAAAAGAAGCTTCCATAACTATGCTGGAAAAACAGCGCTTTTCGAGCATGTCCATGGTCTGATTCCACCCTAATATATGTCCACCACTCTCTTTCCAAAAGATGTTATTCAAAAATTGGATAAGATCATCAAGAATTTTTGGTGGGCATAACCACCACACCAAGAAGGTTCACTTCATAAACTGGAAGAGATTTCTTTAAGACAAAGCAGAAGGTTGGTCGGTTGTCATCCAAGCAAAATTATTTCAAGTTGTTTCACTTCACAAAAAATGGATTAGAGTATGATAATAACAAGTTTGTTCCACAGAGAGGTATGGTTTTTTATTCGTATTTGAAAGATTATCTAACAAAGGGGATTTATGAGATTAATTTAAAGTAATTAAACTAATTATGTTAGCAAAGAATGAGTAAATAGAATAAATGAGTTGAGAATACTAGTTAAGGGTTCATCTTCAATCATAAGACATGCACTTTAACTAATAACTAGAGTTGTCACTTAATCTTTCACTATCAAGAGCCCTACAACACCCCATCGAGATAATACACCGGTATCACATAACATAATGATGAGTATGCAAATACTACTCAAAGAACAACTTAATGCAACATGCTATCAAGTTTAATCCTCAAAGAACGTGAAGTTTCATAAATTAGGCTAATCAATACGATATAAGTACTACGAGTAATCTATTTAAAATAGGTCGAAATTCTGTATGCAATTGCACGAAGGTTTTGATTACAATCAACGATCACATTATGTTATTTATGACAAGGTTCATCAACAATTTTGTATATCAAAACCCTAGTCTAGATATAGATATGCATTCATGGTTATTTAGTATCGCTCCAAAACAAACATTCACACAATCATACACGTGGCGATAATAATCAGTAGAACAATAACGATAATGATGAAATTAAGATAACAAAACTAATATATTAATCAAGTAACATGTTTATGATATCCGAATACATCCTTAACTAATATAATAATATTTAGATACTCATGGTTTTACCGAAGACCATGAAAAGTATTAAGAAGAAGATGTAAAACAAACCCTAGAATCCTTAAGATGTTCTTCACGGTTGCAAACCCTAACTTCTAATCTTTTTGTTTTTGTAGAAAATCATTATATTTTCTAATTGTTTAGAAGGTCTTCTTATATAGTATACACAAAATCTAGGTATTAGAGTCCAATTGGGATCAAGTTTCCTCAATTTAGAAGTCAAAAACGTCTTAAAACTTTCCTTTCACATTTTCCATAACCTTCACGGTTCTTTTCCACGACCTTAACGACTCTAAACACCAAAAAAACGACTTAAATTCTCTGTCTGAAAAGTTCCAACAGTCGTCATTGTTATTTTCTAAGAGATTGACAACTTTAGGGACCAAAATCGACCATTTTTCGCCTGAAAAAAACTCAAGAGTCGTCATGGTATTTTTCCCTTCTTTTTACATCTCACTATTCTGTTCATAACTTCTTTGTCCGACCTCGGATGACCTCATTCTTTTTGTGTTGGCTTGTTATTTTCGTTCTCTTCGAAATATATTTTAGAACTCATGATTAAGGTTCATATCTTTGCCTTTGAGTTTTTCTTGTGTTTTCGACATTCTTTACTCATTTTCACCGTATTTCCTCCAATTATCTTGGCTTAAGACACTTAGATACTTGGAGTACTTTACTTCTGAGCCCTTTTGTAGCCGTTTTCACTATTCTTGGTATGATTCACCTAATAAAACATAAAAAATAGAAACCAAGAGTAATATGCAAAAAATTTAACTAAAAAAAGTAAGGAATTAGCACTAAAAATATATAAATTATGCACTTATCAAAGGTGGTATAGGTATAAGGTCTCTTACCCATTTAAACAGAGCCCAAATTGCTAAGCTTGGATGGAAACTGATGGATAATCCAAATTTTCTATGAGAGAAATAATGAAATCTAAATACCTTAAAAGAAAGTATTTTTGGGAGGTTAAAGTTAATTCAATAAATTCAACTACTTGGAAGGTAATGTTGGAGTTTAAAGAAGGTATGAAAGTGGGTTGTATTTGGACCACTGGAATGGTAAAAGAATTCATGTGACTGAAAACCCCTGGATAAATTATCTGCATAACAATGTACAAGAGTTGGAAGAAAATGCTGACAATGTTACTGTTTGCTAGGTCGATGATTTAATTCTCCAAGAGCCTACTATGTGAAATGTAAATCTGACACAATGCTTCTTCAAAGACCATTTTGTTGTTAAAATTCTGAGTACCTATCTTCCAAGTGAGGAACTAGATATTAAAGATAAGATTATTTGGAAACCACACCTAACTGGTAAGTTCTCAACTAAATCATTCTTAAAAACACTTAAAGATAATCAAGCCAGTACATCTACTAAAAATGATGACAATTTCTCTTGGAAAATTTTCTGGAAAATATAGTACCTAGCGTTAAAGATTCATATCTTTATTTGGAGGGTTTTGCATGGGGGCCTTGCTACATTCAAGAATTTAGGTAAGATTGTGCCCTTCATTTGCCAAGATTGTATGGAAATGCCATTGAAGACATGAAACATTTATTTTTAAACTGTCATATAGTTGTTGCTGTATTTTTTTGGATCTAATCTTAGATGCAGAACTGAAGCTTGGAAAGGTCGAACTATCAAACAAGTTATTGTTGATTGGATCTAGATGACGGGTGACCATGGAGTTTTTCAGGTTGGGAAATTGCACTATGTAGGCTTTATGGAAAGCCAATAACGAGAATATTTAAAACAACTTTAATCAAAGCATTACTGACATTATTAGAGAAGCAAATTTCTGGTACAATTACTCAATTTCTTTACTGTCGGAAGAGGAATATTTCATCATTAATTCCAGCAAGAAAGAGGCAACAAAATGGAAACCTCCTCAAGCTAACTGGACCAAGTTGAATGTTGATGATGTTATGATCAACTTTGAGGCAGGATGGGTTATGATTGCTAGATATTCTAACGCAAAATTTTAAGGTGGTCGTACAATGAGTTATTCAGTGCTAAGTCCGTTGGAAGCTGAGACTAATGGTGTGTTCTTGGCTACTGATTTTGCCCTTTTACTTAAGCTTAAAAGAGTGTGTATTGAAAGTGATGTTGAGAGGATGGTCAATTTCCTGAAGAATGAAAATGTTGCAGTCCCCTGGAGAATTAAATCCA
Source organism: Papaver californicum (assembly GCA_023531435.1). Lineage (NCBI taxonomy): Eukaryota > Viridiplantae > Streptophyta > Magnoliopsida > Ranunculales > Papaveraceae > Papaver > Papaver californicum. The sequence goes on from JAJJMC010019063.1 coordinate 7,625,287, forward strand.
TCACTGTGCATACCAAAACTAGTATGAGGAACCTGGTTGAAGTAGGGATGCATAAGAACCGATCAGAACCGAGATAGCCAGCCAAAATAGGGCAAACTGAAACCGATTTGAGCCGAGCCGTTGATCTCATCTCGGTCAACAGTTTAGAATAGTTATAATCGTTGATTCTCGGCTCAGTCAACAACTTGAGACTGAAAACCGACCGAGCCGAGCCGTTTTATACCGATCAATATAAACCATTTATCTGATTAGATCCTAGTCATTCATTATTATCTATATAACTAACCTAAATCCTAGAAACAAAAGTAAATCACTTCATCTTCTTTTTTATCCTCTTAGCTTCCTCACCGTTGTCACCACCACCACCACTCATCGTCACTTTATCAGGACCACCACATCTTTCTTCTCTTTCTCTTTACTTCTTTTTCTTTTTCTATCTTCTCCTTTCAACCAACACCAACCGTATTTGCAACACCACAATCACCAGCATCACCACTTGCTACATAAATTGAGTTTTTAGGGTTCTTACAAAAATTGATGATTATATTAGAATTTTAGGGTTCTTGAATTTTTTTTTTTTTTTTTTTTTAATTTTATGATTAGATTTAACTTGTATTAATCATGGGTTTCATTAATGTTATATAATTCAGAATTTTGAATGTTCAATTCATATTTCCCTGATCTGTTTTGTGTTGGAATTGGTCTATTTTGTGTTGATAAATTTATGTTTGTTTGATGATGGTAAAGCAAATACTTGATATATATATATGCATAATAATATGAAATGTATGAAATGTGAGATTTTATTTCATGTGATATGAAAAAAATTGTATTTCTCTTTAAAAAATTAAATGTTATGAAAAAAAGATTAAACCGAAAAAACCAATAAACCGGCCGTATTGAGTCGGACCGGTTTAAAATCAAACGAAAATTCGATCATCTTGGTTACTGTTTTAAAATTAAAAACCGATCTATGATCATCTCGGTGACCGGTTTTAACTAAACACGAACCGACCGGTTGATGTGCATCCCTGAATTAAAGTCTTTAGAATTTAATAAGAGAGATGGGAATGTTGTTGCCCATGCTCTAACAAGTTAAGCCTTGAAACCCACTCTAATAATATTCGGTGGTTATCTTCTACTCCCCAATCGTATATCCTTGAGCTGTGTGTAGCTGGAAGTGTTAGTTAGGCTTGTTGTAGATTGGAGTCCGGATTTGCTAAGTGAAAGGAGATAGAACAGAAGGTCCCATATGGCAATATTGTCCCCAACTGATTAAAAAACCGCCTCGGATTGGGACCCACAAACACAATCCAAAAATAAGCCATCGCATCAAAACACCAAAATCTTGTTCGATGCCTCATCAGTCTGACTCACTCCCCCTTTGTCCCAATGAAACTTCCCCCAGACATTCGTCCCTCTTCAAAAAAACTTCTAACCAAATCAAACCAAACTGTTCCATGGAAATGTCTTCATGGCTGGCTAGATCTTTTGCAAACTCTCTAAGAATCTCCGATGATGAAGAAGAAGAAGATGATGAGGATAAAGATGATCATATAACAAATACAGAATTACAAACTAAACGAAATAATTCTAATTATTATGTTGAAGAAGAAGAAGCAGTTGAATCTTCATCAGGCAGAGGTGTTAAAGAAGATCTCGAAGATTTAACAAATACCCTAACTCGTCAATTACGTGGTGTTGCGTCTTTTCTTGCTCCTCCTCCTACACCTATTTGTCAACAACAGCAACGACAAGACGAATCTTCTGTTGCTGAATCTTCAAATTCTGGATGGAATCTTTGGGATTCTAAAACTGATCAAACTTCTGATCAGGAAAGTTATGATTCATCGAGAGGTAATGGAATCAGTGGTGGTGGTGTGGATTTATATGAGAATACTGAGATCTCTAATCTTACTATTGATAAAACTATTGATGAACTTCTTAGGGTTGATTCACCAAGGGTTTCCAATCCTTGTGGATCAGAAGAATCTGAAGATAAGTATCCGATTGGTGGTGCTATTGGTGTTACTGATGAAGTTTTGATGTTTGCTAGAAATATCGCAATGCATCCTGAAACTTGGTTGGATTTCCCTCTTGTTGATGATGAAGAATTTGACGGTATGTTTATCTTTAAAAATCGTTGTTGCAGTATTTTTTTATCATTTGAATTCTTATCTTCTAAGATTTTGGGCGTAAATTGACATTTTTTCAACAATTAATGAAATTCATGTTAGGCTTGATATGAAATTTGTCAACTTTGAGGATAGACCGGTAATCTTGCTGTTCAGAATTGGGGAATGCCAATTTTGATTTGATACCACGTTAGGTTCTAAAACTGGACCTACACTTCAGTTGGTATCTGTCAACATGAATCTAAAAATGCAAATTATTTCTTGAAGCTGAAAGTTGCAATTTTTCTAGTGTTCTTTTCTTTGTTCAAACCTGTTTGGTGCATGTTGAATTGAGGCAAATCAGAGCTTTTGATAGAATTTTGGGAATACATTTCAGTCTTGTCAACAGAAATCCATTTTTGTTACTGAGATCGGAAAAAAACTACCATTTATGATCAACCTGTTTCTGTGGAACATGTTGGTAACAGCTATTGATACTTGCTTTTAGTCTCGTGATGAGGAAATTTTGAAGTTGGCTAAATAGGAAGTAGAGAACCCATGGAAACCGGTTAAATATGAATCTGGAATTAGGTCTCCTCGAAAATAAGTGGATTTGAAAATGATAGTTTTTCCAGATAAACTTCAGGGTGGGTTCAAAAGTCGTGAAAAGCCAGAGCATTCTAACTAATTGCTTGTTGATAGTATGACTCTTGTTTCTTACACGACTCATAAGTTTTGCCTAAAAGCTTTTTGACTTTCCCCCCATAGTACCAATTGCTTCTCCTTGAAATTTTCCGCCTCTTTATTGTGTTACATGTTTCAATATTTCCGGAAGTCAAGGTGTATATCTGGTGCTCTCTCTTTGAGTCATGTTATCAAAGAATCAGAAGTTAATGGAATAACATTCAAGCCTATGCAGCAGCGTGTAATGGTAATCAGTAATCACTAATTTAAATCTGTTCACAGAAAACAGAGATGCACATGTGGTACCGTTGTACTACATGCTGGAGATCATCTGAAGGAGAATAAGGAAGATGTTAATATGCTTTGGAGATAAATGTTAGGAACAAGTTTGAGAAGGACTTGGGGTTAGATATGAAACATGAAATAAGGACACCCGAATCATAAGTTGTTGAAATAAATGTAACTAATTGATATCGGTTTGTATTAAGTTGACCCCAGATAGGATAATGAGGGTTATGTTTAAGCCTACATAGTTGCTCTGGAGGTTAAAATTTAGATCTTGAACTGTTATTTGTGATTTAATTCACCTTCATCCTTCCATGACTTTAATCAAAGCCTGTTAGTATGACAACATTTTTGGATTTGTTAGTTAACGGGTAGTACATGATTTCACACTTTAAACTTTGCTCGTCGTTGATACTTCCACTTGATTAAACACTAAGAACTCTTTGGAATTATGTCATATTCAAAAGCTGAATCTTTGTAGTTTTTAGTCACTTTACAGCACTTGTAGGATTGAATTTTTCAAATTTTTTCTTCTTCTCACGTTTAGTTATTCTAAATTTCATAATGTTTGCATAAAAAAGCAATTTTCTTTGTGATCCTTTTGTGTTGTCTCACTTCATTTTTCCTGTGAAGTTTCTTTTTCAGATTTCAATATGTCTGATGCTCAATATGAACATGCTTTAGCTATTGAACGCCTTTCACCAAGATTTGCAGCTCTAAGGATTGAACTTTGCCCAAGACACATGAGTGAAGGATGCTTTTGGAAGGTTTATTTTGTCCTTCTACATTCTAGACTGTGTAAACATGATGCTGATCTTTTGTCAACACCCCAGGTAAGTTTCTGCCTTAATATATCTTTCTTCAACTTATCTGCTTGTAGTATTTTATTTTGTGGAAATCTTTATGCTTATTAAGTCATTACAGTGAGAAGAAAAAAAAGGGAAGAAAGAAAAGAACTACATTTTGTCAATATGAAATTATTGTTCATTAAATTATTGTTCTATTTTTAGTTTATTTATAAGTATGAATCTTGTTTGTTGCAGATTGTCGAAGGCAGAGCTATGTGGATGTGTGAGTTACAGAAGCGGACAAAGGAAGAATCAGATCCAGATTGGTTAAGAAGAGGCACATCCTACAACAGAGAGTCCACTTATCCTTTACAAGAGAATCATTTTTCTGCCTCATCTGATGATTCTACCAATGTGCAACAGAATAGGTTCAATCACGAAGACTTTCATTCTGAATCAGTGGCTGATTATGATTCCGTCCCAAACTGCCCGGTGTATGGTAGTGAGACGAGATTTGTTGATAAGTCAGTAGTCGAAGAAGAGCCGGTTCTCCATCACAGAAATCGGGATTTATTAGCTGGTGTCTCGAAAATATTAGACCAGAAGTATGACGATGGGGATGATTGGTTAGAAGATAGTTCTGAAATGGGCGATTACAGTAGGACCACTATCCCCCTTGGGGAAGAAGAAGATGTATCGTTCAGTGATCTCGAGGATGAGGAAAGTCTACATATTATTTCAAGACCAACCACACACTCTTCTGATTACATTCTTACGAAAGACACGAGGCACCCTTGAGCGTACAAGATTCAAACACTCAGGATCCGATAAAAAGGAAGACGGTGTAAAGTTGTGTGTTATACTTGGTGCGTGCTTTCCCTTGTGTGAAAAGTGAATTTCCTTGCATCTGGCCAAGTGATGTTTTTGTAAGGAACTCCCTAGAGAATAGGGTTGGAACTTGGAAGTGAATATTTGGTTTGTGGTAATGTAACAGATACCTGGAAATCACAGCGGCTTAAGAAATCAATTTTGTCACTGATGATGTTGAGGATTGATATTAAGCGGTGAAGTCTTCGCCAATACTGGGTTTGTTGTTAGCAGACACTTTCGGCATTGTTTGTTACGTACTACCGTCGCATGCATAAGGTGACATTTGAGCAGATGTTGCTATCTAAATGTCAGATGTCATGGTCACCTTTTCTACCTGGCATCAGTTATCGTATCATATCGTTGGTGTTTTGCAGTAGGATGATTAGCAGTATCGGTTGCTCAAGTTCTATGTAGAGTCGTAGACAGAACCCCAAAAAAAGCCTCAAAAAGGTCAAATTTCTAGGATCATCCAAGTGTTGGGCTGTATACGAAGGCTCAGCTTGTTTTTCTGTATAGTTGACTAGGTGAGAGGACAGTTCCTATAAGATTTTAACAGGAGAGAGAATTATGCGAGGAAAAACATGAGAGATTGACCCGATAAAAAAACATTTAAAAAGTCTAAATTAGTGGTGTAATTTTTACCCGGCAGTACCGTCCGCCCGTTCCATGATAGTCCATGGGTGCCCATGGCATATTACGGATTGTCCCAGCCATTTAAATAAGAGGATACAGGAATAAGTTAAAAAAAATTGTCCAGCACAATATCTGTCTTGTTAGCCCGTTAATATTACCCATTTATCTAGTCTAAATGGCTGTTTTCATTTTTTCATTCTAAAACATACTCGGTATAGACACTTAAGCACAGTCAATCTTCATTGTTTTCGTCTTAATTTTTCAACTTTCATTCCACAGGAATTTAAATCTGCTAACCATATAGAGAAAATCTTAAGCAAAATCTAAGGCATTTTTCTTATATGATGATTCATTTCAGGAAAAATTATAGGAAGTTTGGTTTATCTTGTTCTCATCTCAATTTTGTATTCATTTTACATATTAGAGCTAGGAAGAATCGTAAAAAAGAGTTAGATTTTTTGAGTTTGAGTATTTTGTGTGGCTAATCCTACCTAAGATGTATGTTTTTGTGAGGGGGATACACGCCACGTATTTACATAGTCGCCTTATAGGAATGTATTGACTCACTTGCTGGAGTAAGGGTTTATTAAATCTTTTTGAATAATTGGAAGAGTTTTTTTTCTTTTAAGTTTTAGTTATTTGATTTTGAATGAACTAATTTGATTGGAACGTTTTGAACATGACTAAACTTCATTGAATTGTCCATGAAGGTATTTAATTACTAATTTTAAATAAAACTTGTGTATTATTACATTACTTTCTTTTTATTGCTAAAGAATATGTATTTGTAATATTAAAGCCCTCCCAGTTCTGCCCGCCTGAGCCCAAATTATATAACAGGCTTGGACATGCCATGGGTACTTTATGTAGATAAATAATCCTGCCCTCCCGGCCCTTTTAGTTGATGGGTAAGATGTATTTCGGCCGAACTATTCCGTCTCATTTAATAATCGGGTCGGGTAGTCCGACCTGGCCCAATTTATACCCCTAGTCTAAATTACGTAATTGCTAAAGGTGGGTACCATTCCATATAAGATAAAAATAAATTGTAACTATCCCAGTTACTGACTGTTGGATCACTTAAATGACATCATACTCCACTTGACTCGGGGGTATAACTCAATTAGAAAGCTAAGCGGTATTGAAACTCGACAACGATAAGGAAGAGCTTGACTTAGCAAACCTATTACCAGATAGAAGAACTAGTAACATGAGCTAGCAGGATGGCATAAACGGTATCCTAACAAAGTTCTAGGGTTGTCAATTGGTATCCATTATTCGGAATCGAAACCGAAACCGGGTGAATCGGGTCTAGGTTCGGGTCCTAATAGTGGACTCATTAGCACTAACAGTACCCGACGGGTAGAACCGTCAGGAGCCGATAAGCTTTCGGTCCTAACGGGTACCCGAATATTTGCCATTTATTTGCTAATTTTACTCAAAATTCAAAGACTTCGTCTAGTTTTGCTTGGATTTTTTTCATTTTTTATTTATTTTCTTAGATTTAATTTTAAATTAAAACATTTGCATAGATGTAATATTAAATTTGTATAAAAAATTATTCGATTCAAGTCGGTATAAAGAATTAAAAAATTATAGTTAATTTTAGGAGACCCGTTAATATTCAGATCCAACGGGTATTTAGGTTTTTAACGGATTCGGTTTCGGATCCAATGATACCCGGAAAAAAATCGGACTCATTGAAATCTCTATAGCTAACCCAAGGCACAACTCCATCACAAGACAGACAATATTCAGAGGAGTGTCAAACGCGGCATGCCCAACCCCAAGGCGCGAACGTCAGTCCAGAGAAAGAGACCAAGTAGAGATAAAACTATATGAGTATAAAATTGCCAAGTAACTAGATGAGCATTATAGCATAGAAGCTTCGGCGAACAACTATACGATCCAAACGCCTCTCTCATGAAATCCTAAACTAGTCGATGCCTCAAAAATACAAAGCTTTGAAGTTCAAATTGTTCGATGGCATTGGAACACATGCATAGATTCATGATGAAGCTTAACGAGTATGCTACAAACGAGTCCCTTTGCCTATGAGAGTTTGGGAAATCGTTGACACGCACTGCCTTCACATGGTACATCAAGTTGGAAGAAAATAATATCTCCTCGTGGAACGACATTAAAACTACATTCATGCAGAAAATTTTCTTCAGACCAAATATGCCCTCCATCTCAGATTTGTGCAAGAACAAGTATAAAGAAGGAAAAAAATTCATAGACCTAGCAAAACGCTTCAGGGTCGAATGTTTGAAAAACAATACCAAAGTCCTGGAACAAGAATTAGTTAAGATTTGCTAATACTGGCATTACCACAAAAGCATAGATCACTGAACGAAGGAACGTCGTACCTTTGGGTGGAAAATCTTCAACAGGCGCTAACGAAGAGAAATCAATTTCAGAAACGAAGCCCGGATCAAGCAAAATCCACTCCCAACTCATCGGGTATTGATATTCTCCCATGAACTAGTTGAAGAAAACCCGGAAGTGTGTGCAGTGGCCGAGATAGAAAATATGGACTACATCACGTCAGTGGTGACGCAAAATCCATTGTTTGCAAACTTCTTCAAAGCGGTGGAATTTATCGAGGATCAACAACAACTCGCGACTGTAATTTTCACCAAGATTGCAGCGAAGGAGGATCTCCAGTCTTACCTGGATATAAAGTACCCTCTGCCTACCAATGTCATTACCTTCACAAAGGAAGACCGTAGAGTTGACTGCGATCATACCCGGACATTATACGTAACAACATCAGCAAAAGAGGAGGGTATTAACAAGAGGGCTTTAGTATACGTAGAAGCATCGCTCAACATGATTCCCCTCCACATCTCAGAGAGCATTGGTTTATTAGAGGAGGATATTAACAAATTCCAGACAGGGATTCAAGGATTTGGGGGTTTAACCCAGCACACTATGGGAACAATCAAACTGGAAGTCCGGATAGGGTCCACCCGATCAAGTGAACCATTTTATGTGATAGACGTAAATCCAGCATAACATTTGTTTCCCGGAAGACCTTAGTTACACAAACATGGAGTGGTTCCTAGTAACATAGATGAAGAAGATATGATTATTTCCCATTAAACCAAAATAGAATACAGACTAGAATATTAATACTCTTAGACAATAACCAAGAATAGAATACAGACTAGCGTATTAATACTGTTAGACAATAACCAAGAATACAGGACTCATTTACTAACGCACACACCATGTGCTATTACAGAATAAAAAGTAATGATTAACTCTAACAGACACTTAAAAGAATGAAGTAAAGAGAATTTAAGAATAATATGGAAAATACAACTCTGTTTGTTACTATCCGCCCTCAAACTGAAGTGGTGTTAACATTTTCAGTTTGGATTTTAAAAAAATCAAATCTTGGTGCAGATAGACCTTTAATAAAGATATCAGCAGCTTGCTCCAAAGTAGATAGATAAGTAACCTGTAATGTTTTGGATTGAAAAAGTTCTCTAACAACGAGGGTATTTTGATGTTGACTAGGCAGGTACTGTTGATGATAGAAGATCTACCAGTGGTTATTGTATCTTCTTTGGTGCTAATCCAATTAGCTGGTATGCTAAGAAACAAGCTACAATATCCAAATCCAGCACTGAAGTTGAATACAGATCTTTAGCCTCTACTGCAGCTGAAGTGGTCTGATTGTGTCACTTGCTCAAGGATCTGCACATCTTCTTACCAGATTCTCCTACTATTTCTTGTGACAATAAGAGTTCTATTGCACTAGCTTCAAATCAAGTTTTCCATAGCAGAATGAAACATCTAGTTTTAGATTTATGTATACGTCCGGTTCTTCCTATCTCTGTATAGCTACGTGAGAAGGGTATATGTCTAGGCGTTTTTGTCCGTCCGTGAGAGTCTCTTTATAGCTTTACTTTCGTGTCTTCCAATCCTATGAAACTTGAGTCCCAAACAGCCTAGTTACCTAATTGTTTACAAACTCTAAAACCCTCTTAATCCACATCATTCATTCACCATCATCTCCATCGATTACTAATGACCCACTGTTAAATAATCAACAACGATCATCTTCGTTGAATCACCATCAACAGACCCCATCACTGCCATTTCAAATATTCGACCATATCACAAATCAAAAACTCATTTTATGCCAATCATGACGAGTAACAACAGCAGCAACAACTTTTCTACTTGTTCGAATCTCACTTTTCCAGTCTCAACTC
>JAJJMC010019063.1:7649886-7753756 GCA_023531435.1 Papaver californicum
AACAATCCAGAGATAAGTACCATTTCTATTGAGTTGAATTTGAAATTTAAATTTTCTGAAAAAACTGAATTTAAAGGTTTTGAGAAAACCAAAATGTTGGATTTCATCTTGATTTCGTTATCTATTCAACTAATCAATTTATCCTTTATTGAATCTGAAATTCATATTTATTAGCTTAAATATTTCTGGTAAACAGGACATCAAATTGTTTTCCAGTTCATTAACTGGATTGTATCACAAAACAAGAAAATTTGATTTTTGATGGAGTTTGCTTACTACAAAACTCCCTTTTCTTTTAGTGATCTTTTTACATAAACTATTAAATGGATCACATTTTTTGAGTTTTGATTTGGTTAGCAAGGTTGGGTTATTTCTCGAATTGAGTTTGCAGGGAAGGAATGAATAACTAGAGCTTTCAAAGGACAGCCATTACACAACATTCATTAGTTAGCAGAACACATAAGAGGTGTTTGAAGAAATTTCAAAATGACAAGTTGTGGCAGAACTTTAAGTGTTAATACTTGGTGACTCTTAGTTTGATGAATCAGATTATTTGAGGTGTTAAGGGACCTGTATTCTCTTCGATGATGATGTTGGTAAGTGTTTCAGAAAGTTTAAAAGATTGGGTTGCAGGGGAACTTGAGTGAGGTTTGTCCAAAGGCTCAACATCAAACAAAGTTGTCGAGTTGGAAATTCGGTGAGAAGACATTTAAAGGCCAGAAATTCCAAAAGCAAAAACATTCACTTCTATCAACTTCTGGGTGAACAATGCAAAGTCAAGTGAGGCTACAAAACACAGTTATGATGATCTAGAAAAGCCAGATTTGTCAATTCGTTCACAAGCACAAGTAACAGGAAAGAAGAGATAAGTATTCATTTTCTTGCATCATGAATTATGGCTTCATTTTATCCATGATTTTTAGGTATCATCTATGAATGATGTGATAAAATAACTGAACATTCTAGGTATAGATCACAGTGTTATAACTGATGAGAACATGCCTCACTTTACTTTCATTATGATTTTTCCATTTTTGATGCCTAACTAATGCGAATATACCTCTCTGATCAGTAGTGGTATTAGTCTGTTGTAGATGTCCAGAAAAACTGTTAATTTCAAATATGATTTACATTGTTGTATCACAGGTTTATTCTCACATGTTCAAATTGAAACCATGCTTAAATGACTGGAAGAGCTAAATTGTCTTGTGAGTTTGCATGGTAAACTAATGGTAGATTTGTAGCATCGTATCTTGGGATTGAATACCCGCTCTCTGGTGCTGATAAGTCACAGACTTTGTCCAATGTATGGTTTTAGTTGTGAGAAACAAACAATTATACCGCCAATGTCTTTGGATCCAGACTTGCTACATAACAGTTGTTGCTGCTATGTAACTGTGCTCATACACTAATTGTATTCCTCGTTTCTGAAATCTTTCATTTTCTTCCATTGACAACCTGTTCATGATAATCAATGTCTTGTTCATTGTCTGAAGCCTAGAAAATTCTTTCTTCTGCTTTATCCTCGAAGATGGAAAAAGTGCTATAATAGCTCTTTGTGATTCCTTTAAAATCCAGTTAACTTATATAGCTTCATATTTGCATATGAATCTTTGATAGGAAGATTATGTTAAATTCATGATTGTTCACTAATGAGTTTCTTCTGAAAGTTCATAATTGAGTGATAGGTGCTACACACCATTAATGTCTAAAGGAATGCAATTCTAGAAGACAGACTATCAATAAGTTCCAGATTATGCCGAGAAGTTCAGAATAGCCTTAGATGTGGGAGCTGGCAGCCTCAACTTTTGGAAAAGACTCCTCAACAGGTTCCGATTTAACGGTCACAGTTGAATGTCGCAGTTCTCACAATAAGTCTCATCAAAGAGCTAAGTATTTATGTGATCTTTTCACTAATAGGTACTTAAGTATTAGAAATCTGGCTTTACCCCTATACATACACAATCTCAATTTTCTCTGATTATATGATTGATATGATAAGATGACAGACTGTTTGCATGTGAATATACAGTGAATATTATTCATTATGATCGTTCTTTCATAAGTTAAAATGTGAACATGAATAGTAAAATTTGGCAATCTGACATGATTGAGATCTCCATGATCTGTGAATGTAATTGATTTATACATATGATGTATTTTAATTTTAGCATGTAGTAATCAAGATATTAGCATCATTTTGAAATGAATTCATACTCATGATGATTGAGTTTTAATTTTAACTCATAGTTCTAACTTTGAGTTTCTTCTGTAGCTTGTAATTAGCATTGAGTTTTCTCCGTTGAATGTTTATTCCAAGTCTAATTTGATCCTTAAATGAATCAAACTTCATATCTAATTTTATTGAGACCAATCTGATGTTCCTTAAATGAACCTGGATTATGCATTCGATGTTGACAAGCTATAGCTTGTATAGGCTCACATGGTGATTGTGTTATAACTTCTTTTTCAATCTCATATACTTTAATCCTCAATAAATATCCAATATATATACTTGTACATTCAGATCCTGTATAGATGAGTTAGTTTTCTCATTAGTTTAACAACTGAAGCTTTAAAGGGAAATTTCTGTTGTATGTGTGAAATTGGTTTCATATGTTTCTGTTAGTATGAACCTGTAAGAATCATTGCAGGGAAAGACAGATTTTAATAGCCTGAATCAGGATGCAATACCCGTAAAACAGATTAGACTTTGTCGAATTTTCTATCCGGTGAGTTGACTCACTGAGTTTGATCCAACTCGGTTGAGCAAGACCAATTAGACCGAGTCAGATTAGCTGACTCGGCTAGCTTAAAAAAAAATAGAAATATATATATATATATATATATAGTTATAATTATATTAAATTAAATTAAATTGTGATAGCTAGATAATTATTATCGCAGCTTCAATAGATAAGAAAAGACATATACCGATTCATGAGCATTTCGGAAAAAATAATTATGCATTATCTTTTTTAAATTTTCGATTATAAAGTTTATAATATTAATTGCATATTAGAAGTAGTAATTTTAAATTTAAGAATGATTATTGATTATCATCCTTCAATTCATTGTTCAAAAAGCATGAGCTTATTTGGTTTATATGCACATCATCTGTCATGCAGTGTGAATTGATCAAATGATTTCAATAGTATCTGAATCGCATGTGATATCATGCATCATGATAATTAATCGCATAATCATCTATGATAGAAACATATTGAATTAATATAATGTATTTTTAAGTCTGAACAAATTCCAATTTGTTTGATTATATTTAACTATGGTATGCAATTAAAAGCATGAAGATCATTTTTAGTTTACATCCATTTAATACTATGAAATGTTTAAGACATTTTTATGAAGTGTGAAGATACCTATGAAGGACACTTCGGAAATGCGACAGCCATCCAATAATGATGCACTTGGGGGACATGCTATAAAGAAACAAAATTTTTAACTGTGAAATGAGTTAAATACTGCGCCAATTAGGTATTTCATTTTAATAATTTACTAACGCCAAATAGATATCATACTTTTCGCCAGTTATATGCCTTGTACTTCATAGCATAAGGCGACAATTGATAGATACTTCAAATGGCTCATACTTCATGAAGAATATTCAGTAAATACTTCAATTTATTCTGAACTTCTTCGAAAGGCGATGCCTCTTATATTTCTTGTGGCAATCTGAACGCTCCAACATGAATTATCATTCAAAAATGGAGATCTCTTTCAACCTATCATCAAATATTTCTGGAAGGCGAATACTTCTACATTCGTATACTTCTGATCTCTCAAACCGCGATTACTTCGGAATATTCATCTGGATAATTCTCATGTCTTATTTAAAAATATATGTCATATTTTATTTCTATATATGCTTCTCATGTATAAAGAAGAATATGGGATATGTCTTAAATAAGAAATGAGAAATGAGAAATATCTGGATGATTTTTCAAGTATACTTCTCATCTACATTTCAGGTATATTTCTTACCGGTATTTCTCCGTTCAGGAGACAAAAAAAGACTAGTGGGTGCATCCCCAATGAGGGAACTCATGTAAAAGTCTTGAAATAAGGCTAATGGGCGCATCCCCAAAGAGGGAACCCATGTAGGAGTCTTAATAAAATGATGGATCACACATAATTTACTCCATGCCAGGGATAAATTAGGCGTGTGATCCTACTAAGCTCAGTGGCTTGAACAAATTTATGGGACACATTAATTTACTCCATGCCCGAGATAAATTAAGCGTGTGTTCCTACCGAGCTCCGTGGCTGGAGACATGATAAGACTATTAGGTCGCAGAACCTATGAAAGAGTCTTGATACAAAATACTCATTTTTCAGAGTCCGGTTACCATTTTTCAGAGTACGGTTCGGGACCAACCCTGTATCTTACCCCTGGCTCGGGTTTGTTTCGTATGTGTGGGATCTCGATTCATTGTACTCATGAAAAAATATTTAACCCAACGATCAGTATATATATAAAATTCTGTTTTGTAAGGACAAAAATATGACGAGGCCATGAAAATACACAAGTCTGAAGTGCTACCGTTGCACAAATTTGAAGTATTGTTAATCCGAAGCATGGATCGCACCAGGTTCAGATGAAATTTGCGTGAAGTTATTTTCTTCAGAGTTTTTCTTCAAATAACTCTCAAGAAAAGGGGGCAAGTTGTGAGTACCAAAAAGTTGCTCTGACACGTGGCAGCAAAGTGCGGAGTACAAGATGTCCCGATGCATGGATCGATATGTTGTTGGATCGTACCAAAGATCGTACCAGGGATCGTACCAGAGATCGTAACAGGGATCGTACCAAGGATCAAACAACAGGGATCGAACCATGGATCGAACCTGTCCCGTAGGATAAGAAGATTAGATCGACAAGTGGACGGATAGGGAGAAGCCACATGGAAGTATCTGGAAGAGATTGGGTCGACACATGGGACGATTAGAGGACGCCACGTATTGAGAGTTGGGTGACTCATCGATCCAAGGTGGATGACTCATCGACCCAAGCTGAAGGATTTTCGTTTTAAAGGAAAGGAAGAAAAACAGAGAAAGGATCGGCTTCTTCGGAGACCCAGAAATGGATCTTACTGTAAATCCAGAGCTTTAATGGAGTATCTTGTATCTGTAACTTAAATTCAAATCAATAAAACCCTCACAATTTCTTCTATTTTCTTTTTAATTTGGTTGATGATTTTGGTTGTTTTTTGTGCCGAAGAGAAATTAAGCCCAAACAATACCCTGGTATGAACCCGAGAATAATTGCAGAAACAAAATCTCTTCCTCATCATCAGGAGCAGACGCGGGAGGATATATCACGTTATCGGTAAACACAATGGAGAAGTTATAGAAGAGAGGAACAGCGACAACGTCATTATAAAGTCAAGGATTAAACTCACAGAACTTATCCATGTTAGGAGCCAGATACTTCGTCTTTTTATACAAAAACGCCTTCATACAAAGCCGTCCGGGGTACCTAAAGGGTACAATCATGGGTTGGCTCAATTCATCCTTAGTCGGCACCTCTACTTTTCTGTTTAAAGTTAATGTGTGCCTGCCAGAATGATAATTTTTGAAATGTTCCCGTAGTCACATCTGCAAGAAACTAGAGGGGGAAACTTTCGACAGTATGCTCAGCATGATTCACCAACTGCATGTCATTGACCAAGAGATCGAGATGATAATATAAACCACCAAGGAATATAGAAGCAAGGAGATAAGAAATACCTCGAGACATCAAGATAACTTGGAGAAGAAGACCGTCACGAACGTTATCCTTGGGAGAAAATTCAAAAAGATCATGAGCAAGCCAATAAGCGAGGAAGGCAGCGAGGTTTGCCTGTTCTTCTTGACCATGGTTGGGAGGATCAAAAGATATGGGAGTAAAAATTGTCCTTCTTTCCAATTGTCGTCTTGTTAATCCGCGATGCCCAATAATCTACCCAATTAGGTAACGAATAACGTTTATTATCCTTTGTTGAGGTCATAATGCCTTCTGGTTCGGTCTCGTGGGATGTCTCCTTCCTGATTTTTATCAACCGATCAAACAAGTCCCCATCCGAGTCATCCATGGTTGTGCTCTGTATGACTCCTCGAAATTATGGGTACCATGTATCGGCAACGCCATAAACGCGACCATGTCTTCTAAAATGGGGGTGGCCTCTCCCCAGGTGAAAACAAAAGTATGTACCACGGAGATCCAACGCAAAACTAGGAGGCTTAGGTCAAGAACGACTCAGTAGATGCACTTAAACTTAGACGACTCAAGAGTTTCTTATATATGTTGAGATGTCGGATCCGCTCCCTGTGACTGGGTTGCGACGAATATACCCCTCCAAGTTGACCACTCGGGACAAGGCTTGGCTAGATAATGAAAATCGAACAGTAGCTGATGATAATCGGCTTGTTCAACGGCAAAGAGGGGGTTTTCTCAAGAGGAAGTTCTAATGACTCCGCGCTTTCTATAATAACCATGTGCATTATCGTGTGGTAAGTGAAGTAACATGTCGTCCTCACAAATAGAGTCGTCGTGGATGATGGGTCGCGCCGAAAGCCTGAACAAGCGAGCTTTTTGAAGATCTGCTTGATCCTCCGGGGGCATGGTCTTACCCTTCCTGGTTGGATGCTGCGATGATTCTCAACTCATAATAGTGTAAGGATAAGCCGACTAAGGAAGGAAGAGCGGGTAGAGAGAATGAGAAAAGATGACAAAGTGATTGGAATAGAAAGAAAAATGACAAAGAATGAATATACTTAGGGGACTTGATTGACGAATGGACGGCATCTATTAAGGCGACTAGTGGAATCGGCAGCGGTTCTATGACACATGGATAGTAACTGTCTTGTCACGGACACTATGAAAGGTGGTAATTGTTGGTGAAACCAAATGTATCGAAAGCATGTGCTATGGGTCTCATTATGCGCCTTTCGTTAAAATATGATCCCCAGGAATTGTGAATGTCGACAAGATCACTTGTCTCATCGAGCAGTCAGGGACTTAATATGCATACTCCAAGATAAGGAGGAGTCAAAATGGTTAAAGGTCAAGAACCACCCAAATGTTTGAACAGGAAGGGATGCTGCGTCTTCTGGGATCAGCATCACCCGGAAAGATGCGGCTAAAGGCAGACGAGTGTCGCCGGGGTGGTCCAAAAGGGCACGGGTTTCCCTCATTTGAGAGAAAAGAGAGATGCCTACTATAGGGACGCAGCCAGAAAGACACGTATACAGGTGACGACAACAGACTTGGAAAGAAAGTATTAGAAGTAACGTGTTTACCATCTAGAGGGTAGTTTTCCTATAAAATGACATTGTTTACTGAGAGTAAGGTCAAAACATATTTTTAGTAGTATTGTGTACTGTGTTTTGTGTTTTGGGATCACAACGTGCACCCCTATACCATTCTTTAAGGGATATGTGACATGGTATCTATATTGTTAGATTATAGTTTGCTCCATCCGAGAACATGTGTTTATACGTTCGGAGAATGATTTTTGGAGACTGATTTTTGGAAATAAAATTAACGGTTGGACATATGCTTAAATTCCAAAAATGTTTTCCATTTATCGTTTTTTTTTCTTTTTTCCCATAAAATATCCCGTTTATATATATATCGTCTAGGTTCTGATCCATAACTATTCAACCAGAACCTATCGTGGACCCAAAAAAAAATTCACCATTGTGGGTAGCAGCTTCGTTTGAATTCATAGTTATGGATGTAATAATCATTGAATTATATACAGATAACTGTATTCAATTGATTTATGATGTGATGGACTTTGCAACCCAATATCAAAGTTTTAAAGAGAACTTGGTCAGTCTCAACAATCACAAGCCAGGGTTGATTCGTTTCTCTGTTCTTGCGAGCCATAATCCATGCAATGTGACGGAATTTTTTGTTAGTGTGAACTGTTTGGAATATTTTGTTAGTGTGAACTGTTTATCTTGGTTAGCCCTATAGCCTAAATATGCAACGGATCATCTTGGTATGGTCGTGTTATTATCATGGTAACTTTTTTTCTGAGATAGAGGTATTATTATTTATAAATTGATCTAATTGTCGGCTGTAACAGACTTCATATAAATCACTAAATCAGGATTAAGAATTTATTTGTTATTTCAGTCTAAATAGTTGATTGAATTGTAATGGCCATGAGGGCCCAATCATATACTAACACACGTTGACGCAGACAGTTGATAACATTTGAGTAATTAGTAAGGTGAATAATCATAGCAGAGCTTGATCTTGCCGACGCATATCAGTTTTTAATTAATCTTTTACCTCCTTAGAAAAGTTTAGTTTTCTAATTAGAAACAGAAACAAACCAGAAAACACAACCAAAATCCAAATGGTGTAATCGAATGAATCCTCGGTTATGTATAAAGAATGCGATCGTGAGCTCTAAGACTTTCAATCTCCCATTACTTCCGATCGATAACCTCAATTTCTCAAGGGAACACTAGATCCGTAAAGATTGTGCCGTCCTTTTTTTTTTTTTTTTTGCACAAATTCCCATCCATCACCTACTGATTTTCTTCTTAAAAGTATCATAATACGACAATTGCTAAGAAATTATGGTACCAACTAGCACAGTCAGATGTCAGAGAGTCCCTCCCAGTTCGACACGTATATGTATAACGGCAATTCAAGTGTATAGCTGGATAGACTTGATCCAATCCAAGTACGTTATTTGTATCGAACTTCAAATTTAAAAATGGTAATAAAATAAACTTTTATTAATTAATTCCTAATATAGAAATTAAGAATCAAATCTTCTCCCAAATTCAGTAATCAAATTACATCTACCATTCTCAGTGAAAAACAGTAAACAGAAATAATATTTGAAATTGAATCATGAGAGTTATATTGCTTCTAGCTGTCACATTTGATTAACTAAAAGAACCACTGTTACATTAGACAAAAATGAAAACTTAAAACTTCTTATCTACATAGAGAGAGAAAGAAACTGAGAAACCAAAAGAAAGAAACTAATACCTCCTCCTAGTAAAGATTAAAATGATGATGATGATGATTAATTAGATACTTTTCTTTCCTGGACGATCAGCAACTTTCATCGTTTTATCGATAAGTTTTCTTGCTTTTCTGCTTTTAATCTCAACTCTAACACTTGAACTCTTATCCATCTTCACATATGGTTTATTCTTCTTTGATTTCTTTAGAAATTTCACTTTCGATTTAATCGACTCCACTAAACTCTCTAACTGAATAGCCATTAACAATGAAGCAAATAGATAACTTCAATATATTTTATTCTCGCTTGAATCTCCTTTCTATACTTTCTCTTCTTCTTCTCTCCCTCAAATAATGATCTGTAACAAATTTGAAATTGTGTCTATCTCTCCGTCTCCTGCGTTTCCTCCTATTTTACTTATTCTTCAGTCAGTAATCAGTATCTATTTAATGAATAACGTATATTTCTAGGGCCCTTTTTATTGATACATATTACCGATTCACCACTGAGGATCAGTCGACATATCCGATTGAACTTGGACCGTCGGATGAAGAATTTTCGAGTTCCTCGACTCTTCTACAGATACACCTATAGATTTATGAACATCGGGATTCGGAAATAACGAGCAGCAAAACTGTTGGACTATTTATCCTCTACTTGCTTCTAATTTTGTGGATACTTATCTGTAGTACTTAATTTATTTGTGGGGATAGACTTGAGAACCGAGAGTTCTGACTAATCTGATTGTGGACCTCACCTCTGAAAAACTGAAACAACGGACAATGACAGCCATCTGGTGAGGAACTCACCAAGTCGTATACTTGTTGATTACCTAGTGCAGCTAACATTACATTACTAGCTCTCTTTTTTCCGACCAAAGAAAAGGAGAGTTAGTGAAAGATCCACTTGGATAAATTAAGGTATCAGTTATAGCATTAAACAGTAACGCATACATGACTGCCATGCTTGACAATTAACTCAATAAAAAGAAAAATATAGGAGGTGTGGTCAGCCTATTTCTCAACCACATGTACACCATGAGTCCATAATCCATGTTTAAAGCTTCATTAAATCAGACGGAACGGCAGTGCACATGTAAGTAGACGGTAGCTTAGACCAAAACTCCTCGAAACATAGCATGCTCGAAGGCTTCTGGCTGCTACCACTCAAACTTCTTTCAATTAAAATTGAGGTGAATTAACATTCAACTATGTATGAAGCCTTCATCAAATGTTCAGCTGCCATATTCGTGAAAACAATTTTCGGATCCTCGTCAAAATTTGATCTTGGGGCATTTGTCAGATCATTATCGTCTGAAATCATCAAGTCAAAGAGAGTGAATATTCAGCTTTTATTGAATAGGGAAAACCAGGTCCCAACTAATGTCGTCGTTACTGTTATGACTTCTGAGATGAGAGCATCTCAAATTCTCATTCCTAGCTCAAACTCTCTTTCTCCACACCAGTGAGAACCAAATATCAAATACCTTGACAATATGTACCCTCCTATAGACTAAAAACAATCTAGGCATTGAACAATCAAGAGACCAAAATAACAAACTAAAATCTTCAACCGTGCAAAGCATGATCTTTCAATAGAGAATTCAATGCAAACCAATGACGTGAGGATTGAATACAGAAACAATTAAATAAATAAACAAGACAGTGACGCATGTTTTTGTTGAATAACAATAACTAACCAAGAAGGTCAAGTTCATTATGGCCAAGGCTGAAATTAACAAGTGAAATTGGACCACAGTTATCAATATGATCAAGTACATACAGTTTTTAGTTTTCTAAAGCTAGGAGATTAAACAGAAACACAAAATGGATTTAAGCAACTGCAGGGAACCACCTAGCAAGAAGGAAAAAACTACATAGACACATCAAGCAAGTAGGATTAGGAACCAAACAGTTTAATCTTGAATGGGTCAAAATCTTACATTTCAAGCAAAGACGTAAGAACTAAGAAGTATTTTCACGCCTCATCTGAAAGTGATACTAAAGACTTCAAACAAAATCTAAAAAATATAGGAAGTGGAGTGTTACATGACTCCACTTCTACAGGCACCCTGATCTTTCCAGCTCCCACAGCAGCTAAAGTTGTTTAAGGTAGCCAAACATGAGTATTACTTCTAGCAAGGCCGTGGTTCCAAATATACGCATCATATATGAATGAGTATACGAGTGAACATAAACGGATAGGCAAACAAAGCTCTACTGAATTGTGAATTCAAACTTGTACAACAACTTAGTTCGTCCTTTATGAAATCACTAAGGACGAAAGGTGAGAAGAAAGGTAAAATGTTTATAAGATAGCATACAGTGGTGTAACTACGAGTGGGGAATTAAGGGTCCGCTGGGTGTTGCGAGTCAGACCATAACATCACAGTTGCCAGAAGTGCCATTGTCGCAGTTTCAACCCGCAGGCGATGTGGACCAAGACCAACAGGTACAGCACCTGCTTCAGTCATCATCTTCACCTCTTTTTCAGTGAAGTCTGGGAGAGAAAAAATGCAATTGATAAAATTGAACGAGCAGTTACTAATCTTTCCTGATAGAATGTTCAGAAAGGAAATGGAACTGATCCATATACCTAAAACATGGAGGCATGGATACCTTAATGAACAAAAGAGAAATTGACATATCATAACTAACTTTCAACTGTACAGTTAATTTTTGGATGGTTTCATGGTCAAGCCTAAATTTCTAAATTCATGTTAGAACAAACAAATTGATATCTAAACTTAGAAGACGTGTAACTACTGTTACTAAAGAACATCAAAAGATAAATAAAATGATTCTGAATGTTAATTTATGTGAGAAAAAATCAGCAGGATATAATGCACGAGTGTGCATGCAAAAAATAGATAAAAGTACTTTAAGCAATATACCCACCCCCTTCTGGTCCAACAATTATCATCCCGCTGGGGGCGACCTGCTTACTCGATAAGGTACTAACAAGAGATGTTGCTTCCGCAGCTGCCAGAAGAGATAACTTTGACTGGGCAATCTAAATTAAGTTCGACACGGTAAAGCATTAGAATTCTTCTATTAGTTGTTATAAGTAATCCTATTTATGACTATGGTATTAATCTTGTACCGGGGCTTACATGTGTAATACAATCCAAATAATTTAGAACACTATATACAACTTCTACGACCATGTTACATACTTGCATTAGTAGAGGAGTGCACTAAAGAAAACTATTGTCCAACTACGCTGACCCTTAACCTACTGTATTGTTCCCCTAAATGAGAATTACAGTCACCATTGCAGCCTATCACATCTGACGTTTTCCAGTAATGCCCTTTCTGTGCTAAGAAAGTTACAGCCTACAAGATTCAAGAAAGGTATATTGTGCTGCTACCTCAAATGGTAAGAAGGTTACTGGATTCAAAAGACATATATTTTGTTAGCAGCAGAAACTTAATACGAGACTCGGTATGATGGACAAAAAAGAAAAATAATTGAAGAGTCAAAGGCTCCCTGATAAGTGATAACTTATAATAGTCGTCTGTGGCCATTGAGTTTCTACACTTAGCAGCAAACATGGATATGAACTAAAAAAAAAAAAGCCTTCCGTTCCTAGATCCGTTAATCACACAGACTGGGAGTGATAGATACTCACACTGGGCAATATGTTGACAACTTTTGCTGGAGGCTTCAGACTCATTTCATGCAATCTTTGACCTACGGAAAAAACATCAAACATAGGAAACATAATGATGACAAAAAAAGCATCCTCAAAATATAAAATGACACTTTTTAAAATAAGTTAAATTTCACCTATATGATGGATGATACTAATCAGAGCTGATCACCTACATTGTTTAACCCCGGCTAGAATCACCCGCTGCAATCTGTCCACCCTGTTTTCTGAGATTGAAGGAGACCGCTCAGTTAGTAGAGGAGTTAAGCTACTAGCTCCCAGTTCCTGGGGATAATAAAAAGGTTTAGCTCCTAGCTTAACAATTAGAAGATGAATTTTCTGTTGACGTTGTTAATCAAGTGAGAGCGTGAGACACCAGACTGAATCAAAGTATTTTGCTCATGTCGAGATTTGAAACAAAATATTATACTATTAAGACATATTTAAAAACCATGTTGCATTTAAGCAAACCATATTGCACATTAACACTTACCGTGCACTTTTCAACTAACCAGTCTGCTCGGCCACCCTTTAATGTACCTGAAAATGTAAAGCTTTGAGTATTTAACTTTCACTCCTCAATATGCATGTTCATCAAGAGAAAGATAGAAAATAACCACCAATGAAGCAATGAAGACTAACCAAAGGCTGCAAACACATGCCACTGTGTGTTCTTGGCAAGAACAAATTTTGGATCTTCTACAGCCATGAAATCAGCACCAGTTTTGTCTATCTTCTGTATGCAACCCTCAATGACAGCTCCAAACCCATTAAAAAGCTCTACCCTTACATAGTTACATGTAATCATGAGGAAAAGCATGAGGTACTGAGTAAAAGCACTAAAGCTATTTCATACACACACCAAATATCTTATACATTCAATCTATAACATAAAATCGAGACTGCAATTGTGATGCACCGTGAAGAACTTAAGAAAAATGAAATCAAGTAAGGGATAACTGAAAATATAAGGCTTCAAGTGAAGTGTTCAAAGCATGTTTGGTTCATGTTAGTTGGATTTCGTGTAATTGGATTACATGGTAATTGTATTACTTTGATGAACCAAGAGGCGGAAGGCTATTTATTTTTAACTTACTTGGTAATCCAAGTGCATCCATTGGTACAATTGAATTACATGTTGTAAATGTGATACCTTAACATAACTCTTGTGAACAACAAAGGGTTTCTAAATTGGCTTTACTGTAACTTAAGAAAAACTTGATCCATTACTTTCAAACTCTAGGGCTAAACTATAGGGCATTCGATTGCATTTGTACACAGAAAATTCTTGTTTACAAACTTATTTTGTAAATGATTTTCGATATAGTTGTTCTTTCTTAATAATAATATTGATAATTCAGCAGAATAAAAATAAAAGTGAATCGAATTTGTGATTTATAACATCTCTTAGAAATGCAATTAAATAAATTCCACATAAAATTCATACTTATCATCGACCTTCAAACGCAATACCTTCGTCATATGCCAAAACTCTTCTCCTTGTACTCGAACAACATTGCCCTGTAAGGATAAACCGATCAAACAATTCAAAATAAATAAATAATAAATAAGTTTAGAGAGAGAGTTTGTGAGCGTGCCTTTGCTTGAGGAAGAACTTCAGAGTGAAAACGAGGAAGACCACCGCGTGATTGGTTAGGATAATCCATTTTAGAAGAGGCTCGAAGCCTCGTAACTTTCCGCCATGAACGACTTAGAAGTTCTGTAAAGGGAGGTTTTTGAATTAGGGTTTGCATTTAAACCTATCAAGTCTGAGAAACTGTTAGATGTTCAAAGAGATTACTCCCGCTAACAGAAGAAGACTAGAAAAGCGAACACAGCATCCCCGAAAAGTGAAAACCCTGACAACCTGATTAGAAATTCAAAATATTGGGTTGGGCCTAGATCTATTTCAACGGAGACCAGCTAGTATGAAACCATTTACATACTTTGGATATGAGTTATTTTCATATAACTGACACCTCATGTTAAAGTTAAATAGTTATAACATAATTTGTTTTTTTGTAATGTGTCAAATTTATACAGTTTCTAAACATTAAGGATAAATAAATGATCAGGTGTCACTATATAGGAGAAGATATTCATATCCAAAATATGGAAACAGGCTCCATATTAAAAAAGATGATTTAGATGAATATGTCAAATGGTTCATCCAATTGGGCAATACTACAAAATTGAACCCACGTTTTAGAGGACTCTCTTTTTATGAACACAAATTTAGGGAATACTTCATAGTTATATGATATGTCTTAGGAATAGTTAAGTTACTAGAATACCCTTGAATACTTTAAATTACAAAACTATTCTTCTACTAATCATGAATCTAATTAAAAAACTAAAAATCAAAAATCAAATAAGATTTATCCTCTCCTCTTCAACCGAACCCTTCCTCTAAAACCGATTTCAAAATTTAATCGTCGTTGATTCATAAAACTTTGATTATCGATTAAACACAACTATAAAATGAATCGCACGAAGAATCCTGCTAAAGGTAGGGGTTTCAGTCGTTCTTCGAATGGTGGAGTAGTGAAGAAACACAAAAAGGAGTTGAAGCAGAAATCCAATTGAGTGAAGTTTCATAGTGAGAAGCAAATCCTCAAATGTACATTAAAAGGTATATCCTACAAAATTTTATTTTCTTGTGTTTGATTGATAGATTAGGTTTAAATCTGAAAAAAAAATAGGGTTTATGGCGGTTACAAAGTAAAATTTAGTTGATAATTAAAACGAATTATTTGTCGAATTGATTCATTCTGAAGGTGATGAAGAACAGTTCATATGATAATTAAACACCAAAATGATAGACTAACTTCTTCATATATAAAGAAAAAACAAAGTCCTGCTATTAATTTCTTTTAAAACCTTAGCCGAACTTGATGGTGTAAAAACAAAATCACATAAATTATGAAGTTCGGCTCAAAAAAAAAATTCGGGATAGCCGAACTTTTAGTTTTAGAGACAAACCTTTGTTATTTACATCTGAATATAGTTTGAAGTATTAATTTAGTTTGAAGTATTGATTTAGTTTTTTACTTTGTTTTAGGAACAAAGGTAAAATGAGGAACATGGAAGTAGCTCCTTCTAATTCTAAAGCTCCTGATCCTCGAGGAGGCAACACCAAAAAATGGGAGTAGGTAGCATCAGAACTACCACAGGTGGCGCTTTACCTCTGGTTGTAATTTGTGAATCGCAAGAGATACAAAGAGAAGAAAAAAAATAAGTACGAGGTGAAGGACAAGGACAATGATGATGATGATGATGATGATGAAGATAGTAATGAAGATTAAGATGAGGAAGATGATAATGGAGAAGAAGAAGAAACCACATGGTCTTCCGAAAAATAAATAAAATATGTTGATTGGTTATAAATAGTCTTGGGAAAAGAGACTCTTGATCATAAGGATGTGACCCGAGTGTTGAGACACCAGAGGGTTGCACATTGGGATATGCTCGGAAAGGTTGATGAGGTGGTGGCTTTAGTACAAGCCTCTGGTTTATAGCATGTGATTTGGTATGCACAAAAGGAATGTGATTCAGCGACAACCTCCGCCTTTAGTGAGAGATTTTGTCAAGAGAATTACACATTTCATCTTCCCTTAGTCGAGATGACAATCACTCTCGATGATGCAAAGAAGATTACAGACATTAGAGTGACCGGGAAAACTGTGTATGCTGAGTTTTATAAAATGAGTTGGGAAGAGTTATGTAGATTATCCAAAGAAACTCTTGGTTGGAGTGAATCCAAGACCAAATAGGAATTCTGTCGCGCCGTAAAGAGGTGGATTATGTGGATCATCATGAACTCGATGAAAAATATCAAGTTGACCAATTTGAAAAGTTCTTTTGAGAATATAAATGAGAGAGTTGCAGAAAGAAAGTTATTGATGGATGAGGATAACGTCAATCAAACTGTAACTATATATTTGTTGTACACTCTCGTCAGCCTTATCTTTCCCGACCTTACTGGAAACAAGGTGAATTTCAATATCTCATATTGTTAAGGGATTTTAAAACCGTTAACAAGTACTCTTGGGGATCCACTGTCTTTTCTTACCTGCTCGATCATCTTTCCAATGCCTCTAGGTTAATAAGTACAAATATTGGAGGCATTTCAGTCTGCTCCAGGTAAATCTCGACAATAAGCATTTATTTGTTGTTTATTTATTCCGTTTGAACCAAAAAAATAGGCATATTTTTCTAGTATTAATGATGGTTGGGTTATTCTGGAAAATTCAATATCCAAACTTCATCACTTGTCACAATAATATGCAAAATATATAAGGTTCGGCTGATAGGTTGATTTATGACGATAGCGAACAATTTCCCAGAGATAAAATTTGTCAGGTTCGGATTTTTTTTCCTTCAATATAAGTCGAACCTAACATGTTTCAGAGTGTAGTATGCAAATTTTCAGGTTCGACTCGTTATTTTATTAGTCTAACCTTTTCTTGTGACTATATTTCCTTTGTGAATTCATCATTTCAGTAAAAATTTGTGATTTTCTTATATTGTTAATGTAGGTGTGGGTATATGACCATTTCCCGGGATTGAAATTAGCCACACAAGTAAAAAATTTGGTTGATACATTGCCTACTTCGGTCAAATACGAGTTCAAGGACACCAAGAAGAAGGGTAAAGGGGAGGTATTGACAAAGTTGGGAGAATAGTTAGACTTTCCGGATTGCCGTGGCGTCGTATTTGACCCATATTTGAAGGAGGAAGAAGAAAATGAAGTTGTTGAATATGAAGATGTGCCATTAGGGATGTAACACAGACCCTTGTTTTATCCCGGTGGGTTTGTAATGTCTGATCCTCGTCGAGTACTCCATCAATTAGGATTCATCCAAACGATCTCGTTGGTTAACGAAAAGTTCACAATAGCAAAAAGTTCTAAGGGAACTAGGAGCACCACTTCTTTATGGAAGCGCAGATATTACCCGAACCTAATCTTGATGATTGAAAAAACTTGGAAGCCAACAAATTAAGTATGGTTGAGTTAAAACCTTTACGTGACGATTCTCATGAAGTTGACCCGACTTACATGGATTGGTATAATTAAATTTCTCATCCGCTAATTATTAATTAAAAAATATCAAGATCGTGTAGAGGCTAAAAGGGGAAAAACAAAGAAAAATAAAGTTGAAACGAAGACGAATACAAAGAAGAAGTCTAAGACCATTTCCGAAGACATTTCAAAAGCTTTTGAGATTATGGTAGACGATGTCTTCAATTTATACATTTAAACTTATTATAAAATATGAAAGTATATTGTTACCGTTACTTATTTTTTTTTGGTTTTAAATAAGATTAACTATCAGCGGGTAAAGAGATGTTGAACACCACGGAGAAAAAATTTAATTCCAAAACACCGATAAAGGTGGAAGAGAAAGAATACATTTACAACAGGTGGGATCATAAACAAAGGTGAGGTACTGTACCTTCCAAAAAGGGTGTTGAGCAAGAGGCCCCCAAACTAGAAGAAGGTACAAGTGGAGGTTGTAGTAGTGCCTCAACATGTGATGAATCTAATATCGAGAATGAGCATCAAGGTGGAAAAAGAGGTTGTGGAAGTGGTCGTGGAGATGCTAAAAGGGGTCGTGGTCAATAAATTAACATTTTTTTTAACATACTCACTTTAATGTTTACATGTTTTGTATACGTTAATTTTTTTTAAGTATACTTTGATTGTATTATAGTACACTTTGAATTGTTTAAATTGTGGATTTTGGTTTGGTTTCCAACGACTTTTATATGATCAGTAAATTCAATGAATGGGTTAATCAGGTTGTAGTAGTGCCTCAACATGTGATGAATCTAATACCGAGAATGAGCATCAAGGTGGCAAAAGAGGTTGTGGAAGTGGTCGTGGAGGTGCCAAAAAGGGTCGCGGTCAATAAATCAACATTTTCTTAACGTACTCACTTTGATGTTTACATGTTTTGCACACGTTAACTTTTTTTTGAAGTATACTTTGATCGTATTATAATACACTTTGACTTGTTTAAATTGTGGATTTTGGTTGGTTTCCAACGACTTTTATATGATCAGTAAATTCAATGAATTGATTTTTTTTCAAAAAACAGAGTTATAAGGTTCGACTTGTCATGTTTGTAAATATTAACCGAACTTGTCAATTACTAGAAACTGTAATTTTTGTCAGGTTCGGCTGATTCAAAAATAACTATTATTAGCGGAACCTGACAATAAACTTTCATGCTCATTATATAAGTCAAGTTTGGCTATTTATATAATTATTATTATCAATTGAACCTTTCTCTAGTAAGTACAAAACTATTTTTCAATTTTTTTTATTAGATTCATTTATTTACACTTCTCTCACACTGCCTCCAACGACTAGTTGTTTAAAAAATTAGTCAGTAGGGCTTTTCTACATAAGATTTTTCCACTCCAAACTCATTTTGCACCAATTATTAATGATGCGTCCCAAAAAATCTTTACACTTGGAGCAATGACATAGCTAATAATGTATTAACCGATATAAGATTCGGTTTCTAGTTGAAAACTATTTCCTACCCACCTTCTCGGCCTCAGGCTCCTTGTAAGAAAGTTGTTTTTATACTAGGAATCAAAGAAATACCCCAGAGATAAATATATCTTACACAGTGTCAAGATTGAACAATACCCGCTTTCAATAATATGGTCCGATAAATCAGTTCATTAAATACAGGGGCGGAGCCGGCCCATGGCAAGGGTAGGCAGTTGCCTATCCTGCTGGGCTGGCTCCCAAGCCTAATTATTGTTATCCTTTAGTCTCCAAAGCCCATTTTAGCTTACTTGCCACCCTCAATTCTTAGCAATTTTTTTTTATTTGTCCTTACAAAGATTTCTAGCTCCGCCCCTGATTAAATATCACCTTGTTAAGTTTTGATCTCATGACCTACATATTAAGCCAATTATATTCTAAGCTAGACTCGTCTCAGTTCAATTATGTCCCAACTAACTACTAGCTTCACAACTTCAAAGATTTCAAATGCAATCACACTGAAAGGAAAGAAACCCAAGTTGCACAATCCAAGTGTCAAACGAAGAAAAATTGATGGGAAAAATGAGTTTAACTCAATAGATATCTATTCTAATTAGAGTTTAATCCAAGACGACAAGAGTTTAATCCAAGACGACAATACAACCGTTGTTTTGCCGATATCATTGTACTATAATAGTAAAATTAATGAATGATGATACCAATTAACTGATCGATTTCGGAACCCGTGAAAAACAAAACCTTTGTGAATAAAAAAGAAACCTACGCAGTAGGCACTCCCCTGTATTAACTTCGCCGCTCTTTTTTTTTCATCTGATGAATAAGACCAAAATATATGAATCCAAAACTAACTACTTTCTTCTTTTAATAGATATATTCCATGACCAACAATTCGTGGAACCCATGCCCCCAGTGACTCTAGGGAAGTAAGTATTGTTATTCAATCCAACGATCTCCAATTAGAGAGACGGGATACTGTTGACCTTTGTTACGGATGGGTGAGAAATTCAAATGTGAATCATTATCTATTAAAAACAAAAGTAATCAACCGCCAGACATAATCTCATAAAGGGCGATAGTCATGCGATAGTCAACTTGGTCAAACCCTCAGTCAATCCAACTTTCCCGCCTTTGATACTTCTTTTTAGCCAAATTTTAATGTTGTTACTGTTTCTCCATGTATAATCAATTAGTCTTGTGTCGTCAATTTTACTTTTTCTTTCTTTACTTCTTATTTTCTCATGTAATAATTAGAATCTTTGTCCTCTATTTCAGAATGGTCTTTTTTTATCCTGCATTTTAACTGTTATCTTTAATTTTGTATTGTTTTCTTATTTTTCTTCTTTGTTCTTATCCATTTATTTGTTTTTTCTTTGTTTTTATGACCAGATTTCATCTACAAATCTGATTACCCTGCCTAGTCATAGGCTTTTGGTGTTGTTGTAAGCGTTTGCATCTTGCTCTTAAGACGGTTGTCCTATTTCCCCAATCAACTTTTATAGCTTATACTGTTGGTCAATCTTTTCGGCATCAACAAACCTATTCCCATGCTTATCGATTGATACATTCAGTAAGTGTTTTTGCTACACTATATACGATATATTCATGCATGAAAACACATAGCCTAAGGTTCCAGCTTATAAATTACTACTGGAGATGGTTATTCATTCTTCATTTGCTTCTTTCTTCCCATTTTCGTTCTCCTCTGGTTTTGTACTCAATGGCTTCTGCTGTTCCTGAGGATGCTAGTGAAATAATGACCAGAATGAATGATGCTTCATTTGCAAGTTCTGAAGATATTAGAAATATTGTCTTTCTTTCGACTGTTGATTTATCTCATGGAACTGAAAGATGGAAATGGGTTGTAGTTGGCAAAGTTTTTCGTGAACAACCAATGTCAATTACTCTTGTTGTCAACCATGCTCGCCATATTTGGTCTCAATATAAAGACATTCAAATTCGTACTCCTGCTCAGTATATCTTTCAAGTACGATTCAAGTCTAAAGAAGGCTTACTAGAAATTCTCAAGAATGCTCCTTTGTCTCTTGGTGGTTACTTATTTTGTATTTATCGTTGGACTCCGTCGGTCGATTATAGGAACTTAAACTTTGGTATACAATGTTTTTGGCTTGACTTCAAAAATGTGCTACCTGGATTTTTTGATACGGTTGTTATTTATACTATGGGTGGTCTGGTGGATCAAGTGCAAGCAATAGTTCCTGAAGATGCTAATCCGACTGATTCGAACGTGGTTAGTGTCTGTGTTACTATTGACCTTAAACAACCTCTTATATGTGGGATTGCGGTTACTTTTGCGGGTTATTTTCAATGGGTTCCTTTCTTTTATCATAAACAACCTCATAATATATGCCCGTCTTGTTTTATTATTGATCATACTGAAGTTGAATATGCTGTAAAATCTGACGAACTTAATGATCGAGCTCGTATCATTTATAAATTTGGTACTCATGGAGCTGCAGTTGCACCTAATGATCCCAATGATGATGATGACCCTGATTTTGGTGATGCTACTCTTATTCGCTTCCCACCTCACTCTCGTCGATAGCGGACTACTAAGCTGGTTTTTGTTAAACCAATTGATGGTCAGATGGTTAGTGCTTTCTCTGTAACTAATTCAGTTAATAAGACTGAACGATGTGCTCTTCACAAGTACAAACGCACTCGCCATCAAATTGTCAACTCTCAAGCAGATTGAAGTTCTTCCTTCCAATAACCTATGCAAGAGGATGTTTTTCAAGAGCAAGCTACTAATGATCAATGGAGCCTAGAGCATGCCAGTATTTCTATCAATTATCATCAGATGATGATGCTGCAACATCAATCGTCTCAACTAGCTATTGGGGATGGGGACAAATTTTTTCCTTCTACTACCAAAACACCATGAGTCATATGGCAAGCGGGGATGATCAAGTTTGCTTTTTCCACTGATTCTCTTTGTTCTTTCCCTATAAGTTTGTTTCACTTTTCTTTCCGTTTTAGTTTCACTGTTTATTATTGTTTTACTTCGATTGTTTTTCTCCTTTTAGTTTTGACGTGTTATCACTATATTATGAAAATATTTGTATGGAATTGTCAAGGACTTGGTCCTAAGATGACTCGTAATCATCTTAATAGTTGTATCTTTAACTATCA
Source organism: Papaver californicum (assembly GCA_023531435.1). Classification (NCBI taxonomy): domain Eukaryota; kingdom Viridiplantae; phylum Streptophyta; class Magnoliopsida; order Ranunculales; family Papaveraceae; genus Papaver; species Papaver californicum. The sequence continues at coordinate 7,672,202 of JAJJMC010019063.1, forward strand.
TCCTGAAATTCTCTTTTTTTCACAGACTAAATCGAGTGATCAGAAAGTTCAATCTCATTTATCTTCTTTGAATTATCTGAACTTATGATCATTCAACAATAGAGGCAGAGTAGGGGGTATTGCTTTACTTTGGAAAGATAGGCTTCAACTTGAACTCATGCACTATACTTATTCAATGGTTAATGTAATTATCCATTCGGGTCCAACCAATAATAAATGGGTTCTCACATGTTTATATATCTCTACTTATACTAATGAGCGACAACAACAATGGCAATTGATCAACGATATGGGAGCTCATATGGATTTACATTGGGTAATTATGGGAGATTTTAGTTCTACTCTCTATAGTAATGAAGGACAAAGTTATACCATACATACTTCTCCTTCCCATTCTCTTATAACTTATACAATAGCTTCTCTCGGGTTGACATGTATACCTTTTACGGGTAACCCTTATACTTGGTCGAATAGGAACCATGCTTCTACTTTTATCCATACTAGATTGGATAAAGCTTTAGGTGACAATTTGTGGCACCGGGTCTTTCCAAATGCCATTCTGCATAACCTTTTACCAATTGGATCTAATCATCCTCCCATATTATTAGCCGCGGATCCAACGTTAGCAGCTATTTCAAGATCATTTAGAGTTTATGAATCTTGGTTTCAACATCACACTTGTAAGTCTCTTATCCAATCCAAATGACATTCTAATACTTCTGGTTCTGCTGCCTTAAATTTGGTTCATAACTTGGCTACTACCATAATTACTTTAATAAAATGGAAGAATGAAACTTTCGGTGAGGAAGATACTAACATTGGTTATCTTCAGCAACAACTGGGAGCATTTCATCAAGCTGTGGTGCCAGATATTTCATCCATTCAGAAAGTAAAAAAAGATATAGCCATATGGTATAACATTAAAGCTCGTAATGCTTATCAAAATTCTCAAGAAAAAACTATTCATTTTCAAGATAAAAACGTCAAATTCTTTCATGCAAAAGCAAATTTTCGTTGAAGAATAAACCAGATTGATACTATACAAGATTCACGAGGTAAATGGCATTCCACCAGAGCTGATATTGAAGAGCATCTGGTTAATCATTTTAAGAACATTTCGACTACTGTCAATCCACGGTTGGATCTATCTCTTCTTAACCTTATTACTCCATGCATTACGAATGATGATAATGAACAACTAACTGTCATTCCTACTGCTGATGAAGTTCGTAATGTGGTGTTTCAAATTTATTCATGGGCAGCTCCTGGTCTGAATGGGTATCAATCGGGTTTCTATAAAAACCGGTGGGGTGTAGTGGGCTCAAATGTTGTCTCAATGGTTCAAGAGTTCTTTATGACAAGTATTTTGTTACCTCACCTCAACTTTACTTATCAAACATTAATACCCAAACATACTTGTGCTCATACTCCATCATAATTTCGCCCTATTAGTTTATGTAACATCGCATATAAAATTATATTGAAGTTGTTGGCAGTTAGGTTGAAACCTTTTCTTACGAAACTAGTTTCCTCGTGGTAGGCAGCTTAAGTTCCGGGTCCTAACATCATGGATAATATTATTATTGCACATGAAATGGTTGACTATATGAAACGAACTAAAGCTTATCCAAGGGTGATTGTTGTTAAACTTGACATGGCGAAAGCTTTCGATTGTATGGAATGAAATTTTCTTCTTCAAATCATGAAACAACTGGGATTTAATGATAAATGGTGTTCACTTATTCACCAATGTATTAGTTCATCAACTATTTCGTTGATGCTCAATGGCTCTCTAACAAAACCCTTTTCTCCTTCTCGTAGGATTCGTTAAGGTGATCATATATCACCATATTTGTTCATATTATGTATGAAAGGATTTAGTTGTAACATTTCTAATGCAGTTTCTTCTAACATTATTCTTCCTGTGAAAACAGCTACGCACGCTCCCCCAGTATCTTATTTATTTTTCACCGATGATTGTGTTTTGTTTACTCGATCTACTGGTCTATCTATCACCAACCTTCTTCATCTTATTAATCAATTTTGTGCTACTTCGGGTCAACTTGTAAATTTTCATAAGTCTAGTGTTCACTTCAGTTCTAATTTAAGTCCTACAACCAGACAAGATATTTCTAAGCTGTTGCATATGAATCTTATGCCTCTTCATGATAAGTACTTGGGCATTAACCTCTTATCTCTAAGAATAAAATTAAATGCTTTGATGGCACTATTTTGAAGATGAAATCTGGATTGGCTACTTGGAAGGGAAAGCTTATCAACCAGGCGGGACGTACGACTCAAATACAATCAGTTCTGAATACTATGGGTCAGTACCAAATGGCATGTCTTCATTTACCGGACTCTACTTTGAAACAAATGGATTCTATCCATAGGAAGTATTGGTGGAATAAGAAACATTCAAGATGGATATATTTAGATTCCTGGTCTTCTGTTTGTTATCCGAAACATGATGGTGGGTCGGGGTTTAAAAACCTAAGAGATACCAATGAAGCTTTTCTTATAAAATTAGCTTGGCGCATGATCATAAATCCTGATGCTAAGTGGGTTAAAGTGCTAGCTGTTAAATATTTTTACAACTGCAATCCTCTCAATCACATTCGTAGGACAAAAGGTTCTTGGGTCTGGCATAGTATTCAAAGAGTCTTAGTATGGGTGAAACAATTCCATGTTTGGGAAGTTGGTGAAGGTACAACAATTCAAGCTTTTAATGAAAATTGGATTCCATGTACTACCACTACTCCTTCACTTATTCAGCATACTCATCAGTCTGATATTTTGGTTAATATGTTTATAAATCCTCATTTGTTGTCTTGGGATATTTCAACTCTTCAACAATATTGCTCTCCTACTCAGGTGCAGGCAATTAATTCTATCAGTTTATCACATGTTACTCAAGATACTATTCGTTGGTCTCTTACAAATAATGGTGATTTTACTCTAAACTCATCATAAAGAGCTATATTACATCGCATCTCTCCACATCCTAGTACTATGTATACTGAAAAGTTTTGGTTCAATATTTGGTATTTAGAAGTTCCTTATAAATGTCAGTTATTTTTGTAGAAGTTAGCTCATCAAATTCTTCCAGTTCTCGATCGTCTGGCTCAACACTTGCACCTTCAGGATACTTGTTGTTACTTTTGCCATTCTCAGGTGGAAACGACTACTCATCTTCTTTTGCAATGCCCCTTTGCAGTTGTTGTATGGTCTTATTTTTTACCTGCTTATTCTTCTATGATCACCTCTCAGCATTCTGTCAATGTTTGGTTGCAACAATGGAGTAACTCTGATAATATTTTTTAACTTCAGATATAGGAGAAAAGTAAATCTTATAGTGGTTATTATGTGGCATATTTGGAAGGTTCGTTGCACTCTGGTTGTTGATCACACTCCACAGCCCCCTCAATCCAATATTCACAAAATTATAAATTTCTGCAGATTACACCAAATTAGCTGGCACATTATTTTTCTTGTTCAGACTACTAATCGTGCAGTTCGACATCAACCCCCTCATACTCACATTTTGGCTAGATCTAATAATCATACTAACTGCTTCCAAATGAACATTGATGCTTCCATTTTACCTAACTATAATAGTACAAGATATGCGTTTCTTCTTACCACTCCTTTTGGCTCTTTTATGACAGCTACAACATCACCACTATGGGGAATGAACGTAATACATGTGGAAATGATGGCTTTACACCAATCTCTGCAATAGTTATCAAATAATCAGTTATCTAATGTTCTCATCAAGTCTGATTGTAAAAAGCTTGTTAATGCTTTGTATGGCCCTATAAATAGTGTGTCATGGGTTGGTTGGTCTTTGTTGTTAGCATGTTGCAGTCTGTTGAATAGTATGTCAAATATTTATGTTCAGTATGTTGGTCGACTGCATAATATAGCAGCTGATAGGCTTGCTAAGTCTGTTAGATCATATGTATGTTCTATGCAATGATGGTACATTCCATCTGATGTTATCAAGTATTTGTTTTTGATATCTTTGTAATCTCTTTGGCCTTTAATAATAGTTTCTGTTAGTTTTTTTAAAAAAAAGAAAGAAAAGTTATCTATTGCTTTAAAATGGTAATCATTTTCAGTCTAATTTTCTTGGAAGTATGAAAATAAGTACAATAAAATTGTAATCATCCATCACCATCACCATCACCATCACCATTGGTAACCTTATACAAGATCCACGTGGCACGTATCTCTAGTGTGTAAGTTCACAGAACGAGCCTACAGGTGCAAATCTAATAAAATTCGACTCTGGTGATAAAACGAGTCAATGATCAGAGGGCCAAACTTGACACGAGCTCGAGCTACACCGTCCACACTAACCGACTAACCGTTTTAGTTCAGAAAATGAGACAATTTTCAACTGGACCCGCCAAAAATTAACGTCAGTGATTTGCATAAATTATAGATAACGTCTATGGACCCCACCACACTCCATTCCCATTCCCCATAATATCAACCGATATTTGTAGGAAGCTTATCGGTATTTGGATTTGCCCTTTTCCTCCTGTTATTCTTGGATCACATATCGATAAACACACAACAAATTTTCAATGCGTGCGTTGACGTATGCCAATTTAGAAATTCTCAATCTTGATTTCTTTCTGCATACAATTTCTAGACGGGCTAGTGAGACCTGCAAGAAAACCCTAACTCTACAATCGTAATTACTCAATCTTCACACAGGTTCGTCTTCTTCGATTCACTTTGTTTCTCAGCTTTGCAATTCAATTGCTTTCTCAGATCCTCGTAAGTACAAATACTTCATTGATAAGATCGATTTTTTTGTTTAAAACATTTAAAAAAAACAAAAACAAAACCCTAGAATTCTCATATTATTCAAAAAAAAGTATGGATATGCAAATTGTGCAAAGAGGTTTAGATTTGACAAGGAGAAGAAAAAAATGGTTATTGTTACTTGCTGCATTTGGTGTTACTGGATACGGGGCTTATAAGGTTTATTACTTACCTTCTGTTGTTAAGAAAAGAAAGAGATTGTGGAAACTCATTGAAGCCCTAATTTCTGTTGTGGAAGTAGTTTCTGATTCATCTGAGATTATTGGAGTTGTTTCTAAGGATTTAAAACAGTTTCTTCAGTCTGATTCTGATGAAATTCCCACAAGTTTGAAACAAATTTCAAAAATTGCAAAATCAGAAGAATTCTCGGAATCTTTGATTAGGGTTACACAAGGGTTAACTGTGGGAATTTTGAGAGGGTATAAGTTTGAGAGTAAAGATGGTGATGAGTCACAATCAGATTCTGATTTTTCGGATAGGATTATGGATAAAGTTTTCTCCACTGCTGGTTCTGGTTTTGCATCTGTTGTTGTTGGTAGCTTTGCGAGGAATTTGGTCATGACTTTTTATTCTGATGACGAATCTGGAGGTTCGAAGACTGATATGGATTCCCAGTCTATACCAAAATGGGTAAATGTTGTTTGCAGTGATAAATGCAAAGATCTTATAGCTGATAGCATTCAGTTGTTTGTGAGTACAGCAGTTGCTGTTTATCTCGAAAAAACTGAGAATATTAACTTTTATGATGAGGTCTTCACAGGGTTGACTAACCCTAAGCATGAATCAAAAGTTAGAGACGTATTGGTTTCTCTCTGTAATGGAGCTGTAGAGACACTCATCAGAACATCTCACCAAGTGATGACAGCGTCGGATTCAAATTCAAATTCGAACATGGGTTCCAACTCTATGTCTTCGAGAATTGATAGAAGTGAAGGTTCGAGTATGTTTGGAAATGAGGATTTTTACAGAGAAGCAATGGTGAAAGTGAAAGAAAAAAATTCATCTCAGGGTATTGAAGACAGTGGATGGCTCAGTAAGGTGTCATCTACGTTGGCGGTTCCGAAGAATAGGAGGCTGGTTCTCGATGTGACTGGTAGAGTGACATTTGAAACAGTTAGATCCTTCCTGGATTTTCTGATGCGAAAAACATTGGATGGTGTCAAAAGAAGCTTTGATGTTGTTCATGTGGAGATTGTTGAGAGGGGTTTAGATGTGATGAGATATATTAGTGCAAAGTCTGCTCTTATTGTTACTGTATGCTTTGCTTTTTGTTTGCATCTTGTTGGTGGTGCTAGGGTATTGCTGCCAGCCTCGTCATACTCATATTGACAAACAGTGGATTAGCGTCGCTGAAATTTCAGGTTCACGGAGTTGCCTCGTGGTAAGAAGGTTCAAGTTCTATTTCTGTGTATTTGAATGCTCACCTTACAGCTCCACCTGTTCTTGTGATGGTAAAAACAGAGGGCAATTTAATTTAGTAGGTGAATCAAATTCTTTGCCGAAGATTGTACATTAAATACATATAGGCTAAAAAACTATGCAAATTGAGCATGCTGAAATTTCTGATCTGTTATCTGTACGTCTTTGTATTGATAAATGAGAATGGTGACCTCTCAATTATATACGTCAATGGTGCCTCCGCAATATTTTTCTTGTAGTGTTTTCTAGCTACATGAATGCATCCATATTTTAGCGGTGTTGTGCTCTTTTTGAATTTGAGTTTGGATTTGGGTTTAGTTGATTGTTTCTGTAAATATTGTTTTGATATTGAGAGTTGATAATTTTAATCCCATGTGAAATTCCCTTTAACATAAACTGGAAGTCTCTTGCTGCAGAAAATGAACGTGTAGACCTGATAGGATATGTTTTCCAATATAGCGGGCAGAGCTAAAGTATACTCTAGTTTCTTTCTTTTAAGGTCACATGGTATGGCCTATCCATAAATGGCAAACACATGAATTTGAGTCAGAGGACCCTTTATTGTTGTTTTTGCTTAGGATTGACATGGAGATCTTTGAAGAATCTGAAGTTGGTTTTCTTCAAGATCCTTCGAATGGATGCAAATTGTCTGTAAGCTTTTGAAGGAAACATTTTGCTGATAAACAAGCTTTTACATTTGTAGACTGCCAATAAAGGGTATAACAACTCTTCACATTTATTGGTTGTCCTGTAAGGGCTAACATACCGGGTTCAGAATCCAGTTATAAATGGTGTACAAATCTAGGTAAGGGGTTTAAGATCCAATATCATTTATATGGAATCCAGGTGGGGATTTAACTTTGATCCAGCTTTTGCTATCTCTACTAAGAGCCTGCATTGCTAAGGCCTTCCTATTGTAGGTGAAGATTACTTCTGTATAGGGCCACAATAAGGAACCAAGTGCATTTAAAGTTCCTCAACAGAAGGGCGATCCTGAGACAGACAGGTGCATCCAAATTTCCTAGATTTATACACCTTTCATCGTCTTTGTGCCAGGCTTCTTATCTTCCAGGGTGTCTTTCGCCTTCTTGATAGACGTTTTTCCTCTAATTATGCATGATCATGCAGGAGTTTTCTTGGGGACAACGAGCTTCTCGACAAGGGAAGTGATTGTGAATCAAGCTGAAGCTATGGTGCTGCTTAAAGCTTTGCAGTGGGTCAAAGTGTTAGGGCTTTCTCAGGTGATCATAGAAGAGGCAATTTAGCTGTCGAAAGTTGTATTGGTGATTTGTCTAACTTCCAATGGTAAGATCAAGGTATGTTAAGTAGCGTGTTGGGTTATCCTTAGGAGTCTTTTCTTATGTACTGTTTCTTTTTAAAGAACATGTTGCAACCAGGCTGCTGACAGGCTTGCCAAAGCTGCTAGAACTAGTATTAGGTGGCAGGTTTGATGGGAGGATCCACCTACTCTGTTCTGTCATGTTGTGAGCCAAGATATTCAAGAAACCAAGTAATATCCTTTGATGCAATGATACATCTTGTTTTTCTGCTCAAAAACAAATAAAAATAGACGTTATTCAAAGACATGTGCTTTCTGATACACAGAGCAGAACAAATAATAGACTGGAATTTGATTCATCAGTCTAAAGCTTTTCAAGTACTTCCACAGGTTCTCTCAAGCTATGTTATCGTATTTCTACGGAAACATAGGTGTTTTAAACTGGAAAACAAAGTAAAAAATATCAATGCAATGGCATCTTTTATTTCACATACTAAGCTGGAATTTGTACACTTCCGAGTTCTGACTGCCCGTTACATTTTCACTATAACATCGACTCTTTGTTGTACTTGGCCCTCTTCATCAAATATCTAATACTTAACATCCTAAACTCCTACTAGGACAAAATAAACAAATGAAATTATTTGCTTAGTTCAACGTTTCTTCTTTGTTCAGAGGATACTTTACAGAAAGATTAAGAACAAGTCTTGTTTTAATACAATTGATTGAAATTATTTTAAGTTTTAACTTGTTATCGAGACATGGCCAGACTTGTTAGAGCGTTAAAAAATACTTTCTCCGTTTTAGAAAAAGAATTACTTTTCCTATTTGCACAATTATTAAGACAAGGATGAGAGAGAATAGTTTTTTTAATTTATTTTTAAATTTACCCTCAAATGAAAATGATGATAATGATGATGAAAAATAAAGGAAATTTAAAAAAAAATGTAATTTTGAAAGTTTGTCTTAATAAAAATGAAAGTAACTTTTTTGCTGGAACAAAAATTTAAAGAAAAAATAACTTTTTTCATAAAACGAAAAAAGTATATTTTTCCTATTAAATAATAACTAGATGGTCGTGTGCGGTGGGGGCCGACGAAGAGAAAAGACATGTCTTTTCATGTACTGTATGGAGCTAGTTTTAGGGGAAAAAAAAACTTGTACGAGAAACAACTTCAGATGTAACATGGACAAATGTAAGTTATATACCTGAACAGCAGATTCACGCTCTTTCGTTACACATGCAGTAATCAGTCTATCTGCAATTCTAATTTGTGTTTCAAGCTTAAGACTCAATCTATCCATTCATGTATCTATCCAAAAAGCTAAACAAATTTTTTTCAAGTTCATCAAAACCACTGCACTTCCAACGGGTATCTTTCCCTAATAATTCCTCAATATTTTTACCACCAGCACAGAAAGTTTGGCTTGGATAGCGGACTGTGCAGACACAGGGTATAATATGACATGTTTAGTATTCATGAGCTTTTGTATGTTCTCTTTAATGAGCGCAATAGCTTCCTCAAGCTAATCCAAACCAGAGACAAGAAAGGATTAATATTATGCAGGAAATCCAAAGGTAAAAAGTGACAGGAACAACACTTCCTACATGAAGTGAGGAGATCGGATGTATACATGAAGGCATTGTCAAACATCATTGTTACTCTGATAGAGATCACACTTATTCAATACAAAAACGATCATTTTCTTCCATTGTTGTATATAATTAAGAAAAGCAACCGGAAATGCACAAAGAATGTTTGGTTAGGGATGGATTTCTGACTTTTGGCATAAATAACTCCCATGACACAGTAGCATGAAACAGTGATGTCAAGTTGACAAATGGTGTTCATCATACCTAACTTGTAGTTGATGGTCGGTGAGTAGAGATAACAAGAACAACCAAATCCGACCGAGGTACAAACTCTCCGGTGAGACGTTGTCTTTGCAAAATCACATTTGTACTAGGTGTATCAACAAGGTTTATCTGATACACAAATAAATAATATGTTATACCTTTTCAACTTGTTTCTTATTGGTAACTTCACCTTACAAAACCATCAATTGAAGTTAGTATAAATTCTATAGATAAATCAAAAACAATGGCAGAGAGAAAGCTTCCTTGACAAAGACTAACGTACATAATAAGTGGAACAGGTAACAGAACAACAAAAACTGACCAAATGACAATGTGTCTAGAATTTGGTTTACCTTTCTCCAGGATTCTCATTTAAACGTGAAGGGAATCCAGAATGTTTCCAGAAGTTCTTCTTTTCGTGCTCTTTAGCAAGAATCCAGTGGCCATAGGAAAAGTGAAAGTTGATATCTCTTGACCTGAAGCTGCAACACCCATTTACTGACAAAGTAAGAAAATACAAATACATATGAAAACAGAATGCAAGCCTTAGTTCAGTAAACTGTCCATGAAAAACCTTATCAGGCATTTCATCAAACAAGTTATGAGCAAGTTCAGTTGCTCCACAAACCACAATATACCCATTGTCCATCGATCAAAGAATTCCTAGAATCGCGTTTGCATCCTCCATCGTATCAAACATATTTCAATCTAAAGCTATACAAAAAATATACAAGAATTATCCACGCGTGTCCGTATCTGTACACGACATTGAAGAACAACTCTGTTTTTTCTGATTGATTGATGAGGCTTTGTTGTTACTGAATCTCTGGAAATTGATCGTGTTTAACGGTACAAATCAGTGATTCCTTTACTTATAAATGTGGGTTCTGAAATTAGCTGAAGTATAATTGTCTTCATCATCCTGTTTTGATTGATTTAGCAAATATTGGGAAAACTATAAAACTGATTTTAATGGGCTGATTGATCGATTACGATCAATATAATGTCTATTTCGAACAATTTTGAACTGGTGATTAGTTTATTTGGTTGTATTTTATTGAAATTGATCATCAATTTTATTGATTATCTTTGCATCTCAATTTCATGAAATTGGAAAAAGAAAAAGTTTTTCTTTTTGTACATTTGTTGTCACGGACAGAAATGCAAAATCTCATCACATAGAAGGACTCTTCATTTCAGTCGTCGTCCAATAATAAACCTTTAAAAGTTAGCTATAAGACGGGAACCCAAAGAACCGTCAACATAGTAATTTATAGAGTATTTATTTCTTAATTTTCATGTAACTACTTGTTTTAAGTATTTAAAAAAAATATTCTACCACTGTGTAATACTCCCTCCGTTTCAGGAAAAGAGTTACTTTCTCTTTAAATTTTTGTTCCAACAAAAGAGTTACTTTCATTTTCAATATAACAAACTTTCAAAACTACCCTTATTATTTTAAGAAATGTTATTATTCTCATTATAAAGATATATGTAGTATTAAACTTTTTGTTAGGGTAAATCTGGAAATAAATTACAAAAATTATTCTCTCTCATCTTACCTTAATAATTGTGCAAATAAGAAAAGTAACTCTTTTCCTGAAACGGAGGGAGTATTAAACTCTCGGTACCCTTTATCATTATCAGCTTAGAGATAATCCGATAACACTGCAAATGTGTAAATGGCCGAATAAACTTTCTAGAAACTTTTAATATCGTCAAAGTCTGGCTATACACATCCACAGTGACTCGGTGAGCAATAATCTCTAACTATTGACAACCACTAACTTCCAGCAACAACATTTTATCAAAACAGTTTTTGTTATTATAGATTGGTATTTAAATGTCAAACTTTATACGTATACATGTGTTTGTGAGGAAAAACGATTTAAAGGGTATTTTAGGAAAAAAGTGGGATGAGCAGGTGACAATTCGTCAATCCTTAAAACATTTATACTGTTGAAGTACTTTGTTTAGATTCGAGAGATCAATCTGTACAATCCTGGCCTAAACCAAACAATGGTCGTTCCAGTCTTGTTTCAGTCACAAAATGAGAAGGAGGAGGTTTGGTCTAGGGAGGGAAGTGAGAGAAAGATGAGGTCAGAGTATCAGACTCCGTGGATATGATTGGTGTAAATATATATGAACAATTGATTACTCGAGTTCTTCTATGTTTGATTGTGAAACTCATACTTGTTCTCCTGGTAGGATTTGCTTGAAATGTTCTCTCCCCTAGTAGATTGAACATCTATTTATATCATAACTATTGTAACCACTCGACCTCTTTTCTGAAAGAAACTGTTGAAGGTTGAGTAGTGGTGAAATGGTGAAAGTGGAGAAGGTGTTGACAACTGCTTTCCACTTCGATTGCGGTTGAATAGTTGGTTATTCAACTCACCACTCCTCTACTCAACTGCTATCGATCTTTCCAAAATTTCTCTTTAGTGGGTTACTGCTGCACCACATTTTGTAGACCGCCAGACCAAAACCCTAATTAGCATCCCTTATTTTGTGACATTTGATGTCTCATATATTATTGTAGTATTAAGTACTGCTGATTAGATTCGACTGAGACTTGCTCAACGAGTCTCTTGACTAAAGACTTATCTTGCTTGACTAGCTAATGAGTCTAGCAGACTAAAATAAATATGTCTTGCTTAACTAGCTGATGAGTCTAGTTGACTAAAATAAATGTGTCCTGCTTGACTAACTGATGAGTCTAGCAGGCTAGAATGAAATAAATGTGTATTTATTTGTGTATGAGGAGCAGTGTGTCTATCTTAGTCAATTTTGTATTGATATGTTTATTTTGTAAAAGCAAGTGTATGATGCTGAGCATGAAATTTTTTATGTGAAGCCTCATATGAAAGATATATGTGATAGAGGCCTAATATTAGGATTTGTCAAAACCCTAATTTATTCACGTGGAAAAGAAGATGAGGATTTGTCAAATCCTGATTTATTCACGTGAGAATAAGAGGGAGGAGCTCTCAAAGTTGATATTCACGTGAAGTAGAGGAGTAGAGAAAATTTTGGTCTCTACGTGACAGGGACAAGAGGAGCGTCAAGCTCTAGTCTTGAAGCAGGAGTCTCATGTTTTATTTTCTGCACTCGTCCTCACACGTTGAGGGTAAACGAGTGAAATGCCAAATTTTGGTAAGCAACAAGACTTCAATATTTTGAAGAAGCAAGACGCTCATATTTTACTCAGCCTCACATGTTGAGGGTAAAAAGAGTAAACGTGTCAGTTTTGACAAGAAGCAAGTCGTGTGAATTTTGAAGCAAGAGAGTTAGAGACGTCTTGTTATGAAGCAAGAGAGGTATAGACGTCTCGCTATGAAACAAGAGAGGTAGAGACGCCTCCCTCTTCAAAATTAAGGTTTGAAAAGAGCTTGTCAGAAGGCTAGAAGCTCATATTTACACATTTGTGTTCAGCCTCACATGTTGAGGACAAAATAGTAAAATATTAAATATTTGGAGAGAAGTATGATGTCCATGCTAGGAATGAAATTGTGCAAGTCTTATACCAAGAAGCAGGACACATGAGAGGAAGCAAGATGTGTTCTCTTTGAAAAATTAGAGTTAACCTTCAAATTTTAAAATTAGGGTAGATTTTTGACACGCTTTTTACAACATTTATAAGTGTTGCAAAACTGTTTTCAAACCCTAGTTAAATCTTCAAAGATATTTTTTGTCACACTTTTTGCAACATATGCAAGTGTTGCACATTTATTTTCAAATCCGAAATAGGGTCTGAACGTTTTTGACACGCTTTTTGCAATGTTTATAGTCTTGCGAATTTTGTTTTCAGACCCTAATTAGGATTTGAACTACTTCGTCACCCTTTTGACACATTTATTAGTGTTGCTGCTCAAGTGTTTCAAAGACCCTTTAAATTGAATTCTTTCCTTACTCACATTAGTTGTCTCTTTAAGCAAAGGATTAATGTGATCAAAGTGGCATTTTGGCCAGTATAGGCTATGAAATTGTGTTTGTCATATTTTGGCATTTTAATTTAAGCACAACTGTGACAATTTAATTAAATAAATAAATATATATTTTAATAGGTTAATATTGTTCAATTCGAACATGAATATTAACATAGATAATTTTGGGGGTTCAACTACGGAACATAAAACCAAAATAATAATACTCAAACTTCTCTATACTAGTGAGCAATCCATCTAGGAGCCTAAGAGATTTTATGTAAAAATCATAAAACATCTGGGAAACCTATTGTATGTGCCAGTGTTATTTTGATGATTTGAAGAAAAGACAGGGATAAGTGCCTGATGAAACTCAAATTGCTCTATACTAGTGGGCAACCCATCTAGGAGCCTAAGAGATTTTATGTATAAATCATAGAACATCTAGGAAACTTGTCGTGTGCGCCGGTGTTGTTCTAATGATTTTGTGTAGTGATTAATATTGATTAAATTCATTAATTTGATCGTATATGTTGGCCATACATATAGAGAGAGGACATGGATATATGCCTGAGAGAGAGAGTAGGGATAAGTGCCTACCCGAGAATTCTTTTATATCATTTTAAAAGTTTATTATTTCTCAGACCAGAGTCTTGAGAGGTGATTTACTATTTTATCCTTGTCAAAAATCCACCATCTACATTAAGTCCCCTTCTTAGCACGGAACGAGTAATGTTGTGTGGTAAGCGTTAGATGGTGGCCTGACAGATAAAAATAAAACGAATAAAAATAACTTGATAGTTCAATGGTTAGGTGTTACCAGAGGAGTTGTAGTCGCCTTGAACTTCCGGACAAGCAAACTAGAAGAATGTCTTGGGTGCGCTAGTAGTGATTCGATAGCAAAGCAAGGCTCTTGAAATTAGTTAGACACGCATAGTTTGATAGTTGACGCGTGAGAGCTATCTCGAAGTTAAGGCAAATGAAACACGTCTAACGTGCGTGCTTTGACTGTAGTTGGACAAGAGCTCTTGGTTGAAGATAGGCAAAGTAGGCTTGATTGAAACTTGGGTAGAAGAATCATAGACGAATTTGAAAACCTATCTGGACAAAGCAAGCGTCTTAGATTGTATTAGTAGTGCTCTGATAGCAAAGCAAAGCTTTTGATGCTGGCTGGACATGCATGGTTTACTACTAGGCGCGTGAGTACTACTTCGAAGTTGAGGTAAAGCATATGTCTAGACCTGAGGTGGACAAATAACCTTTTGATTGAATCCTGACGTACAAATGAATTGAAGAGATGGTCGAACGAGTTTGATAAGGTTGAAAGACGTGTGCATCTTGTATTGTGTAGGCAACGAACCAGATATGCGAAGTCTTAAAGGAAAACGTACTAGCTTGGTTAATGGTAGACAATTGAGCACAATTTGAAATCGAGGTGGACAAACTCGTCTTGGACCTGAGTGGTGTGAACGAAGTTTGATTGAAGCTCGAGTTAAGGTAACTGGATGGACAAGAGAGAGAGAGTGTATGTGAATAGTACAAGCCTCCTTTCTTCCTCATCTCCTCTTCTTCTCTTATTTGTATTAACAACTTATCTTGCAGGTATAAGAACTCCATCTTGTTGGCGTTGCTAGCATCGTCTCTCTTGGAAGGAGGACCTTAATTATATTTCTTGTCTTCAATTAGCAGTCTGGTGTTGTTGAAGTAGGTAGAAGTAATGGTGTGGTCCTATTCCAAATATGATCAAAGAAAGTGCAATTTTCCCTAGTTGTATGACAACCTTGGTGTGAAGAGCTTATGTCGATCATGCCTTGTTGTCCTCAATGCTGTTATTGAGTGTTATGACTTGATTCTGAGGTCGCTAAAGTTACCGATGAGATCAAGTCCCCAAGTTTTGAATGGCCAGAAGGTGTTTGTCAACATGACAAAGGGATGATACTGATTTGGAAAATATTGTATGTAGATTTGGAATACCCACACCCATAGTCTCAGACAATGGAAAGCAGCTTCAAGGGAAGAACATTGATTTGTTGTTCAATGCTTTCAACATCCAAAAGAACAAGTCAACACCCATTTACCCCCAGAGCAACAGACAAGATGAAGCAACTAATAAAACTATCGCACTCAACTTGAAAAAGACTTTGAATGAGTACAAGGGTAGATGATGTGAACAATTACACAACATACTATGGGTATACTGCACCACAAAAAGGGAAACTACGAGAGAATCGCTTTTTCTGCTAACCTATGGAACGGAGGAGGTTATCCCAACATAAATCATCATCCCTACCACAAAGACAGAAGCTTTGGAAGAAAACTTAACCTCGGACTTGATCCTATCCAAGCTCGATAATCTCGAGGAACGCAGGAAAGTTACGCTACAAAAAATGGTTAATTATCAGCACATGCTAGCAAAAGAGTACAACAAAAGATTCCACAATTGTAACTTCGAAGTAGGAGAATATGTGCTACCCACAATCCCAAAATATCAAAAGGTAAAGGCATGTGGAAAATTGGGCCCAACTTGGGATGGCCCCTATACTATCCAGAGTATCGCAGGGAAATGATCTTACAATATAAAATTATGAAAAGAGAAGTCTTGCAACATCCTTGGAATGCTCAATTCCTCAAGAGATATCATCCTTAATTAAAAATAAATAAATTTTTATATATATATATATATAAACCCTGGGAGAAGAAAGGCAAGATGAGCATCTGTTTCTATCCCTAAGAGAAGTGTTATCAATGAAAAAATTATCTTCGCAAAATTTAAAAAGCGCAGAATTACATACGAAATAAATATGACTTATGCATGCAAGCAGGTGCTGCTCTGAGTACCACAAAAATTAAAATAATAACCTTACGTGGGACAAGGAAGACTCACGCGGAAACGCAGAGTAGAGCACTCATATCGAAGTAAACGGCTTAATTGCTTCCCACTAGGAGGCATATATTCCCGAGAGTTATGCTTCCATGATTGGGATCGACAACTCATTACCTGAACCCCTATGATCAAGGGAAAAATCTATGTTGAGTAAAAGTCACTTATTTTTTGTAAGAATAAGGAAAGACCATGTAACAGTAGTCGAGTCCATCCAGACTCACACATCTTAAACATAAGAATTGTTCAAACAAGAACTCAAATTTTAAACATAAAATTTCATCCCATCCGTTTGGGGTTATACAAAATACATGAAACCAAAGTAAGAAAAAGTTCTCACAAATCATGTATAAAAATAAAGGTAAAAAGCAAAAAAAGTAAAATTAAAGCTCTTGCGACCATGCAAGAAATAAAAACAAACATGAAATAACCCTAAGAAAGCACTAATTGTTCAAAACGCAAAAGTATAACTTAGAGATGTTATGCAAGTAAAGTTTTCTAACAAAAAAAACTCACTTGAACAAAAAAAGTAGCAGCATATCCAGATTAATCATCATCAGTAACAACAAGAAGCTTGAGATTGGGGACTCGACTCTCAATGTCACGAAAGATAACGTTAACTTTCTCCACCATTGAAGCTTGATAAATATTATTCAACTCTGCCCCATGAGTGGCCAAGGTTACAATTGTGGACTTGCGCAAAAATTGGTTCTGAACTTGAATCCTTTAGAGCGGGTATCGTGAGTCTCCGCCAGATGAAATTTACGAGCAAATATATCACCTTGTTTCTTGGCCTCCGCCTTGAATCCAGCAGCTTCAGTCTCCAAATTGCTAATCTTCCCATTTAAACACTAGATGCGATCCTCAAGCTCTATGCAAATAAACTCTAAACTATAAGTAAAAAGCAAACCAATAAAGAGAGGAGTGGAAAACACAAATGGCCACCTCCTGCATAGAAAGGGATTTGTCTAAGGCATGAGACAATTCTTCTCTCTCAGCGTCCACACGGCTAAAGTCCTCAGATAAAAGACCATATTAAAACTCAAGTTCACTTTTTTCTAGACGAAGAGAAGAATTTTCGGAAGACAAGCAATGGAAATCCTCTTCGAAAGTCTCCATCTTACGACTGCGAGTGGCATAAGAGGATTTGCTGGAAGCAATTTCGCTTATAGCTTTACCCAAACCCTTACGGGTATAAGAAAGCTCATTCCTAAGGTTGATAATATCAAATTGAAGTTGCGCCTTTTCTTCAGTAACCTTACTAAGCGCAACCTTCGGTTTGTTCAACTCCAAACGAAGCATAGACTGCGAAGGGGCATAGGTTATACGCCTTTCATAATCTGTAATAATATTCTTGTGATTTGCAGTAATGTCATCTTTCCAATTCATGATGGAAATATGATCTTGGTGTAAGTACATCCACTTATTACGAAAATCATTCCTTACATCCCCAAGGTCACACATTTGCAGCAATGCCAAAAAATCCACCTTAGCTACGGCTTAGCTCAATTCGAGGGGAAGGGTCTCACTATCCTTTTGAGCCTGCCATAGATCTCGCTTAAGGCAAAAATTATCTCTACGAAGATTAAATATCTCCCCACAATCGACAGTTCCTAGAATTAAGCAGAGACTTAGAATAAACAAAAAGTTGGTTGAGATGTTATGAAAAAAGAGGTAAAAGATTCAATGGACCTGAATCCTTAGAGAGTTCAGCTGCGTAAGCTGCATTAGCAGTCTTACGCGCAACAACTGCAGCCAACAACGCTTTCTTTACTTGGTCATGCTCGCGCAAGGCAGCATCACGAGCCACCTCAGTGCTAACCAAAGTTTTCTTACTCTCATTCAACTGACGCAGAACATCTTTAAGATCATCATTCACCCCACCATCTTCCAG
Source organism: Papaver californicum (assembly GCA_023531435.1). Classification (NCBI taxonomy): domain Eukaryota; kingdom Viridiplantae; phylum Streptophyta; class Magnoliopsida; order Ranunculales; family Papaveraceae; genus Papaver; species Papaver californicum. The sequence goes on from JAJJMC010019063.1 coordinate 7,690,295, forward strand.
TTTCTTCTTCATCTCATCCAATTGAATATTCACTAAGTCACGACCAATTTGGGCTTGTTCAAGAAGAGTATCATACTTGGTATCTTTCACACGATATAGCTTAAACAAACTATAGCAATATTCTTGTTGCTGCGCTAACTGAGAGAGTAAACAAACTCAATCACTAATATCAAAAGAAAGTAAAAAAAACAAGCAAGGTATAAAGAGTAGCAAATACCAAATAATGTGTAAACTGGGGGAGAAAGTTGGCTTGACCATCAATAAAAGATTCCATGACTTTCACTTCTGCACCGGGAACTTGAGCATAGAAATCAACAGCAACGTAATAAGATGATTGAAGTACAATTCCTGAGTTTTTGTAAAAAATTTACACTGCTGGTAGTAAGTTGCGTCAGCAACATAGTTCTGACCTTGAAGTGGAGAACCAGGAAAAGAAGATTGACTTCATTCAAAACCCATTCAAGAATGGAGTCGTCAGAAGCATGAACATCAAAAACCAAATTCTCTAAAGGAGCTTTGCCTTTATCAGCAATAGTAGACACAACAACTTGATCTTGAGCTATGAGGGGAACAATATCAGCATGAGCACCAGCATTGGCGCAAGGTTGCACAGATGCAGAGACACTCACCGCATCAGTCATGAAGGCGGAAGCTTGAGGAGGAACAAAGATATTTAAAGACCCACCATTAGTATCTGCCACCGTCTCAGCAAAAAAAACACAGAAGTAACCGGGTGCACCACAACCTTGGACACTGGGGCATTCAGTCAAGCTTCATCTCCAGTGCTGTTCATAGGAGAAAAGATGCCCCAATTCACTTGCATCTTAGGGGGAGATGGAAGGAGCAATTGAGTTCCTTTTGAAGCAGTGAAACTTGGTCCCGTAGCAGTAGCAAATACTTTATCAAATGAAAACGATCCAAAGCTCAACTTGAACTTAAGCCCGGAATGATTGCCAGATTCCACGGATATGTCACCATGATCACTTGAAATAGCCTTCACTTCTTGAGTCAGCTGCAAAATAGCAGAGGAGGAAGCAACCAAATCCTCATTCGAAGGAAATGATTATGCAACTTGTGAAGGATTAATTAACCCTTCACTGGCTCTTCCTGCGCCAAGAGCAACACTAGCATTCACCCCAACAGTAGTTACAACCTGCTCAGTAGTTTCCATAATAGTTCTCTCAACATAACTCTCTTTAAGAATAATTTCTTGGTCATACATACCACCACCGGCATTTCCATTACCGTTACCAAAAAAATTATCAGACTCTTTACCATTAATAGGAACAACTTTACTATTTTGATTGCTTTCAGCAATCTCAAGGACTAGACTCTGAGAGCTAAAATCTACCTCTTTTTCAACTCTCGTAGTGGAGGAGTTAGTAGGTTTGGAAGACCCCTTGCGCCTTTTTGGATTCTGCACCAACAAGCGTTTGAATCAATAAGTGTTGAGGGAAACCATAATCTACGATAGAGCCTGAAGAAAAATAAAAGAACAAACACTAACCGCATCAAGCGCAGATCAAAACCTCATGTACGTCTAGAAGACTGTGGTATAGCTGCGCAGCTATCAGAGGATTTTGCGGGACACTCACTCTGCATAAATAAAAGTATTACAACTGATAAAGCAGCTCGCGTATTATAACTCAAATTAAAAAGTTTTTTTAGGAAAATGTACTTACATCCAAATAGCCAAAGATATTGAAACGCCACGGCACATACCCATCATACTTTGCAAGGAGAGAGGCGCGAGGCACATTGGCAGCAGACATTCCTCTAAACCAAGGTCCTTTTATCTTCAAGACAGTTTGATACTAATGAAATTCATGGTCAATACGTAGCTTATCTTCATCATGGATAGGAACGTAAGTTATCGTAGCGCGATCATAGACTTATTGTATCTTACTCTTATCAATATCAGTCAAGAAACGGACCCCACTTTTGTTATTCTCCGTTGCGCCCATGGGCGTACGACGAATACTACAGCTCAATCTCCAAGGAATGGTATTAGTCTTATGTACGAAATCAACATAGGTAGCATTAAAGTTCTCAGGAGTATAATCCTTAGGATTGAATTGAGGAACATGATGAAGAGCATTGGTTCTACCAGTGCTACGACGCCAACTCATTTAAGATGCGCTACCAGTTACCTATGTACAGAGAAATATGGTGCACTTGAGTCTTTTTATCCTTTGCGCACCTGGTTCGATTTGCAAGAACATCCAGAAAGAAATGATTCTTTTCACTATAAAGCGGAAGAACCAACTCAACTTCTAGCTGACCAACAATAATAATAAGATTCATGTCATCAAAAGTTAATTGACGAATCATTTCTTCCGTCAAAGCATCACCTAGGAACAACTCTACCTCAAATCCCTCTAGGTGAAAAAAGGTATTGATCTCTGCAATAGTCCAGTCACGATAGCTATAGGCAAGGCCCATCTGACTCTATTCACAAGAAGCAAATATGGAGGAGGTAATTGCACAATAGGAGGAGACATGGACTCATCCAAAACCATGATATCTAGCTCTTGTGGGCTGCGATACGGGGAAGGCATAACGCTAGTATCAATCTCAGGAGAAGAAGATTGATCTGGATGCAGCATGTGCCTATGTCTATCAACTGCGTAACAGCTAGGTTTACTCTTGACCGAAATGAGCGTCCAACATCATCTCTATGATGAGAACGTTGTGGAGACCTCATAATAACTGCACATATGCAGAGAAAGCAATTAACAAAGAAAATTATTATTATTAACACACCACGTGGAAGGCATGCAAGTAGTCAAAGAATAGACAAATCAACTGTAACAGTCAAAGAACACAAACTGAAAGAATAACTTCTCACTCCGGAATCAAAAACCAAAAGAGATTGTGAACTGAAAAACTTCATCTCATAATTACGATTAAGCATGATGAACTCAGAATCATGAAAGATTCGCTATTTTAGAAAAAAAAAATATCAAGTTGAAAACCAGGTGAAGAAATCAAAGCATAGCGTCATCAAACAACAAATCATGATCACATCAGGAGAAATTGATCAAGACAAGGAATAAAAGATTAAATTTTTTGCTTCAGTAAACAAATTAGAATAAGTAAAGGAAGAACTTACTTTAAGAAAGGTAGAAAAGAAGCTTTGATCACCAACAGGATCAAATGATAAACACTGAAGATGAACAACTTCAACAAAAAGAAAGCAAAAAGGCTTAAAGAAAAAGAAGGCGAGAGAAAGAACAAAAGTAAATGTTAATTCTCTTTCCAAAGTCTTCCTTTTATAAAGGGGGGATATCCAAAGTCTAGTCAGTCCTAGATCCTAGGGAAAATTGATTGCATGAATAGAATTTAGAGTAGATAGTGGGAAACTTACTAAATGGCGGCAGGCGTGGGTATGTTTTTCTTCCCATTCTACCCTTCGTAGAATACGAAAGAAAATGGGCAAATTGTGACTACAAATATTCTGATTGACACGTTGCGCCATTTTGGAAGCCCAGATATATCCCAGAATTATGTTACACATGAGAAGCATGGAATCAGTAAGATGCACTGAATCATCGCTCGATTCACTTTACCACATCTCGAGGAAGAGACGTGGAAGATCCGCGAGATTATCTCCTGACGTCACCTACGAGTAGCATCTTTTAAGAGATGTCATATGCGTGACTGGATTCCACTTAGCATTAAATGCAGAGTCAGTAGCGCAGAGACATGTGAAGGCATCTCAGGGAATCAAGATCCTGAGTGGGATCGTAACGGGCTCAAGAAAGGGACTCCTCAAAACCCTTGTCAACATCTCCATTCTTGGAAAACATCAGTCAGCTGCGCAAGTAAAGATAGTTGGCTGAGAGAAAGTCTATAAATACTAGACTTGATCTCAAAGAGAGCGGATCGAACATTTTGCTAGAGCCAAGAGAGAGAAGAAAGTCTTAAGTCTTGTAAAGTTATTTTTTTTGTAATCATAGATTTCCTATTCTCTCACTTGTAAACCAAATACTTAATAAACTATTAAACTCATTACCCCGTAGACGTAGGCATAGCCGAACCACGTAAAATTCTTTGTGCCAAGTGTTGATTTACTTTCTTGCTTTATTTGTTTATTACTTATTTAAATTATTGTGGTATGTTTGACATTATTTGAGTAACGCATCCACCTTGGCATATTTCAGAACTTTACTCATATTTACTACTATAGTACAACTTAAACAGAAAAATTAGCATAACTATTCTTTACGTAAGCTATAAAAAAATTGTAGTTACAGTTATACTTAATAGATACAAAAACGTCAAATTGTATGCTCATCAAATGAATTTAAAGGTGCTCATCCTTGAATTGATGGGATAAACCATTTGTTGAACAAGCTGATGTTCGATTTCTTCGAAGCTTGGAGTTTTATGGCAATAGTCTTGCCAAAACATAAGCAGAACTGTAATAGTTCCGCTAATATGTTAACTGTTTACATTTGGAACTTTTACTTCAAAATCCTCCGTCTAATATTTCTGTTATTTCTCTCAGAATATTCAACATTTTATACTAAAATATTCCTTGTACACTGCAGTTACAAAAATTATAATTAATGGTAACTCTTTCTGGTCTTATTCTTAGCCTCATGAAAGAAATGGAGATGAAAATGTCTACACCTTCAGATGCAACTGTAAAAACTTAACTTTATGATTTTATAGAAGATTAGGGGCTGGAATTGTTGGTGATCCAGAAACATTATGGTTAGATACTTGAGTTATTATTATGTTTAAATTAACCACTATAATTAACTAGACAGATTCTACATTTTAGCTTTTGTTCCCATTATAACTCATTATAAACTACGCAAGGTTTGAAAAATGGTCATATGTCGGGTCATGACCTGTGACCATGACCGTTATAATACATTTTGACAGGTGTGAATATATTTTGGGTAAAAAATATGTTGATATGTATTTTTTTGACGTTTTTTTTAATAACGGGTATAATAACGTTTAAATAGAAAAAATAAATAAATTATGAAATGGATTTCCTATCTAATAGTTTTAACTTGCGTGAAAATGGTAATAACGGGTCAAAATAACGTTGTTACTACGTTATTTTTATTTTATTTGTTTATTCATTTATTTTGATTTTTATAATTGTGATTTTTAATCTTTTATTTTAGAAATAAAAAATTGAATAAAAAATATTTTTATATTTTTTTTCATATAACAGGTGTAAAAACGAAAAAACAATCTAAAAACTTATGTTAAATTATTATTTAGAAGAAAAAAAAACTTAAAAATCAATTTAAGAAACAACTATCACATGCGTAAAAACAGTTATAGCGGATCTAAATAACGTCGTTTTTTCCTAATTATCGATATTTATTAGATACGAATATCATTAATTTTTACGGACACACTACGCAGATATGACCGTTTTAACGGCCGTTTTTCAAACCTTAAAGACTAGTCCCGTCAAGGCTAAAGAGTTACATGAAAATCAAAATGCATAACAAAACGTTACTCTTTAAACAACAAAAAAAATATCCTCAAAAGGTGGATCAATATTTTCAAACAACTCACTTTTCTGACCGAGTATAATCCATATCCACGACGAGATAGATACCCTAAATGAAAGTACAAATACAAGTTCCAATACGGAAGGAAAAGTTTTCGAACATACAACCTCTGCTGGAATTTATTTGTCTTTGTCAAAACAGTTCTTTTTGCATATATTTACCAAAATTGTTTTGTTTCTGATAATGATCATGTTTGTTGTTGACCTTAGGACATCCACAATGGTAAGACCAGACCTTAGGACATCCACAATGGTAAGACCATTATCAAAGAGTAAAGAGTAAATTTTTTATTATTTAGCCTGGTCTAAAAATGACGGTCCAAAGACTAAAAATAATCGGGCGGTGCTTCAGTATAACGCGTGTTGTAAATTGTTGCAAATTAAAGGAAAATCTCTAGTAAGATTTTTACTGTGTGTGTTCATCAGAAATTATTGTTTATATAATACAGAGTAATTATTTACGTTTTCAACAATGTTGTCGTTAATCATCAATATTGTGATTATCAAAAATCTGGTATCTTTGGGATCACAACCAAAAGTGTATAAACTCCAATAAAACATTTTCTTATCCTGAATCGCTTCACCATCACATTTTGAAAGTAAAAACAAAGCTATCAAAGTAAAATGAAATGACACAAGACTTTATGTGATTCAATCAACAAAACTATTTACATCCAAAAATAAATAGTTTGGATCCATTGGTATGATCAAATTTACATTTATACAGAAGAAAAGAAAAGAGAAATAATCTATACTAATGAGATGACTTCATATAAATCATAATCATGTTAATCATGAATCAAATGAACTAAAACAATTACATAAATTTCATACATAAGCCCTTTGCTATTACTTCAATGACTTCAGTCTAATTTCCCTTTTGATTTTCCAACCCGTTTCCCTGTTAATGAGGTTGGTATTTATAGCTTAGTTGATGGAGCCCACCAATCTACCTTTCCACATATTTATTCTTATCCATTCTTGGTGCAATGTGTAGTTCCGCAAAGCCAATTTGCAATTCACGTACGGTCTGATTGTTCCTTTCGCAAATCTTAGCCTGCGTACTGCCTGTTTCCCGTAGTTTCTTATGGATTATCCCGCACTTCTCCTGTGGTCTTTATAGTTAAGTTATTATTTTGGATTGGAATGACTGTCACGACTTTACTTGAATCATGACATGTTAGACAAGTAGCTATTTAAAGTGATTCGTCATGCTTTAATTCTTTGCGTTCCGCTGCTTAGAGAGTCAATACGTGTCAATCATACATCGATACTCATTATTACTCTTTATTGTGTCAGGTTTTCCCGCAACTTGTTGTCAGTCGAGCAATTAAAGATGTCTGTCTTGATCAGTGCACTTTACTTTCATGCTACCTACGTGTAAGTCAGACATCAAGGCTATCTGTTTTGTGCAGTGTGCCTTACCTTCCCACAACCCACGTATCGATCATGCATTAATACTGTCAGGATCATTTTAAGATTTTGCAACTATCAATTCAACGCTTTAAAAAAACGTTGTTCCAGTATTTTATTCACGCGTATACCCCATATTTTATTCTCTCACAAACATCATCAAAATAAAGTACATTTTACGTTACTCAAATTTATACTTGAAATGAATAAATTAATTTATTAACACAGAGCTTATGATGTGATCTAACTTGATCTGTTCAAAAATTACTTCCTGTAATCCTGGTGATTAATTAGTTACTAAATTATCCGACTAGCTAATACTATTAAAAGAAAATGAAAATTTATCAAAAGAGATAAGAGTGAAATTAATCCTTTTTCTTCTGGGTGTAGATATAATCAGTGTGAGCAATAAGTGTTCTTCTCATTAAGCACTCATCTCCTCCAACTCCTTCACAATTTGTTTCCTCTTTAAAATCTTCATGATCACCATCAGCCTAAAACACGTTATAAAGGAATCCCATGTTAATTACAAGAAAATAATTAAATTAATCCCATTGAACCAAGGATATTAAAAGCTGGAGAAAGAAATGATATTTTCATTTCTAAATCAGCAAGATATTATTAAAAAGAAAGTTTCAGCACATACCTGATGTTGGTTATTCAATGGAGATGAATCATTTGGATGAAGAGGTTCTGGACGAGCAGTAGAAGTACTGAGAGAGATGAAAAGAAGTAGGGAAATCAAGACTAACGTTTTGCTAAGTCTGGACATTTTCTTATTAACCTGATCGATCTTCAATAACAGAGGATCACTGCTGTTATAAGTATAATTTTGGTTGCAGAGAGAAGAAGAAGAGAGAGAGAGAGAGTCAAAATAGAACGTGTGAAGTGTGAAGTGTGGGGAGACTCATAGGAATCAGTCTTATATAGTACGGCGTGCATACAAAGCTGGCGGCACATTTCTTTTTTATATTTTATTGTTATGTTAATTAACCTATTTTTTATTTTTTTATTTTAATCCCAACAAAAGAGATAATATTATCACTTTTTTTATCTGAAGAAAGGAAGTATGTTTTTTTTGCTCCATTTAATTAATTTATACACACCTCTGTACTGTAAAAATGAAAAAATAATACAATAATATCTTTTTTCAGGGTACAAAAAAGATTCTGCCGATACTAACCAAAATACCAATATAAAAATGGCATTTTGTACGACGTATACACTTACGTACCGTATTTACGTGTATTTAACAGAATTAAGAAGATAGTAAGTAGAAGAGAGTCTAGCTATGCGTGAAAGTATGCCACATATCACAAAGGCCACCACATGTATCTAATCTTTTTCTTTCTCGTACAATTGTGTGTTTCTCATAAATAAGGCCTTAATAAATTTAGGAAAAAAAAGAAGCAGAAAGAAAGAGAGATAATTATGGGGTTTTAATGAAAGAATTGAAAAAAAAGGAAAAAGTCCTTGGGGATATCTATCGCCAGACATTCGTTTCACATGTGTCTTCAAACAATGAAGCTTGCTAGCTGTTGTCGACCTCTTGTTGAGTTTCACATTAGGATGGAATGGATGGATCAGATTTTCTTTAGTCACTCACCACTTTCTACTGGGTTTGACAGTATTGCGTGTAACATGTGTCAACGCATGGTTGACTCATTTCAAGATCACTTTTTTTTCTAACAATCCAATTGAATTTCTTAGTTTCATCAATGAAGTGAGGAGGAGAGGAAATAAAATCTTATCTTATCATAATAACTCAATGTCCTTGATTAGAAGTCTGAGAAGGAACGCGTTATTAGTATAGTATATGCTTTGGATACCAACGCGAAAACGACCTTGGAGTGTCAACAGAGAACTATGCAAGAATAACTATGTTAGCCAGCATCTGCTTAAATCAATATATACTAAATTTTATTTTAAAGTTTATAAATAAATAAAGTATGTTTAATTGGGGATACTTTATAAATTGAGGATATAAAGTAAAATAAGATGAGATCATTTTAAAGTAAAAGTTAATAACCCTTGATCTATATATTTTTATAATGGTTAAGTTATCTTGTACTTTTAATTTATTTATTTTTTATTTAATTAATTTATTTATTTTAAATAAAATATGAAAGAGATAACTTTATCTTTTATGCTTTTAGGACATCCCTTATCAATATATCTAGGTTGGTCCAACCGGAAGTATTCCCAATTTGTGAAGGTATTCCCCAATCAAATTTTTTAAATAAAATAAATTTTTATTTTTTTTTGTGAATAATTTTTTTTTATTAGTCCCGTATCAGGGAGTTTCCAATCATAGAAATATACCAATTTTCTTGGAACAATGGCTTCCTCCTTCGCCTCCACAAAGTGATTTATCCCTTCATGCTCAAAACACTTTCAAAAGTTTGATACATGGATTAAAAAGTGTTTAGAAGATGAAAATATACTAAAAAGAATAAATCAGTGAATCTGGAACGCTGTACAGGCATTACAGATTAACTGTTATAGTAGAAACTCAAGATAAATGTTGCAAATGGAAGATAAATGTTGCAAAACAGTCGAAGAAACCGTGGCAGAGAGGTTGAAGAAACTGTTGTCGTAGCCTCTGTTCTTCGTGTTCTTCATCAGCAGCAGAGAAGAATTCCCTGGAGTAATTTTTATTCCTTCTCTTGGTCTCCCCTCTCTCTATTGCTAACACTCGATCACCCTTTCTGACTTTCCATCCCATTATTTATACCCCATAGGCTCTTTAATAACCGAATCAAATCTTCCAAATATTATCATATTTCAATCAAGAGAAATATGTTTTTTTTTCTGATCTCTTTCCCCAATTCACTCTCGACTCTTTAATCATCCTGATTTGTTCCCTTTTGATCAATGATATGCTCTGATTGATATGGAGAGAATAATATCAATTTCTTTCCTGTTTTGGTTTCAAATCACGTAAAATTATTTTGTTTCCTGATTTATCATGATGACGTGACTAATCTTCCTGTTTTGTTAATTCTTTCCGTTCCAACTCGAGTACTTTCTTCTAGACATGGTAAAAATCGGATATTGTCTTAAATGTACAAAATAACCCAAAATCATGCAAACAGGTTCAAGCAGTAGGGAGGAAATAGTTTTTCCCACCAAAGAAACTTTTTTCAATTCAAAAATGGTTGCTTTTAGTAGAAGTATGGGTGCCCTTATCCAAGTCTTAGGGGTGGCTTTATCAATTTGCTTGGGTTCCTTTAACACTTTTTGAGCCCAATTTCCGTAATTATTTATTCTCTAAAAATACAACAAAAATAACACAATTAGTATATAATCGAGCACTATCAATATAAAGAATTAGGATGAATCAGACAAAAAAATGTGTCTATCAGTTGTACAATTGCTGACATCAAAGGCATTAGTCCACCAATGTGCATGCATAGAATTCGGGCTACAATCAGATTGTTATTGCACCAGAAGATCAAGAGAAGACTACTTTTACTTGTACTTTTGGTACGTTTGCATATAGAAGGATGTCGTTTGGTCTTTGCAATGTGCCTGCCACTTTTCAGAGATGTATGGTTAGTATATTCTCTGATTACGTGGAACGCATCATTGAGGTATTTATGGATGATTTTAGTATTTATGGTGATTCATTTGATATTTGCTTAGAAAATCTTGAACTTGTTCTAAAAAGATGCATAAACACTAACCTTGTTCTAAATTGGGAGAAATATCACTTTATGGTAAACCATGGCATAGTGCTCGGTCACATTGTTTCCTCTCGAGGGCTCAAAGTAGACAAAGCAAAGATAGACCTAATAATAAACTTACAATACCCCACTTCGGAGAGGGAGATTCGCTCATTTCTTGGTCATGCAGGTTCTTACAGGCGGTTTATCAAAAATTTCTCCAAAATCTCAATGTCGATGTGCAAATTGTTGCAAAAAGAGGCTACTTTTAGCTTCGACCAGGAGTGCAAGGATGCCTTTGAAAGATTAAAAGAGTTGTTGATAACTGCACCAATAATCAAGTCACCCGATTGTATTTTACCGTTCGAGTTGATGTGTGATGCGAGTGACTATGTAGTTAGAGTCTTTTTGGGTCAAAGGGTGGAAAAATTATCTCATGTGATTTACTATGCATCTAGGACCTAAACGACGCACAAATAAATTATTATATCACAGAGAAAGAGTTGTTGGCTATAATTTTTGCACTAGAAAAATTTAGATCTTATTTAGTGGGAATCAAGGTTGTTGTTTATTATGACCACGCAACACTCAAGAAGAAAGAAGCTAAGCCAAGACTTATACGGTGGATTCTGTTGCTGCAAGAGTTTGACATTGAAATTAGAGACAAGAAAGGTATTAAGAATATAGTTGCAGATCATCTTAGTAGACTCGTTGTGTCTGAAGAAGAACTTCCGCTACAAGATTGTTTTCTAGAAGAACAAATTTTCTCAATCGATGCTTCAGCACCTTGGTACATTGATATAGTGAACTACTTGGTTATGAGGCAATTACCTAGTGCAATGTCTAGTTCGCAAAAGTTAAATCTTAAGAAGATAGCCAAGCAGTATGTGTGGGATGAGCCCTACTTGTGGAAATACTGTGCTGATCAAATTATCCGCAGGTGCGTACTAGACTCTAAAAATTTCAGTCCATTCTATCTTTTTTTCATTCTTACGCTTGTAGTGGACATTTTGGTTCTAAACTTACCGCTCTCAAAGTTCTTGAGAGTGCCTTTTACTGGCCCACCCTATTTGAGGATGCTTATTCTTTTTGCAAATCTTGTGATAGATGTCAACGAACGGGCAATCTAGGTGCTCGAAATCAAATGCCATTAATCGGTTCTCCCTGTGAAGATAGTTGATGTCTTGGGAATTGATTTTATGGGACCTTTTGTTAATTCGTATGGAAAATTTTATATACTTCTTGTCATGGATTATGTTTCAAAATGGGTGGAAGCTAAAGCCACCCCTACTAATGATTCTCAAGTTGTTTGTGAGTTTGTGAAGGAAAATATTTTTATTAGACATGGCACACCACGTGTGGTTATTAGTAATATAGGTTCACACTTTCGAAAATCCTTCCATGCTCTTCTAAAGAAGTACAACATTACTCACAAGTTCGGTACGCCGTATCACCCATAAACTAGTGGGCAAGCTGAAATTTATAATCGTGAGATTAAGTCCATTCTTGAGAAAACTGTTAATAGTACACGGAAAGATAGGAGCTTGAGGCTCAACGATGCATTATGGGCGTATAGAACGGCGTACAAGACACTGATTGGTATGTCTCCATATCGGTTGGTTTATGGCAAAACTTGTCATATCCTAGTTGAAATTGAACATACGGCTTTATGGGCGATAAAGATATGCAACATGAAGTATGATAAAGCGGTGAAAAAGGAAACTACAAATTAATGAGCTAGAGGAGATAGGTAATGATGCATAAGAGAGCTCTTGTATATACAAAGAAAGACGAAGTTTTTCCAGGACAAGATGATTTCTCGGAAAAGTTTTGTTGTGGGGCAGAAAGTTCTTTTATTCAATTCTCATCTTAAATTATTTCCTGGTAAGCTAAGGTCCCGATGGGTGGGACCGTTTGTTGTTACTAATATTTTTCCTCATGTTGCAGTTGACGTTTCTAGTCCCAAAACTGGGAATTTTTTTAAAATCAACGACCATAGGTTAAAGCCATCCTATGAAGGTTTCACTACGGTGGATGTTAATAAGATTGAGCTTTATGATTTGCTCCCTTTGAAGGAGTAATATGGGCGAGTAGAGAGTCGGGATGACGACTTTAGTAGTTTTTCATATCATTATTTGATTTCCCATCTTAATTTTACATTGGAAGAGTCAATTTACATTGAGGACAATATACAGTTTAAGTGTGGGGGAGTGATTAAGAATATAGATTTTTAGTATTCACTTTTGTAGGTAGAAATTTTGAACTTTTTGTACATTTCTGCATGAAAACCTCCAATTTTTAGATGTTTTAGAGTAACTTTGTATACTTCTAGATAAGTCTACATACATATTTCTCACCAAAAAAACTGAGCTTAGAAGTATTAGAGAACTATATTCGGGTTGCTTAGTTGTTGAGAGGCTAGAGCTGACAAAAAGGGACTTAAACCGCCTGTGGAAAATTAGGTGCGGAGAGAATACAATATTAGAGAAGTTGATCATTCAATACCCATGAGTGAGGCACTAAAACCTACAATTCTTTGTACCTGTCTAAATTTTCCGTTTAGAGTGTTTCATTTGCGCAAACTCCGGGTAGAATGATGAGCTACCCAACTTCGCACCAATTTCAACACTACTTTTTGATCTCTTGAGTGCTATTTCTATCAATCATGAGGATGTCATCAGAATTGCTAACTCTATCTTGTAGTCTTGTTTGCAGTTGACACTATTCTCTCGACAACAACAGGTCCATAAAAAAAATATTATCATCAACAAACGAAGCATTATAAATTTGAATAAAAGTTGAACATGTTCAATATTACAAGCAACGGTACAAGAAAAAGAAAATTTATATTCAAGTAAAGCAACAATACAAAGAGCAGAATTATATATAAATATTCAAGACTTATGTACAAGAGCGTAAGAAATCAAAAGATGAGAGTTAGTAAAGTTCATGATATCAAGACAATACAAGTTGTGAAGAATCAAGTGGTAAAGTCCTTATCCCACGGCCATAGTGGTTTCATTATTTATTTATTTTATTTTCAGTTTGTAGGTTATTTTGAATTTATCAAAAAAAAGTATGAAAAAAATGATAAAAGAAAAAAAAAGAAAAAATAAATAAATATATATATATATACATATACATATTTTGTGTAGTGTTTTTTTTTTATATTCATTCAATAAGGTCGTGGGGAAGAAGAAATATATAAAGAAGTTTCAACCAACAAGGAATTGTGGAAAATAGTTACAATTGTCAAACATCTGTGAAGTTCAAGAGTTCATCATCAACATTTGAAGACCGAAGAATGAAGATGTTTCTATTGGATGATGTGCTACTGGTGCTGATTGTGAATCAGGTGAGAAGGTAAGTAAGTGTTTCCATCCTTGCATAGTGTTTGATTTCCTTTCATAGAGATCAGTAGAAAAATAATAAAAAAAAGGGTTCTTTTTCGTCTCACATTTCTTTTTCGTCTCACATTTTCTTGTACCGTTGCTGGGATAACATCTTCATATAATTTGGAAAGTTCGATTTCCTTCCCACCATTCAAAGTGTGCAGGATTCTATCTTCACTCATGCCTGCACACATGAGAACCATAAATTGCGTCTTTTGAATGTCAATTTCATAAAATCTTGTTGGTGAGGCAGAAATAATTCGATCGCTCTCGAACCTAGATTCTTTCATATGGTGGTTTTCTCCTAACTCAAGAGTTAAGCATGAGAATAATGTTCTTTATACTTCTAACTTCTTATTGTTAGTGTGCATAAACTTTATGTCTCCATGAATCTTTGGATGCATGTGTCTGGAATGTTTAAAAGTTGGAATTTAGGTTTTTTAGGTATACCTCTTGTAAACCCTCACGAGACTATAAATCGTACACTAGGGACACCTAGGGGTTTAAGGGCTTCTTACACATGCTAAGTGTAACCGCGTCCTCGATGAAATAGAGTTGATGTATTTTAGGTTTGTTTAGATAGTAGTTTGCTCGAGGACTAGCAAAAGCTAAGTATGAGGGAATTTGATAAGTGTGTAATTCACATGTATTTAGTGTCAAATCTATACTTGTTTTAGCAATAATTCTTGCATATTACTTCTTATTACGTTTGTTTTCTATCTTATGTCTTATATTAGGTGAATCATCTGAAATCAAAGGAAATGGTTACAAAAGTGCTACAATTGGAGCTAGAGAAAGGAATACATGTAACTCATTCAAATCTAATATTTCTTCACTCTATCTTGAAGTAATTTTAAATAAAAAGACAACACAAAAAGAATGAGATCATTCCGACTCCGGACGAAGAAGTTATGGGAAAAACAAACTTGGACGATTTGAGTCTACGGGAGAAGGTTCAGCTGAGAGCTTGCTAGCCGAACTTAGAGATGATAAATCCAGTTTGTGGAAGAATTTAAAGAAAAATGTTCAGTTAGGAGATGATTTAATGGTCCTATTATAGAGAGAGGTTCGTTTAAGAGAAGTCCCAATGAAGCTAAGCGAACTTTTGGGTCTAATTTCGGCGAATAACGAAGTCTACAGAGGGATGTTCGGCTAGGAATTGAAAGTCTCCAGGAGAAAGTTCGGTTGGGTACTCTCCCACCACGACCTAGCCGAACTTTATACTTAATCTTGACAATTTTTACTTGCTAGGTTCGGTTGGGAAGGTCACCAGAAGATCCATCCGAACCCTGGACGTAACTGAACGCGTTTTGGCTTCTAAAATGAGGAAAACCCGGTCCCGGAAGGATTCTAAGCCCTAGATATCATGAGAACTATATAATAAGACTCTCAATACATTAAGGGGGTATATTTTTAACACCTTTACGTTACTTTGCAAGTCTTTGGAGGAGATCAACAACACAAGAGAATAAAGGCAGGGTTTCAGAGCGGTTCCATTATCGTAACGATTTCTTAACTATTTTCTTATATGTATAACATGGGTTCTTCTACATCCATGAGTATCTAAACATCTAAGTGAATGAGGATGAATTCTAAGTTCTAATACATGATTCAATGTAGCATATAAATCTATTCTTCTAATTATCACATGATTGTCGTTTGTTTTTACTAACATGAATGTTTATGCTTGATTGATAGATTCTTTAGGTTGCAAACTAATTCAGTTTGTTAATTAATCTAAAGCAAATAGATAGTTGTGAGATACGTGTAATATTCGAACAACTTCTATACAAGTAGGGAAAGCAAGACCTTACAGAGGGATTCTTTGGAGCAATTGCGTGTAAAGACAACACTAGTAAACAGACCGAGCTTGTGTGTTTGATGATAGGATCAACCTAAATTCACAAGACCTAAATCATTCGATTGAGTTATACCTTGAGAGCTTATTATTGGTGGCTCAGACGAATGGATTCTGGTAGTCGAGCGCTTCCGTATCCAGTGATACAAGGAATTTTCGGGATAACAGAGCTTATTGTTATTCTACGGTTGGTGATAATTGGTGATTTATAATGAATAGATGAGTATAATACTTTGATGAATGTTTAGTAACGAAGAAGAATTCCTCGATCATATCTCTCTCAATTTCTTATAACTTTACTTTCAATTGCTTCTTTATTTACTTTGGTTGAAACCTAAATCAAAACCCCTATTGTGACACTTTAAACAACTGAAACATATTGCTCCTCATGGGAATGAACATTACTTCCATTATATTATTCTTTAATTGAGTGGAAATAAGATCATTAATTTGATTGCACCTACGACACTCATCAAAAGAATTAGACAAACCTTTCACAATCTCTTGTATTACAGGATTCTCACAATTCTTAAAAAAATATAATGAATTATTTACCTCTATCAAACTCTTTAAAAACCATTCCTCGTCAGTTTCTGCTTCAACCGAAATCTCAACATCATTACAATCCAAGATAAGCTCAATTGGGTCTTCAAGGAAATCAATCAATTTGGTTTCATTCTCGAGTAAAGGTTGCTCATATTTATCATCGTCATCGTACTAAAAACTAGGTTCATATGTAAGAGCGTCCTCTAATATGTACTCCTTAGAGATATAAAAATGTCCTCTAATGTGTACTCCTTACATATATAAAAATCCCTGCACTCCTCATCATCATAATCAGAATTCTCTTCCAAAAAGTCTAGTTCATTGGTGCACATCCTAATATCTTCGTCTGAGTACGTTACACTCTCCTCCTTCTGAATAGGAAAATGATCATTATTATGATCCGGAGTTGGAATAACTTCATCATTGTTACAAAGAATTTCAGAAGGTTGTTCATCTTCATAATAGTCTTTATTTTTCTTAGGAATTTCATAATCGTTTTGGTTTTGAGGACATACTTCTTCATCGTCCCTATTTTTACCGAGTTGAGCAATTTGTTCGTATAATTTCTCTAAATTCCTTCGAATCTCTCGATGTGACTCTCCCCGATCATATTGTTGCTGATGATGTTGTTTCACATCATCTAACTTTGGACTATGCTCAATGTGTTGTTGAATAAATTGCTCAATTAGCTTGTGGAGTTCGTCTAATTTGTCCCAAGTAGAATCTGTGGTACTAGAGAAATTATTAGAAACATAACTATCACCCCATCCTTATGATTGTTGACTTACATACCCGTCATAAGGTTGTTGGAATATATGAGAATATTCTTAAGGTTCCATCGGGTATTGGTCATAGCCAAAAGATTGGGTTTGGTCATACCCTTGGTATGGCTGGTAGTTTTCATAACTTTGAGATTAAAAACCGTATAGATTACCACTATTGTGTGATTGATCTTGTGCACCGTACATGTTATTTCCGAATGGAAACATGACGACTCACAAGAATAAAAGCTAAAATCTAAAAAAAAATAAAAATAAAAAAATAAATAAAAGTGATTCTTACAACTTGTTTTCAGAATTTACCTCCCTCGACGAGAGTTGAACACCTTCAAAGAGTTGTTAACACCACGAAAACCTAAAAATATGAAAATACTAAAGAAAAACATGAAAATATCTAAACTACTAAAACAAGATAAAACAAATAAAAAAGTCAATTAACCACTGCTCCCCGGCAGAAGCGCTAAAATTTGATGTGTGTCGTAAGTGCAACAAATTACCCAAGATATTTCTTACTAATTAACTAGTAATATAACGATAATAAGGATCGTTCCCACAGGGAGTGATGTAATTGATAGGTTATTTAGATTAGCAACACTAGAATAAATACTAAAAACGGGGGTTTGTGAATTAATTAACTAAAAATAACAAGAAAGAAAATAATAAGAAAGAAAGATGATTAGAGAGTCCTTTACCGTTACCAAACGTTGACTGAATTAATATACTTATCTATATTTCGTCAGAATGATTCATCACCAACCGTAGAATAACAGTAAGCTTTGTTATCCCCAAAAATCCTTGTGTCACTGGATACGGAAGCGCTCGACTACCAAATTCTATTCATCCGAGCCACCATAAATAAGCTCTCAAGGTGTAACCCAGTCAAATGCATTAGGGTTTGTGAATTTAGGTTGATCCTAGCATCAAACACATAATCTCAGTCTGCTTACTAGTGTTGTCTGCACACACGATTGCTCCACAGAATCCCTCTGCAAGGTCTCACGTTCTCTTTCTAAGTTCAGTTATTTCGGTAAGAACTCCGTATGTAAACTTAGCTAGAAGTATACAAAGTGACTCTAAAATCTCTAAAAGTTGGAGGTTTTCATGCAAGTATGTACAAAAAGTTCAAAAATTCTACCTATAAGTAAAGACTAAAAACTCTATATGTGATGGGATTTTAATTATGCCGCAAGTGCACAACTATCGTTAAGATAATATATAAATACAGATTCGTTCCACATGGATTTTGAAATTGCTATTTCTAGTTTTTAACTAACTAATGTGCTAATAATAAAAATAATTATTTTTTGAGGAATTTAATTAAATAAAATAGCTATACAAATTAATTAACCAAGAAAATAAAAATTTTAGGGTTTGGATTCCACTACTTTTAATGTTTGTACAATTAACAATTCAATTTATTGAATCTACTCTCAAATTACTCAAAAACATATTGAACCCGATCTCATGTTTCGGAAGATGAAACATTTTAGATTTAATTATACGACTTTCCTCGTAGCACAAAAATACAACTTTCTTCGCTTATAAAAGATCAACAGTTTTAAAACCATCCAGAACAATTAAAATAAAGCATTTTAAAAGAGAAATTATTGGTCATGAATAACATAAAAGAGAGTAATTGTTGTCTAAGAACTAAAACTATTAACTATTACACATCAAAAATAGCTTCCTCCTACACCCTAGATAAGAAGATTATCTACTCATCGGAAAAAGAATAGAAGAAAAACCCATTTTATTCATCAATTTATAAGAAATTAGAAAGAAGAACTGTCCATGGGCGTCGCAGAAAGAACCAAACTCTTTAATGAATTTACGACAACTTCCGTGTGATTTAAAACCCAAATTGCCGTTGTGACTATTCACAAAACCGTTGCCTTAGCTTTTATATTCAATAGCTTTGGTAATGGCTATTAAGGACAGTTTATCGTAGCCATTTGTTTTTCCTCCTTTTTCTTCACTTCCACGAGCATCAAAAAAGTTTCTGGATTGATTTTCTTTTATTTCTGGCCAAACCAGCCTCCCCGAAACTTTTACCTTAGGTATTCTATTAATACTACACCTCCCAGTACTTACCAAATCTCTTACATTCATTGTCTCGGAAAAATTAAAACAATCTAGATAATCTTTTCGATCTGATTTTCTTTTGATTCTTCTTCTCGCTGGTGCCATGTTTGTTGCTTTATTTCCTGATTTTCCAAAACTGTCATAAATATTATAGAGGAAAATTTACGTGAAATAAGAAATATTTCCATAGTTTCCCAAAATATTCTCTTTCTCTCTGTTTTAGTCGAGACTTCCATATTAACACGATTCTTTTGATTTTTTACTTCCAAAACTTTTGTACAAACCCCACATAATAAGGCAAGAGAATAGTTGTGTCTTAATGTCCAAATTCTTGCTAACAAAATCTTCCCGACTTCACGTAGACAAAAGAAGATATTTTCCGCCAAGATTTGTTAAAATAAAAAGAGGTGGGTGCCTTTAACCAAGCTTGGGGTGCCTTTAACAAAACTCTTGGGGTTCCTTTATCAAATATTTGGGGTGCCTTTAACATTTTTTTTGGGTACTTTCAACACTTTTCAACCAATTTTCCCACGATTATTTATTCCTCCAAAATACCTACAAACACAATAAAATGACAAAATTAATACAAAAATCAAGAGATAACAAAAGGAAAAAGGGGGGTTTGTGATGATTTTAAAAATATACAAATTGGGAACAAATCAGACACAAAAATGTGTATCAAATAGCCCCAAATTTATTATTTGCTAGTCCTCGAGCAAATCTAATCTAGAAAATAAAAATCCTAACTCATTGTCGCAGGCATCACGATTGCACTTAGCGTGTGCTACAAGCCTTTAAACCCCTAGGTGTCCCTAGTGGACGAGTTTTTTCTCGTGAGGGTTTACAAGAGGTATACCCACAAAACCTTTACTCCAACTCCTAGATACCTGTGAACGATTGAGGATAGACACTAAACATGCTATTTAGTTGGCTACAAAGTTCCTTGGCTATGAGAGGAATTACCCTGTTTTGAATCCAATTGATGTACACGAGTTTACACTCAAGTGTCTAAAATTCATATATAAGAAAACAAAGCACTACTCAGAAAGTCGTATAATGAACCACAATACTCGGAATCTAACAAACTACAATCACATGAATAGATTAAGAAGATGGATATGGAGATAGAAGTGTGCGCATGTTGACTAAGGTGAATGATGTATCCCAGAATATTTGTATGAACGTCTTGCCAAGATGAACCCTAATAGATTGAAATACGCACCCATTAGTCTGAATCCTAATTCTAATATCAAGTCAGCTGGTATATACAAGGGTCCCAGCGGCCAATTTATTTATTGAATATATTTTTTTTTTCTGACAACATGATTAGATCTTTTGAATCTAAGCGTATGCTCCTTGTCAGCAGAATACATGATAGTTCTCATGGATCCTGTGTTCCAAGTTTGCTTAGGCGACTGAGACAGGGAAAACACACATATATTGTTATCCAAATGTCAATTTTTTTTCTTATTATTGGTCAAGTTCAATTGAAATAATAGGGCATGATCTCAATCATTCAACTACATCCTAGCGGCGACAAAAAGGCGATTCTAGTGCCCCACCAAATCACTTAGGGAAACACATAAAGTTGCAAAAATAAAAACAGAACTTGATATGGTGACGACTCCGAGATATGGTGACGACTATCATGTTAATTCTAACACCTGAGCTTTTTCCTTTTATGAATAAACCATTTAGCTGGGAACATCAACTCTTATAGACAAGAATTTTGTTTCCATCTACCTAGAATGGTTAGTGTCATCTTGAATTGTTCATAAGTTTCTAGATTTTGGAGTTTTGGTACAACTAAAAATTTCTCCCTTACCCCCAAACTTAAATTGAACATAGTCCTCGATGTTCTAAAGATATATGAATAAAAACATCAACAAAAAGTAAATTTAGAAATTTAAAAAAGATAAGGAGAGATGTTATCGTATATCGCCGTGTACCAAGAGCATATGGGGTGCCTTCCATAGAGCGCTAAATTTAAAGTCTTCATCCAGACCAAGAAAGGATTAGTCAAAATTTACGAATCATATAATAATAATATGAATAATTACGGATCCTTGAAGTCAATCGTATTTGACTTACATAATTGACCACCATGGAATATACGTAAGTGGTGGTCATTCTCATTAAAATGTTTCGATTAATATTTCCTAAAATGATTAGGTTTAACTTCAATATTTCACATCTGACACATTTGAAATTCACGTGTTCCCACATTTGGTAAATAAAATTTTGGTGGGACAACAAAGTCAATTATGGTATTATCGCTTGGTTAAACCTCATCAACCAGAGGATGAGTTTCTAACAATTGAAATTCTTTCTGGATACAATCAGGCTCGGGAAACAGTTCTTGAGGATAATCTCTTAATATGTAGAGGCACAAACATCAAGTCCCAAGTGAGGGACTATTTTAAGAGTCGGAGGATTACCGCGGGGAGAATAATATTCACCCCCAAACTTAGAGTGGTCAATGTCCTTGGAAGAACTAGTCATAATTTCCTTACATTTAGATGTAGGAAAATGGTTAATTGATTCTTCTAGGTTGTAATCATGTGGGGTACCTTTAATCCAATTTAAATTCTCTATGAGTCTATCATCTTCGTTATAGACTATGGTCTTTGAATCGTTGGACTATAAAATACTAGTCTCAGGATAAACTCGTTCCTCTAAATCATCATCGTCTTTATAATAATAAGGAAATATTTCAATGTCTATAACAATGATATCTCTAGTTAAATCCTTTTCCTCTTGAGTAGGTAAATAATCATCAATATTATTAGAATTTGAACTAGAAACATCATTATTATCATGAAGCGCAATTGTTGTAAAAATTTTATAATCATTATGACTACGAACTTCAAATTCTTCGTCAATACTATCCTCATTATCATAATAATATGAAGATGGTTGAACCTTATCTAAACTTGTAGTGCTTTCAATCCTAACCTCGACCTCTAAATTAGGTAAATATTCAACATTATTATCAAGGGTAAAACTGGAAACACAATTTTGGCAATTAAGTTCATTTTGAGTAATATTAGTAGTTGTTCGTTCATCTTCAATTTCGCCAAAGGTATCATGAATTTGTTCCCGCATTATGTCTCTCTTACATGAATTTTCAGTCAACTGCTTAAGAGTCTCACTCATCATTATTTGAGATTCGTGCGTTGTTTCAATGTATTTCTTAAGCGTCTCTTATAAAGAAAAACTTGTACTACAAGAAGAAATATGTGGCAATAAATTCTCATACTTCTGTTCAGTTTCAACTGATTGATTGAGTTCATCATTCAAAGAGACAGAAGAATTAAAAATTTGTGAAGTTTCCTTGGGAGAACTAACACTTTTTTCAATATAATATTGCACATTTACCCGTTTGTACGACTGGTGAGCGTGGGAATAGTAATTGTGATCACTATGGTATGAACCATAACCTCCAAAGGTTTGATAGTGGTACCAAGCACGGGTAATGTCCATTTTGAAATTCGGGTCGATACTCATTGTACTGGTCCTCATAATACCAGTTCGACATTTATTTTTTTAGTGCACGTGCAAATGCAAGGTCAACTACAATTGGGTAGGCTCAGGTTACCTAAGAAAAATATATCTACAGTCAAAGACTGGTCAAAGGTACAAGGATAAGGCTTGTGGAATTTTGACTGATAACGCTCTGAGGGTTTAATGTACTATTCCATGTGTTTTCCTAAAATTCGGTAGCGGACGATGCAAATGATGTGTGTGCACGTGTTTTTTTAATAAAAAAAAAAAATCCTAATATAATTATGTACAAAATAAACTAAAATAAAAACTTGGATACTTACCTTTTTTTGGAAGGCAATTTCTATCCCACAATAGATGTAAAATATCTCCTGCACATCAAAAATAAGAAAAATATCCAAGAAAAAGCTAATAAAGAAAAATAAAAATAAAATAAAAATAAATCATAAACTAATTAACACAAAATTAAATAAAAATTAAAATTCACAACTTCTAAATCACCGGCAGCGGCGCCAAAAACTTGATGGGATTTTAATTATGTCGCAAGTGCATATCTATCGTTAAGATAGTATACAAATACGGATTCGTTCCACATGGATTTTGAAATTGCTATTTCTAGTTTTTAATGACAAAAAGAATGATTTCTTTGAGGAATTTAATTAAATAAAATAACTATACAAATTAATTAACCAAGAAAATAAAAGTTTAGGGTTTGGATTCCACTACTTTTGATGTTTTTACAATTAACAATTCAATTTCTTAAATCTATTCTCAAATTACTCAAAACCATATTGAACCCAATCTCATGTTTTGGAAGATGAAACGTTTTAAATTTAATTATACGACTTTCGTCGTTGCACAAAAGTATACTTCCTTCGCTTATAAAAGATCAACAGTTTTAAAACCATCCAGAAAAATTAAAATAAAGCATTTTATTACTAGTAGTCAAATCATTTCATAATAAAAGAGAAATTATAAGTCATGAATAACATAAAAGAGAGTAATTATTTTCTAAAAAATAAAACTATTAATTGTTATACATCAAAAATAGCTTCCTCCTACACCCTAGATAAGAAGATTAGCTACTCATTGGAAAAATAATCGAAGAATAACCCATTTTATTCATCAATTTATAAGAAATTTCAAAAAAGAACTGACCATGAGCGTAGCAGAAAGAGTAAAACTCTTTAATGAATTTACGACATCTTCCATGTGATTTAAAACCCAAACTGTCGTTGTGACTATTCATATTGTTGCCTTAGCTTTTATATTCAATAGCTTTGGCAACGGCTTTTATATCCAATAGCTTTGGCAACGGCTATTTGGGAGGTAACAATATACAGATTGGGAAAAAATCAGACACAAAAGTGTGTCTATCAATATGCTTAATCACTAATTAACTAGTAATATAGCGGTAATAAGGATCGTTCCCACATAGAGTTGTGTAATTGATAGGTTATTTAGATTAAAAACTAATAATAAAAGTAAAGAACTAAGGGGGATTGGTTACTTAATTATTAAGAATATAATAGAAAGACAATAAAAAGAAAAGATGATTAGGGAGTCCTTCGCCATTACCAAGCGTTAACTCGAGTAGTATACTTATCTATCTTTCATCAGAATCATTCATCACCAACCGTAGAATAGCAGCTAGATCAGTGTTATCCCCAAAACTCCTTTTATCACTGGATACAGAGGTTTTCGACTACCAGATTCTATTCGTCTGAACCACCAAGTAGTAGATCACTCAAGGTGTAACCAAATCTAATGCTTTAAGCTTTGTGAATTTAGGTTGATCCAGTAGTTAAACTGTTAGATCAAGGTTCACTTGATGGTGTTGTCTTCACTCGCAATTGCTCCACAGAATCCCTCTGCAAGGTCTCGCGATTTCTACTTGTGTACGAGTCGATGGGAGATTACTTATATCGTAACTCAATACTAGCATTAAAATGATCAATAGATTAATTCAAATGTACACTTGAACAATCTAGAAACCAAACATAAACCCTAGGTTTAGTGAAAACAAACAATAATGATTAAAACTCTAAATAAACTTGTATTACTAATAAAGCTTTACGATTAGAACATTGACTTCATCCTTAATCAAAAAAAGAATTTTCTACTCATATTACAAAGAAGAATGGTTTCCCTCTAAAGGGTAAACCCTAGATTTAAATGTAAAAGATGTGATATGAGAGGTAGAAAGTACAGATTCCTTCCAAAAGATATAGAATATAAAGATGTAGAATATATCTTGTTTGAGCCTTAGATATTTTCTTTTGATATCCTTCAATGCTCGGACCTCAAGTCTTCTCTCCTCTTAGGGTTTAAAATCCTTCCGGGACCATGTTTCCTTGATTTAGTAGTCCAAAACATGTCTTAGAAGTGGCCTACGTCGAGATACAATGGTAGACTCATTCCTCCTCTTTCTAATGACTGCTAGTGTCCAAAAACAAGAGTTTTATGATGCCAATATCTTCCATAATCGGTAGTTAAATTTCCCTGTTAACTCCCGATTATGTTGCTGAGTGTTTCGCTCTTTTCTTTCGGCTATTTTCCCCGTAACTTCTTCGTCCGAACTCGGAATGACCAAATTATTTTTTGCGTTGGCTTCGTATTTCAATTATCTTCAAGATGATGATAAGATTTTCTGGATTTGAACGATTTGAATTTGGTTTGTGGCCCTTCTCCTTTGATAGACTTCAACTTCCTTGCCCATTTAAGCACTTGTAACTCCTTTTTGGATGATTCACCTAATATAACACATAAGATGGAAAACAAGAGTAATAACAAGTAATATATAACAATTATAGGTAAAACAAGTATGGATTTGACACTAAAATCATGTGAATTATGCATTTATTAACTATACACTATGACATACCTTATTGTAGAGCATCGCTTGGTCAAACTCACAAGTTTTGGTATTTCAAGACTGTTATCAATGTTAAATGAACAAAAATATATCTCGATTTATAGTCTACTAAAGTCAGTCTCGAACTAGGATTAGAGTACTGTAGTTGAGTATCAGAATTCACCGAATAACCCTTAAAGATTAAAGACTGAATAATAACGAAGATATCTGTGAGGACTTCATCAACAAATATATGTGAAGACTGACAATCCTATTTACTCATTATTTATACCATTTTATATATTGAGACAATGTCGTATGGCTTAAGTAGAATTGATGAATTGCAAAAAAGAAAAGTTCAGAGTTCAAGCTTATACTTGAAAATTCTGAAACATGATCAATTCAAGCAATGAATGTTCATAGATTTATCGCTTTTGAGGTATTGTTCAAAAAACTATTTCTAAATATAAACCTAAAAACATAAAGAAGTACCAAGTTTGAAAACTTGTTTACAAACAGATTTTTAATTTTGCGAACTTGTATAAAACTTGATGTTTTTAGACATTCCAAAATTGTTCATTGTTCACAAACTAATTTCTCAGTTCGTGAATTGTACACTTTTGGGTATGTTCCTAAACACTTCAAAAGATTTCATTATTCACAAACAAATTTTTAGTTCACGAACTGTATACTTTTGGGTATGTTCCTTCACACTTTAAAAAAAATCATATACACAAGTTTTTTTAAAAATTTGTGAACTATACACTTTCAAGGTTGTTTCTGTACACTTCAAATATAACATGTACGCAAACTGATTTTTAAGTTCGCGAAATGACATGTTTTGGGGTGTTACTGAACTCTAATATTGCTTGATGGTTCACGACCTTACTTGGTCAGTGCGAGCTAACTTTTGTGCACAGGTCAAAGTCATTCGTAAACATGGAAACTAGTTCACGAACTTGCTTTGTCCACAAGAAAACAATTGCTTGAACTCTAAGCAATCTAGTTTAATTCATCGGTATAAATAGAAGACTCTATGCAACCTAAAATCTCAATCCTGACGCGTGGTAACCTAGTTGTTGCTAGATTCGTCTTCTAAAGACCTAGGTTTCTTTTTGAAAATATATTAGGCTACGACTTTTAAAGTTTCCACTTATGAATTTGTGAAGTCCGGTCAGAATATATTTTACCCGATAATTCTCGATATCCAAAATCTTATTTCGATCATCGTATTTATTTTAAGGTATGTCTCTTCTTCTATGTGACCATTCAAGAATTACTGATCATGGAATAAGATTAATAGAAATTACAACATGCTCTTCATCTCAGACTTTGTAATTCTACAAGATTGATATCTAAATTTTTTTTAGATTGATCTTGTGAGGTAAAATCGACTAGGCATCTCTATAAGCTTTTGAAGAGAGTTATCTATCTTAATTATTGAGGTTTGCTTGATTTTTTATTTTATTTTGAAGATCCCTCATAAGCAAACAAATTTCTATTACCAAGTTCAATATGCTACTAATATTGAATTACAAATCTAGAAACCACCAATTAATATTGCTATTAAAACTCAACTAAAAAGATAAAAACCAAACACGTATATTCAACATCCTCAATATCCTAAACGAGTTATGAAAAACTCCTTAAGGATGTGGAAATGATCTCTTTTACCACGTCGACATCCATGAGCTTCCTCATCAACTTCCTTGTCGGTTTCAGTATCATCTATAGTTGGTTCGATCATAGTAGCAACAACTCCACTTGAACCTTCGGCTAATTGTCGACTCCTCTTGACCGCCTTGTGATGGCTTGGATCCACACCGTTGTGTGATATTATTTTATTCCACTGGTTGTAAAAGTCAGTTTATTCCTATCTCTTCATCGGCTCTCCATTGCGAATTTTAGTCATAATTTTCTCTAATAATTTTTTACCTGCATTAACCTATTTTTAATTAAAACAAAAAATAAGTTATTTAATATCATACATTGTAAAACCTTGAAAATCATACTTTGTAAGAACTTGAAAAACATAAAAAATTAGAGAATATCTTATCATAGCGTCAAATAACTTTCCAATGTCTTCGCCTCAAGTAGGCATCTTCTCGGTTCCAACTCCCTTTTCATTCGCCTCCTTCTGCTTCGCCTTCTCTTTCGCCTTTTTAGAACGAGCTTGACTCTCTCGATTTATTACTAGAGGATGAGTAATACCTTGATACCCTTCCATGTATCCTTGGAAATGTTCAATTGGGTTATCATCCAAAGTCATTAACTCACTAGCCTCAATAAGGTAATCATGCATATTGTTCTAGTGATCTATAATTGGAGTTGGCTGATCATACTTGGGCTTAAAAAAAATATCGATGTTCTTTGTTCCCTTAACCACCAAGCTAAAGTTTTAATTTTCCACTTTGGGTACCATTTAGATACAACAAATTTGTCGGAGTACTCTTCGAGGGTTGTAGATTGAGTAACCGTCGGGATAAAACAATGGTTCGTAATACCCGAGACACGGGAGAAATCATGTTGCTCTTCTTCACCATCTTTAAAGGATTACGGGTGAAACTTGTCTTTTTCAAAAATCCAGATTATCCAACTCCTCCCTCAACTTTTTCAACTGTTACTCTTTAGATTTCTTTTACGCGTGCTTAAACAGGTATTTCCATGTCGTCGGCATCCCATAAACCCAATCATCTCTTGTTGAAGACAAGTTCAATTCAGGGAAGTAGTCGTACATTGACACTTATATGAAAAAAGATATAAAAAAAAAAAAATTATCCTTGTAAATAAAAGTTCGAAAAATAAAACAAAGTTCGACTAGAAAAGACTAAAAATTAGGTTTAAGAAATATAAGTTCGGCTAAGAAAGTTAAAAGTTTTGGCTAGATTGAAAATTATATTTTTTAGACGAACGTTACGGTGTGGTTCAAATTTTCTTAGAAGTCTCAATTTCGGCTACCAAAAAAAGTTCGGCTAGATCGAAAATTATATTTCTAAGCCGAATGATAGACATATTTTTGTGTCTGATTTGTCCCAATTCTTTGTATTTTTATAACTCATTTATGTACTTATATTGTGAATTTATTGTGGTTGTAGGTATTTTTGGATAATTAATAAATGTAGAAAATATGGCGTGAAAAGTGTTAAAAGCACCCTTAAAAGTGTTAAAAGCACCCCCAAGAAATGATAAAGGCACCCATGTTGTGGTTAAAGGCATCCATCTCATTTCAAATTCAAACAGAATTTAGGCGGGAGAATAGTCTTATCGGCTGTAAAGATCGTGTACGTGATTTAAAGGATAATTTAAAGGTATTAAGAAAAGATATCTTCTTGCCTTAATAGAGAAGAGTTTTACAAAGTTTGGAAACTTCAAAATCTCGTTTACTTGCCAAAGTTAGTTACGTCAAAAAGCAAACCAAAAAAATCTCGGCATCTAAATGTTTCGAGTTTGGATAAGGAAAGATATATTCTCGATATTCTATGAGTTAAACAACATCATATTCTATGAGTTAAACAACATCATATGCTCTAGTTTTAATAAGAAAGAACATCAAAAGAGTTAAAGAAATCAGAATCGAGACAGAAAGAAAGTTATCTTGAAAATATTTTCAATAAACAAAAGGATCTGCCGAGAATATTGTGATTGAATGAGAAGATTCGAGAAGATATTTGGAGTTGTTTTGAGTATGTATTATAAATAGGGTGTGAAAGGAACAATCGGGGGGGGGGGGGGGGTATTTAAGAAAATAAAAAAAAAAACAGCATGAAATTCTTTTGTCTATGCACTTTCAGACGAGAGGTTGAAGAAGAAGGAGATAATAAAGTTTTTTAAATTGTTGTTAAAAATGTTGTGTATTCTTTTGTATTTAAGAGTGATAGCATCACTATTTTCTACGGTCTGCAACTGTTTCAGTTTTACATACTAAAAAAAACTGTGCTTTTTCCACTACTAAAGAGGATAGCCTTTCTAAACTGTGCCTATAAGTTGTTCTTCTTCTAAAGCTTTTGTGGTCAGTCGTTGAATCATTATTAAAAACTGTAAGTTGTTATTTCATCAATAAATATTCATGTTTAACCAATTTTCTTGTGTTCTTCTTACCATGAGTGGCTAAATCTCTTTTCTAGGATTAGGAATGGAACCGATTTATGCATACTAAATAATTTTAATCTTTTTCCATAATGATCTTCATGTTGGTCATATTATTTTCTTGCATATTGATTATAGTTGATTCTTTACATGTCCCAATGCTTGATTTACTGTTTATTTTTCTATTTTGAGACCACCATATACGTAGAGAAAATTATTAATATTTTTGAAAATAAAAATTAGTTTAAAAAGTATTATTTTTCGAGATGTAGAAACTGGCCTAAATCGTCTTGAGTAATGTATTGAAGATTATTATTGGGAAAGATTGTAACAATCTAGTATACATAATTGTGGTGTGGATTCTTGAGTCCTAGATTTTCTTTTATTAAGTATAAAAACCATCTTTAGTGTTTAAGCATTTTTGGCGTTTTAGAAACCAATCAATATTCCAACCAATTATGTTAGCATTTTAATTAGTCAAAAATTAGGTTTTACAATTGTAAAAATCTTTGTGGGCGAATCCGTATTTGTATACTATATTTTCGATAGTTGTGCACTTACGGCATTTATAATTAAAAAAATCCCATCACTGAACAAGAGTTTGTAGTTCAGTATTTTTGACAACTATAAGGTTCGTCTAGAAAACACTAAGGTTCCATCGATAATTATAGAGTTCAGCTAGCTACAATATATTGTTTCGTAGCCGAAAGGTATGTTATTTATGTTTCTTCATCAAACCTTAAAAAAAAATATGTGGTTTATCGAAGGTTTCCTGAAGTAGAGTTTAATATATTCCAATTTGCGAAGATTAAATCATATAAGCTTTCCTAAGTTGGTCTTGAAGGAATGGAAGGACCGCAGTGTTCCAATAGTACTCGCTGACCTTGTTGAGTTCCTCCAAAAGCTGGAGGCATCCACCTTATTTCCAAAAGTACCAGGGAATATAAAGCTACATAGATGATATAATAAGTAAACAGTCACAACCTGTTTAATTTTTTCCTCGTCCATCACCAACTCTTTTTTCTTTACTTTCGCTCTTGTCTCTCCAAATTCCTCCTACAAAACTACCAACTTGATCTGTCTCAACTTTTTGTACTCCTTTCTTTTTGGATCATGGGTACATAAAATATTCGGTATCGGGTTTAGGGTCTCTACGGCTTGTTAGAACTCCAACTTTGTTCTTGTTGTGTCCCACCCCAGCGTTTTTTGAGCCAATACGTATATATCATCCTAAGGCATCAGGCCAAGATAGCCTTCATTAACAGATTTCCCAACCAAAATTAGGTATGTGATCCTAAACATATCATCAGGAGTGATTGTCATCTCGCCAAATAGGAGTGATTGTCATAACGCAGATGCTTTAACTTTGTCCACCAACTTATCACACTCCTTTATCATATCCCATCCAACCATCTTCTGGCATCTCAAGAATCGAATAACAGCTAGATCAGTGTTATTCCCAAAACTCCTTTTATCACTGGATACAGAAATACTCGACAACCATATTCTACTCGTCTGAACCACCAAGTAGTTTCTCACTCAAGTTGTAACCCAATCGAACAATTTAGGATTTGTGAATTTAGTTTGATCCCAGTAGTTATACTCTTAGCTCAAGGTCCACTCGTTGATGTTAGATTTACTCGCATTGCTCCATAGAAACCCTCTGCAAGGTCTCGTGATTTCTACTTGTGTAAATCGTTGATTGACTATTACACTTTTATCACAACTCTCTACTAACAATAGAATAATCAATAGATTAATTTAGCATGCATTCCGAACAATCTAAAAATCACTCATAAACATTAAATATGGTAAATAAAAATGATAATGATTCTCCGAATAAACTTGCATCACTAATAAAGCTTCACACTATACTATAACATTGAGTTTATCCTTAATCGACAAAAGAATTAGCTACTTATCTATACTATAAGACACAAGTGATTTCTATTAGACCCAGCGGCTAGGATACATTCACATTTGGTAGTGGTGACCAGGATCTTACTTCCCCTCCCAGATATAGGGAGATCTACTTGATCCAACGGTTGTTTACACTAATTATTGTAAAGACCCACGTTAAGCTTTTATTAGGTGATTTTTAACGCTTTTAATTCCCATATCTCGCCCCTTTTCTCTCGATTATTCTTGAACCTGGATATTGAGCGCCTTTGTTTGTCCCTTAACCTTTGGTTTCTCATATGTTTATCTGTCAAATTAGATCTCAGATAATCTCTCTTCCTTTCATCAGTTATTAAGAACGTTAAATTGAAAACGCATCGTTTCTTTCAAAATACATCGGCAAATTTGAAAGAATTTCTCAAATCTCTTCATCAAGATGAGCAGAATTCGTAACAAAGAGAGATTAGAAAGAAAAAAATCGAAAACCCAAACATCGCAGTATCAGAACTCAAAACCATAATTTCAATCTTTCTCTCTACGGTTTTCAGTTCTCTTCGTTATTACCACTTATTATATTTATGATGCAGCCTAGAAATCTCCATCTCCAGTGATAAGTTATTTTTTCATGGTTTTCATCCGGTTTGATTTCTAATTGAAAATGATAATAGATGCTCTTATTTGGGTGTTATCTAATTCTGACTTAATGGGTGTTTTTCTTCTTTTAGGTTCAATTTTGGGATTCTAGGTTAATATGGGAAATGGTTTCTTTGTAATTGGGTGTTTCAATTGGTGAAAGTAGATAAGCTTTTGATTATTGGGTAAACTTTAGGGATTCCCAGCCAAGAGTATCGTATGCTGCTAAAAGAAACTTCTTATGTAATTTGTATGTACTTTCTGTGTTTGTTGAATTTTCTGACTTCAATTTCATTACTTTGATTCATGACTTCTTCCACATAAGATTGAAATTTTAGATTTGGATTGTTGATGCAGAGAAGTTAAGAGACGATTAGGTGGTTTATGTTGCAATCAGAGATGATCTTAACATGGCAAGAAGAATTATATTGATATCCTAAAAGTAGAGCGAAATAATTGAAAGAGAAATAATATAAATTCTTCTTCAAATTACTCTCTATTTCACACTTGAAAAGTAGAGTGCTTAGCAGGGCATGCATAATATTACTAAAAAAAGATACACATTTAGGTACGCATCAATGGATTTTATGATCAAGAAAAAAAGCCTAAGAAAATTACATTACTCCCCGTTGGTATGCTTTATTTATTCTTGAAATCAAATTTAATTGTTTATGTAGTCAATTGTGATTTTTTTACACTTGAATACATGCCATGGCAACTTTACAAATTATCCAGGTCATTAAGGATATTTGTATCTTAATCTTTCTATGTTCATTTTTGGATACTTTAATGCTATTCTCAATATGCTTAAGTGTGTAAGAAAACCATCATTGTAATACACTTAGAATATATTTTGTTTGTTTCACATTATTTAATCGCCTAGAAGGTTCTAATAAGCTACTGATTGGTCTGTACTAATTTTGCATTTGTAACAGTCATGTCGAATACCACGGATGGAGAAAGTCAGAAATATCTTTTAAATTACATAAAGAAGATGAGAAACCCCTAATTGGAGGCTTGGAAGAAGACTTCCATATCAAATTAGCGTAAACCCAAAAAATGCAGTCGATGCGGTCAACCTTCTATCTTTTTTTAATGCATTGAAAATAAAGTCTTTTTTACATATTATATTTATATGGCATTATATGTTTATTAACAACTCAATTTCAATCAATTCTTTTTGACTTTTCTTGATTATGTAACAGAGTGTTGATGCCGCATTTGCTTTTTTTCATGGAAGAAGTGTTGCAGTAGCCAGAGCTACATCGGATGATAAGATTGCTGCAAATAGGTCAATTCATTATCACTGCCAAAATGGTAAGTTCTCTTTGATTGATATAGCACAAACTTAGTTATGCGACCATTAAGACAACCAATTATCATGTCCACCATATGCTGTTAGCATACCCAAAAAGTGATTTATTTTGTTTTCCATCATATCTACTGTTTCATTTGATCTATAACATACCCAAAAAGTGATTTATGTCCGCCAATGACAATGTAATTTTGGGTTTTCCCCCTAAATTCTATTAGCTAACCCATAATTTTGTGTTATAATGTAGGATGCGGATACATGCTACATAGCGTGAAGATAGTCGCATGGTATATATATATAGAGAGAGCATCTTATTCCTGTAAAAATCATGATCTGACCGATTGTGAAGAAAATACAAGTTACTAAAGCTATCAAGTCAAACTTGAATAAGTACACTGTCCAACATTCTTTTTGCTTCTTTTGCATTGGCCTATATATTAGAAGTTAAAGGGTCTAATAGAGGTTGGAGGTGTGGTTATCTTTCGCAACTGCTGGGGTTGATTCTCTTGAGAATCTGCTTGATAGCTGCTGCTTTGATTGTTTTTATAAACTTCAATTGATGATCATATGTTTAACAAATTACAAGAACTTTATATTGGGAAACATACTATCAATATTTAAATTGGGAAGTATTAGAATTTATGTCCACCAATTTTTGGGTTTTTTGTTCCTAAATTCTATTAGCTAACTTATAATTTTGTGTTGCAATGTAGGATGCGGAAACATACTACAATGCATGAAGATAGTCGCATAGCATATATAAAGAACGCATCTTATTCCTGCAGGTAAGAAGAAATTTAATAGTATTGAAGTTATGCAAGATAAATTGAATCTGTAATGGATATTTCAGATGTATGTTAAGATAATTTACACGCCCTTTGACATTAGGATGTTGAGCCCTGCGTGGAAAAAGTATAGATGAAAAAGTAATTTGCCTCTACTACCCTGCACCCTCAAGGAATAATATTATATTAATAATAACATTACATCTTGATAGGTAACACAGAATGCTTTCACGCTTGCATTTTTAAAAACCTTTTTTCACATCATTTTTTTTTTAATTTTGCTAGATTGGTGATCAAGGTACATGGACATACTCAATATGTGATGGTTACTTGCAATAATGTCTTCCTCGGACCCTGCTTATGTTTAGCGAAAGATCTCAGTTCGTGCTATGCTGGGGAAATGAGTTCCAAGTTGCAGGTTCCTTCCCGATGCATGAAAGTTCTTCCTGAACCGATACAGACTGTAAGTACCTCAATTTTGGTTCAGATTTCTAGAATTCCAAGGTTTCAAGGTAAGGATAGAAAAAGACAAAAAAACTCATTATTTGTAAGTGACCGCCAATGATTCTAAATTGACGAACACAAATTTTGTGTTGTTTGGGATAATAAGCCTAAGATGGTGTAACCTAAATGATTAGCATGGTTTAAACATGTATATGATTCTTTAAATCCAAAAAACTAGAACCCAAATGATATGCAGACTGTATGTCTAGATATCAGTATGGTTTTATAGCATAAAATCTATGTGTGCATAGTAAACTGCTAAGTTGTCTTCTACATTTATTCTAAATATCGTCACTGAAAGTGAGTTTGCAAATTGTACTATTGCTCTTCTGATGGTTAATTAATTTAGTATGGAAAATTGATTTATTATGTTTTATGGTTCAACAAACTGTATTGAAATGATTTGGTAGACCCCTGCTTTTTGAAATGGTAACTAATGCTCTTAATTCTTACAAATTTTTCAAGGTACCTCCTTGATTGAGTAATAATAGATGATTAAAAGCTAAGCAAAAACTGATAGCTTTCTTCAGCCACATGTCAGCCTCTATTCTTTGTTTCACAAAATTGTGTGATGTTACGAAATACGTATCCATATTACACATAAGGGGGAACTTTATTAGAAGGCCTTGAAGTACATTCATTTATATGTTTGCTTCATTGTTCCATCATTACAGTCATCTTATATATTCATTAAAAGAAGACGACATAAAAAACACAGTTTATTAATTGTAAACGGTCTACAGGGTTTATCGTCGAATGAGTTACAACAATTGAAATACGGATTAAGAGCAGATAAATATGCCATTCCTGCAAAGAAACTTCCAGGAACTTCTCGATTATCCAAGTACATTTTTCCTGGGGTAGCTGATACACCTGGCTCTGAAATTGCCAATTCTTCTCGTTGTCCGCAATCTCAAGCTAAACTTGACGAAATCCCTACTCCCTCATCGTCGGCGACTAAGAGTGTTTGTTAAAAACGGGTAACGGGGTTTGATCTCTCAGTTAAGTGATGCCCCTTCAAGTTTAAACTTGGATCTTTCTATCAAAAAAGAAAAAAAAAAACTTAAAGATAAATTTCGTCGTTAAAATGCAGGTGATAGGGTAAAATTTATAGGCTTTGTTTCAACTTTATATCCAACGACAACATCTCCTCCAAGGTAGAGTTTTGTTTGATTAGCGCTTACAGTCATTATATATTATATATTTGATCGTTTCATTAGTCTTCTACTATATCGGTTTCTAGCTATGTATCTTCAATTTTTATGCGATGGTTTGATGTAAACTTATGTTATACACAATTGTTTTTTTAACTAAATTTTTTTTTTTTTAAGTATATGGTGTTATTCTACTGATAAATTATTGGGAGCTTCAATCTTCAATAATGCGACTGTTTGTGAGTCACAACGCATTGCGGGTGTTTAAAAATCAGCACTACAGGTAATAAGAATACACCCTTTCCAGGATATGGCGTGCATATTAAAAAATGTGTTTGTCCTTGCAGTACATTGTTACTTAGGAAAAAATAATAGTATGGTGCATAAGAAAGTCAGTTATATGTTTATATGGTTAATAAAACATATTATGTCGAACTCACAGATGTAGTCTCCATATTTCTTTGACTCCATGTGTCACCATAGTATTCCAAGTCTTCTTTCTAATTCAATATTTTTATTTTCTTTTTGAAATAAAATTAAATAAAAAATATATCTCAAGAGTAGCCAAAATAATTTAGTTATTCTCTCAGTTGCCACTGTTCTGCGCCGGCGATCTTTCTATTAACTTTTCTTCTTCTCAATCAAATTCCTTATGGGTTATTTTGTAGGATTTTGTAGGACATATAATAATAATTCTAATGGGTTTGTTTTTCTGGCTGTGTAATTTTCTATTTAAATGAAATAGGAGCGATACATTGTTTGTGGTACGTTGCTATTTATTAACTCAATTTTTTAGTATTCAATAAGATTTAACAAAATGATTGTTTTTGGTGGACAAAAATAGCCGTCCCCTAAGAGAAAGACCTTCCCTAAAGAGAAGATTTTTCGGATGATTTTGAACAGACCGTCCAAAACAAATAAATTATGATAATCGTTCTTCCCTGACTAATTCTTGATTTGTGAATGCACAAGAAATCACAAATCAATAATAGATGTTCTGTGTATGAAGAAAACCCAGATCTGGAAAAGCAAATTTGATGCATGACTGGGATTTTTCAGATATTTGATCGTCATAGTATTCTTACTCCTAGAAGAATTACAGCTCAATCCCACAAAAGAACTCCACAAGGTATCGCTCAATTTCAGCTCTTAATTTTTTTAGTAGTTGTAATTATAATTGTTTAATTCATTTATTCATATAAAACATGACTTGTATGTGTATTATTGACTACATTACAAAAGCCAGAAGATAAGACCTTGGTTTTTTTATGTTTAAAGCTATTTATGAATACTGCAAATGGTATAAACATAGAGATAGTCAAAATAAAGTGTTCTTTTCATTTATTAAATATTAGACTAATCATTCCCATAACTTTGTTTTACCAATAGTTAATAATTCTCATTTGAGCAATGGTAGTCTCGTCGTTGATCCTGATACTATACGTCCTGTAGAGAGCTCTACGGTAAGAATTTTGATTTTCAGTTTCATGAATTTAGTGTGAGGATATGGGATTAGTGATTCATTTTTTTGGTATGAGGATGTATAGTGATTTAGAAGGTCATGTAATTACCGGAGAAGAAGCTAAATAAGATTAAGAATATTAGTGTAACTCAAAGAGTATTGTAGGAGTCCTCAGGACCTTCAGTGTCGTCTTTGTCATATTCATCATATTTTTCTTCCCATGACTGCAAAACATCTCAACAAGAATCCAATTAGTCTGAGAGAATCATTTTTCCAGTAACACCATCCAGGGATCCATCAATTACTCAAACAAATACATCTAAAGTAGGTCGTCATTCATTTCATTTCATGCTCGAGTACTTAACTTATCCTTATCCCGTTTGATGTAGGTTCATGCTCCATTTCAAATTAAAAGACCCCACTAGTTTAACCATTTTCTGTGAAAAACCATTAAGGTATTTGGGTTATACTATTACAGAACACCTAAATGCTATATTATGGAAGTTTAAGCTCTAAGGTATTTGGGTTATACCATTATAGAACACCTAGATGCACCTATATTATGGAAGTTTAAGCTCTTCAAATATAATTTTATCCTTTTGGGTACAAATAATTATTCGGCAACTTCCTTACTTTCGAATGTTCACTAAGCCTCTCTCTTTAAGTACCATGTTCTTGGTTAATGATTTAGACCATGAAAACAATTGTGTTAACGACTTTCCTTCCATTCAATCATACCGCACACTTTTTATAGATTATTGTTCAACTGATTCACCATCTCCCTTAGTAACAAATCCAAAATACGTCCAGGATACATCATATTTGGTTAATATTCACCTCTTAATCAGTTTACCATTTATCTGTTCTTGTTAAATCATTAATCATTAAATTAACTTCCAGCATACCAAATAGCTTTATTTCTATTAAATATAAATTTTAGTAACTTTGTTCAATTTTTCTGAATCTGAAACATACCGGAGATTTCTAACTGAAGCTTCCATTGTCAATAGAGTTCAGAGGAGCAATATCAAAAGATAAGAATTTGAGGGTAGTGGTCTTGAATGCGATATAATAAATCGTTGGTTGGTTGGGGTTTGTTTCTGGAGTCGCAAGCTGCCATCACCACTTTAAATTGCCGCCAGTTACCATGTTTCCTGTAAGATAAACAGACTTAGATGGTTAATGGATGAAGAGCATATTATTTTAGCCTTAGCAAAGGTTTTGTAGAAAACATCCACGGTGCTTCTTTTATCCTTTTTGTTCGACAGATATAAAAGTAATTCGAAATACCACGCCAATTCTGTTAGCAACATCTCATAAGCCAGCTATTGTACTACATTGCTGAAGTGATCAAGCCTATTATCGATGAAAGATGATCTTATTTCTTCGAAGTTCATTATACATAAGATTTTGTTTTGTTTCTTTTATCTTTTGTGGGTAGATGCTATGAACTCCTCCGTGTACTTTATGTTGTACTGTAATCTTTAATTCCCCATGTAGCGTCTTTTTTTTCGTTTGTGATTTGTTGAAATAAGCATGATGTTTTGGATTAAAATCATTCAATAGATAGTGGGTCAGTTTAGATTACGTACATTGTTTGTTGTTTTGAATCTGTTTACATATATTTTCTGCTTGATAACTATAATCATGCGATATAATACTCCTCAAATCTATCAGAGAAGAAGACTCAAATGGCATAGTTATTAGACTTATATATGCTTATATCTACAACCATAAGCAAGTTTACCAAATTTTACCAACAAATATCTTAACCATAAAATCCGCGCCACTGAATTTCATCACTAGACTTGATCAGGTTGTGTTGTAAATCACATCCATGTATTCCATACACGACTAAATGAGTATAACACCATCCTTATCCTAGAAGCACTTTCTTGCATTAATGACATGAAGATCTCTTCTTGTCAGCTCACCTTCCCAGTTGTGATATGTGTCAGCATATAATTGGATGTTATATTTCTATTTGGACATTAAAATCTACAAGTTAACAACACGTGTCCTTTGAGTCTCACCATCAGATTCAACTGCCACCTAAATATATCTGCCTCGCCTTGAAAACTGAAGTGAACACATTTTCACTTTGTTGGTCGGTTAGAAAACAAAAGAAGTCATGGAAGATCACAAGAAGATAAAAGAGGTTTATTTTTGGAGTGGTTTTGCAGGTGCATGTGAACTGTAGTGGAGGGTATTGAGTCATGAACCCACTAATAGTCATCGGTTGTTGTTTCTTGGTCTTGGGCTTTGCCCTTATTTATTTTTTGTGTCATGGTGCGAGTTGGTTGAATTTATGGTCAAAACCTTTGTAAAATAAATAAATTATCAATCAGAAAAAAATATATGGGTGCTTTGGTGTACAAGAAAAAAGACTTTAGAGACATTAGCTTATTTTACCAACACTTTCCCTTACCGAGTAATCGGTGGGAATTTGAGGTATCGAACGAAAAATATTGAAGTTCAAATGTTTAAGATTGGGTATAAATTATACGGTTTATATAATATTGAAATGTTAACGTATAATTAATAAATAATAGTAAAGATACGGGTTGTATATTTTCGTATTAATTGGAACAATATCCTTAATATTTTCAATAACATCCTACATAAATTAACAGAATCAAATATACTAAGGGAAATATACCAAGAATATACCCAAATCATACTTTGTAAATTACTGATCAATAATATATTTGGATTAAAAATAATTATATAGGTTTGATAATTATTTTTGTTATGTTTATAAATTAAATAATTAATACAAATATATTTTTTTAGCAATCTCGGTTTACGTGTAATTTATCGGACGCTCAAAAAATAAATTATAGCTATCTGATTTCGTATTATTTTGATAGTAACTATAATACATATGAATTTAATATAAAAATTAAAATATCATGAATCTTCAAAAATCTTGGTTAATTGGAAATATATAGAATTTAAGTTAGATGTTGTGTAATTATTTGCTAATTACAACACTTGATACTATGCTGATTTCCTACGTGTTTATATCAAAATGAATAACAAACGACGTTCTCATGAATATTTCAATCTTCACATACTACAGATACAAAACGCATCGTACTTTCAAAAAAAAAAAAAAGACATTTATTACTAAATTACAATAATTTATTAGATGAATTCAACAATACAAAAATAATTTGTTGCACTGGAAATCAATATATATTAGGTATTGTAATTTGTTATGTACTGAATTTCGGCAAATAATAATAAACGTATTACTACATCAAAAT
This sequence comes from Papaver californicum, assembly GCA_023531435.1. Lineage (NCBI taxonomy): Eukaryota > Viridiplantae > Streptophyta > Magnoliopsida > Ranunculales > Papaveraceae > Papaver > Papaver californicum. Next base: position 7,731,037 of record JAJJMC010019063.1, read on the forward strand.
ACAACAAGGCGACACATAGTAGGACACTGTGAAATAATAACCTACATATTAGTGGTTACGTAAAGAACACATTACACATATTAGATTTAGAACTCCTACACCAAGGAAATAGAAGGTGTGAAATAGTACGACACTTAGAAATATACCATCCTAATTGCTGGAAACATAAATAACACATTACACAGTTTAAAACTCTGTTGAAATAGTCCATGCCTTTATGGCACGGGCTCAAACCTAGTAACATAAGAAAGAATAAGAAGAATAATGAATGGTTTTCCCATAAAAGGGGTAAACCCTAGGTTTAAGATGTACAAAAAATTATGTGTTTTAATTTGTATCTAAGCTCCCCTTTATATAGGTTTTTGTAACCTCATTTTGATGTCTATCCAACTAGGAAACCTAATAACCATCAAATATTTTCACCTCATTTTGATCCTTATCCAAGTAGAAAACTTAACCTCCTCAAATACTAACACCTCTTCTTAATCCATATCCAATTAGGACATTTAAACTCCTCAAAATCCAACAAAAACCCTTATTTTCACGTCCAAGGCAAGCCCAAAATGCATCTCTTCTTTCTCTTCCCGCGCAGGCCCAAAAATAAGCCCAACATAAAATGAATCCAAGTTAGTTTAACCGTTTTGCTTATAACTTCTTCATACGAACTCAGAATGACCTCTTTTTTTATTGCGCTGGCTTCGTCTTTCAATTCTCTACAATATAGTGAGAAGAACTCCTGGATTTGAATGTTCAATTATTTACTTGGTAGTCTTTCTTATGTTTTTCGACATTCTTTTCTCCTTTTCGTCGTATTTCTTTCACTTCTCTGGCTCTAGGCACTTGGATGCTTGGAGTACTACACCTCTTAGATATTTTTTTTAGTAATTTCACTCTTATTAAGATAATTCACCTAATAGAAACAAAAAAAATAAATCAAGAGTAATATCAAGTAATATGCAAGAATTATAACAAATATTAGTATGGATTTGACATTAAATTCATGTAAATTATGCATTTACCAAGGCTTTATCTTATCTTTAGTCTTACTTGAAGTAAGTTACTCTTTCTCTTATATGTTGTTTTTTTCTAAGCCATCTTTTATGTCACATTCTTTGTTATTTTGTCATTCTTCCTCAACATCCTCCTCAACGATTTCTCTTTCCTCAACAACTTCTTCAATAATTTATCTTTCATTTTATTCATTGTATATGTTTTCTTCATTTTACTGGTTTTTTACATTACTTTTGTTTTCTTGGTTGTTTTCATCTCTTGGTAACAATTCCCATACTTTTGTACCTCGTTTGTATGCCCCAAAGTGTATTTTGTGTCAGGGGCGGGAGTTCTAATTTTGTAAACTACTGGTCCCTTAGCTATCTTTATGTACCTAAAAAGAACCAATACATAATTTAGTATCTGTAAAAGTTCAGATAGGAATATATCAAATTTGGTTAACAAAATAACAAGTTCGGCTATGACAATACAAAGTTCGGCTAAGAATTAAGCAAACAAAAGATACATACTAATATTCGGCTAGGAAAAAATAATTATCAACTTAGTCGAACCAAGTGTAATGTTTAAAAACTTCAAGGTTCGGCTAGGAGAACTCAAAGTTCGGCTAAGAATTAGAGAATTAGGTAAACCAAAAGTATAGACTAATGTTCGGCTAGGAAAAAATAATTATCGACTTAGCCGAACCAAGTGTAATGCTTAACAACTACAAGGTTCGGCTAGGAGAAAATAATTTCTTCCTAGACGAACTATTCCTCATAGATATAAGGTTTGGCTACCTCGGCTAGGATTTTTTCATAAATCTCATAGCCGAACTCTACAACTTTCATTTTTACCATATTTTGATGATTACCATTCAACTTATTAATCAATGGCGTATAAAAATTTAGGGGTTTGTCATAAAATACATTCTAATATACATATTGAAACAATCAAGATTATTATTTTTTTACGACAAAGATCAAATCTTATTAGAAAGGTTCTGTATCACTAAAACAATGATATAGAGACCAAAAAAAATTTACATAATTGTGTAAATGACATCATCTCAATTACATATAAGGTTGGATAGAGTGAATCCATCAAAAATATCTGTATGCATTGTCCAATTGAATCACGATTTATTTATCGTCTTATAGACTCTATTTGGACTTGAACATGTCGTGCGACTTGTTCTTTACCTTATGGTTTATTTGCTTGATTAACAATTGCTAGAATCCCCATATTCGGTATTGTATTTCTATGTCAAACGATTCATTTACACGTAATTAATCGACGATGAAATTTATTTATAAATCGGCGATTGATTAAAGACGGAGAAAGATTATGGAAGAAGAAAGAAAAAAGAAAAGGAGACGAAAAAATTTTATTAAAATTTTAAATAGGAGTAAGAAAAAGGATAGTTGTTTTTTTGTGTTTTAGAATTAAAATTTGATTATAATGAGACGAAGTTATTAATTTATTTTTAAACTATAACCATGACACTTTTTATCTCATTATAATGACATGAAATTATTAGTTTATTTTTAAACTATAACCATGACACTTTTTATCTCATCATGGTCCCTAAAATTGGTCGGTCCCATAAAAATTTTCTTTAAGAGAGAGCTAAAGAGATGGGCATAAGTACTTTGGCTACTGGGGTGTTTGGTTTTTCAGCCCAAACCACCATCTAGCTAGTTTTGCAGATCGATTTTGCTTTCCTATGTCTTGCACATGTAAAAGGCGAATTCATTAAGCAACCAATTGCAGAAAAAGTGCGCAAGATCAAACTCACACGAAAATAAATAAAATTAATTAAAATAAAAAAATTACAGAACTTTTTTTTTTGTTGTTGTTTTTTACATCGGTGGAAAATTTAGTAATTTAGTGTCGCTGAGATTTAAACCTATATTATTGGCATAAATAATTTTACTATGGCCTTATAGAGACATCGGCTAAATCGTAGGATGTTAAAACACGTTCCAATGCGAATAGTACTTTGCTGTGTCGACATCTGGACTCAGACCTCCACCTCTGGTCATATGTGGATATCCCGGTTGATTTTGGCAAAGTGGAATTTGGTTCGCACTCATTTGGCAGACATGATACAGCCAACAGCTTCCTTTTATGACCCTTCTTACCTAGAAATTTATAGATGTTTCTAGATGGGTCATTTCTATTATTATAATTTATTTAATTTTGATCAACCACTATTATATTATAATGTTTCGGGTGCATAAATAATTTCTTCAATTATTTTGATGATAATGAATGCTGGTTGTTATATATCCTAAAACATGGTTCAAAAAAAGAAATCCTAAAATAAACCTAGCAGACGAACACTATGAGAGTTTGTTATTATGGGATATCTTTAGCGAGTGACTGCACGTGTAATGATTGCCGCTTGCAACAAGGTTGATAATACTTTGCCTGATCTATCGATGTCCTAAAGCACGCTGCTTCTTTGGCTTTAAACATGATCACTTCTAATTAGATGCGCAAAAAAAAACATGATATAACAATTCGTTTAAGCTTCAAAACTTAGAAGGATGTAAGATATTGTTAAAAGTATGTAATGGACGGACGATCCTATAAGACGCTCCTCAGCTCATCCTGCATTCAAGATTCTATATTTTAGTTCACATTACTGGCCTCATTTCTGTCTAAACGTTTTTCGTTCTCGTTTATGACATTTTTCTCGGTCCCCATGAGATTCATTAAAATAGATATTATGTTTTTTTGAAGTATAATAGACATTTCTTGATTAAGTGAAGAAACCTTTTTGTTAGATCATTCTACCAACTCCACAATTTTTTGTGTGTGTGCGCTACATTAATCAAACTGTTAGTTCACTTTGGACTTTTGGTTCCAATTATTTAAAATTAGCTTAGACATATTTATGTAATTTGGGTTTTCATGTGGCACCAGTAGACATGCCACTGTAGTAGATTCTTGGTTTTATGTCTTCTCTTAGAACATTTCCAATAATTTATGTTAATTTTTTTATGTGGAGGTTTTATTTAGACCATTATTTATGTGGTTTTATATATGTGGTAAAAATAAGAATATTTTGCTCATGAACCATCTCCAATGGTATGGGTCTTATTTTTATAGTTTGATTTATGGATAAAGAATAAAGGTGATTTCTTTTTTCCTATTGGTTTAGAAAAATTTATTTGGAAATAATAATTATAAAAATAGTTAAAAAAATGACATGGAGATTATTCTAAAAGTCTAAATAAGACTTTCTCTAAAACCTTTGTATTTATTTTAACACCCTTCCTAGTTTATAGGACCTATTGTTGGAGATAAATTTAATTTAAATGAGGGTACAAAATCTTATGTGTCATGAAAAAATAAAATTTTCACCTTCTATTATAGATGCTCTTATTTATTCTAGTATTCATTTTTCAAAAAGAAAAAGAATTCAACTAACCCCACCAACTATTACTTAGAGTAATTAATAAATCTAAAAATAAGAATAATAAAAGAAAACAACAATAAGAAATGGAAGATCCAAACTATGCAACTAACCCATAGAAGGAATACTAAATTAAATGATAAAGTTTTATGGACTTTCAAGGATATAACGGCTTTATTTTCTCTCTTCTCTTTCAGAGCCGATAATGGCTTGTGAGTGATTTTTTGAGATGCTTCTTTTCCTAAGTAGAGGGGGAGGTAGAGATGATAGGAAGGCCAATAATTCCTTTCAGTTAAGGGATTCCAGAAAATCTATTGGAGTGATTACAAGGTGAATTGAAGAGTTACCAATTCATTTCTTTCTCTCCTTTTCCTTTCAAGTTTTTTTTTTTCATGTCTTCATCCTCTGCATTCTTTCTTTTTTTTTTCCATTTTTTTTTAACTTTAAGAAAATTCTAACCATATAGCAACCTAGCATACATAATTGCATTCATATTTTCATCATGCTCATTTCAATTTATTTTCAAATTTAAGAATATTCCAGAATGTAGTATCCTTGCATCCATTTTGTTTCAATAAGTTGGTCTTTGACTATTTCTTCTTCCTCCAATTCTTATGTTATTCTACATTCCCTCTTCTTCAGTCCTATTGTGGATTCACAACAATCATTTTTTCCCCATTATCTTAATCTTCATAAGTCTTTAAATTTTAATCAGACCATTCTATGCTTGTTTCTCTTTTTTACTTCTAATACTTCAGTATAATCTAGATAATTTCCCTAGTTCCTCTTTGATCTTTTGTATCTTGATTCTTCATCCCTGTGAGTATAAATGCATGCTTCCTAGAATGAAAAAGATTCAGTCATCCTCCCTCTAATTTGTCCCTGGTTTTTAGATCTAAATCTATCAAAAAAATTTAAAACTTATTCTTAGTTTTCTTCCTGACTGATTCATTCTCCTATTGAATTCTAGAGTCTCGATTAAACAAAATTCATCATAAAAGAAAGCAAATCAATCAAAAATAAATAAAACATTTCATTAAAAACTTTTTCATCATGTTCTTCAATTCTGCATATCCCATTTGATTAAAATAAACTCATTAAATATAATGGTATATTAGATTCTTAACCACAGTTATAACAAGTTCATAAGTATATCAACATACGCATAATAAACCGCACACCCCATATTGATTACCCAAAAAGAAAACATCATATTTCAAGCCATCCTTAGTAACAAAATATTAAGCAAAATCCCAATTTATGTTCTCTCGAACATAACTTTAGTTAAGAAATCCCCCTTCGAGCATAGTGTTCTGCCATAACTTCTACATAAGCATAATCGAATCCTGGAGGATACTCCACTCGTAGGATTGGAATCTCATCAGGTCCGGGATTCTCCAGTTTCACCTTAATCCTCTCCTTCATAGGGCGACTTAGCTGTGCTTTTATTTCAGGGGGAAGGTTAAAAAAGCCAACAACTTACCTTGCTTAGGATGTAGAAACTTCTCCTGACCACAAACACTACATCGATAATAATGAATGCGATGCAATTGTCCTTCTCGGCAGCGAACAATGGTAGTTGATGTAATCCTATCATCTTTGGAAACGTGTTCATGATTGCATGCCATATTTTTCACTCTCTTCTCCTTTCTCTACTCTGCTTTATTTTTTCACTGATTTTCTTTTAACTTTCCATATCTCTTTTGCATATATATAGTGAATTTAATCCCCATCTACTTTGCCTCGTTTACATCCCTTAGAATTAATGACCTTTACTTTTAGACTTTTCATTTCCTTTCGAGTCTATTATCCTAGCAACTACTCTTATGCCATAGTAATGAGAGTGTATGACTCCTGGTTATTTTGGTAAAAGATAGAAAGTTAAAAGTAATTGGTAAAAAGTAAATAGAACTTGCCTCTTCATGATTGTTTCATCGTATAGTTTTACTCTTACCGGAATCGAGTCAAAAGTAAGTCTAAGCTAGGTTGTATCTCTGATTCAAATATCCAAATCCTTGTATCTTCCTATGATCCTTAGTATTATCAATTTGAGTCAGTCTAGTTTTGTTTTTTTATTGTTTCTACCTCGTACTTTCCTGACATTTTTAAGGATGTATAGCTGGATTGCTTTTTACCTTTTGATTTGTTGCATCCTTATTGCTGCTTATTAGGCTATGCTTTCTCTTATGAATTCCTCCTGACCTCTCATTACGGGTCTTAGTTATTTGTGTAATTTATTTCTGATTAGTTAAGGCATTATCATATATTTATATAGTCTTTTATTCTTCATATTTCTCATTCATCTCTTAGTCATTCATCCTGCATCTTAGTACTCTCTAGTTTCATCTCTCGCTCTTTGCTAATGGCTAACGAAAAAAGTATCTATAAACATCTTAGTGGTTTATCATTGGCACAGCGTTTTGCTAATCATGTGCATGTAGGCTTGCTGCCAACCCCATTAGAATTTGTAAGAGATTTGGAATCAAATCAAACAGTATATTAGCTAGAATTTTCTTTGTTTCAATTTTTAAATCTTAGGAAGTTAGAGTAGCTTTTTCTTATTTCTGGGGCCTTGATATTTATTTTCCAATTAGAGAAGTGGATCCAAATTTATTTATTAATTCTTTCCGTTCTTTTGAAGATTTTTTCTGGGTTAAAAATGAGGGTCCTTGGTAGCCATTTGGGAATGTTATGGAAGTAACTATAGCATATCCTAGCATACAAATTTCTATGGATCTGGTTAAAGAAACTCCTCTCTGGGCTAATCTATTAAATAAGCACGAGCATAAAAACCAAAAATTATTGGGTCTAATTACAAGTAAACTAGGAAGAGTTACTTGTATTTGCTCGAGTTCATAAGAACAAAATTCTGGCTCTATCCCAAGAGTCTTAGTATAGGTAAATATAGAAAACCCATTAATAGATAGGCTGATAGTAAACGTGGGAAATTTCCAGTCACTTAAATCTTTATTAACTACCTCAACCTACCATCTCAGTAATGCAATAATTGTCTGAGGCTTGGTCATAAAGAAGATAGATGCGCTTTAAAGCAAATGAGAGTTTTAGAGGACATCTATGATATTTCTGTTGATTATCCTTTCTCTAGAGATGACTTACACTTCATAAATGATTTGTCAATTCAAATCCGGGACCCTAAAGGCAACTTTGACTATAGAGGAAACAAAATTCCTATCAGTTCTTTCATGGATATTCCGGGGCCAAAGAAAATTTTCATCAAATGTTTGAAGTGAGTCATCAGGTAGATAATTTTAATATAACATCCTCTAGAGAATTACCTATTGAAAACCATTTCCCCCAGATATCAGACTCTGAAATGCATCTAGAAATAGATTGGGTTTTAGGAAAAAGAACATTCCCTTTTAGCTTGTCAGAAAATTATTAATGGTTTCAAATCAGTCCACTGAACAGAGCTTGGATCCGGTTTCCTTTTCAAATCGCTGAGTCAATTCAGGGTTCAAACCAAATGTTTATCTCGGATCCAGTCTTGATTCCGGATTCATTTCCGTGAACGAGTTTGCTCCAAGATATTTCTAATCCGGCTAATTCCATCTCGTTTCTTTCTCCTCTTCTTGGAAGAAGGCTTTCATTATCTTCTTATAAAAATGCCAAAGAATCATTTGAATCCCCTTCCTCTCCGTCTCCTATTTTCTCTAGAAATTTTATCTCTCCAGAAACCTTTAATTCCCCAATTCATGGTTTTAAATTAAATCCTTCTGCATCTCTAGTTTTCAACCCAGGTCATGCATTTAGAATCTCAATCCTTGATTTTTCTTCACCTCTTTTTTCAGATTTTGGTAACTCTTCTTCGACTCACCTGATGGAATCACCGCAAATTGATCAGTATGGTTCTAATATCAAAGAAAAACAAACGACAAAAGAATCATACCTTCAATTATCATTTTCGTTTTCTCCTCCACCCATATGCCAGGAAGAGATTCAGGTACTCTCCTTAGTCTTGCTAATTTTTAAGTCCCTTAGCTTTCAATTGTAATCTTAAAAACTCGACTTGTTCTGACTAGATTTAGTAAATTTGTTCTCTAATTAGAAAAAAAAATCTTTTGTTTTGTGCATCTATTTTTCTGTCTCAAGGTATAGATTAAAATTCTAGGTATCACATTTTCTGCCCTTTTTCAATTAGTCTTAATTCTTGTTACTACATAGAAAATGAAAATTTTAGCCTGAAATATGAAAGGATGTGGAAATACTTTTACTCAAAATTATTTATCTCACTTAATCAAACAAGAAAGACCAGAAATCCTCTTTCTCTCTGAAACTAAATCTCAAAGATCTCTGGTGAAATCCCTATTTTTTTACTATCCAAACACTCATATTGTAGACCCAATAGGACTAGCAGGAGGTTAGCTATTGTTTGGTTAGATGGATTTCATTTTGACATAGTACAATGGAATATAAACATGATTAACATCATTGTCCAGACTAATTTTGAATCTAAACAATGAATTTTGAGATGTTTTTACTGTAGCTCTTATTCTCACAAGAAGAAATTAACTTGGGACTTCATAACCAAAATAGATGAACAAGTTGATAAAAATGACATGCCTTGGGTTATGCTAGGTGACTTCAACATGCTCTTTGATCAATCTAAAAAACAAGGAGGTCTCCCCTTTAATTTCAAGGATTGTGAATATTTCTACAATATTCTACAATACGCAGGACTATTTGATCTAGGTTTTTCTGGTTCTGACTTTACTTGGAACAATAATAGAAAGGACTCTGCTAATATTCAAGAGAGACTTGATAGAGCAGTATCCAATGATGTGGAATTACCAATTTCCTAAAGCCTCTCTCAATCACCTAGTGGCAGTGAGCTCTGATCACTACCCAATTGTCCTCAGTTTAGATAAGGGGTTTGAAAAATTAGAAGGAACATTTAAATACTATGACTTATGGGTTAAAGAACCATCATGCATACAGTTAATAAAACAATTCTGGAACAATTCTCTGGCTAGCAATCCCTCAGAGAGCCTAGTCTCTAATCTTAAGGAATTAGGTTTCTAAATTTTAGAATGGAAAATTAATAAATTTGATATTCAGTTCAAACAAATTAAAGTTTGCTGAAACAAATTGAATATTTGAATAATTCTCAACATATCTATAGGAAAGAAGAGAAAATTCAATAAAAACTACTCTCTTTAGAAAATCTCTATGAAACCCTAGAAGAAATAGCTTAACAACAATCTAGAGACAACATAGTCAATCTAGGGGGAAAATCATAAAATACTTTCATACCATAACCTTGAGAAGAAGAAACTGAATTAATATTGAGTGTTTAAAAAAATAGTAAGGATGAGGTTACCTTTGACAGAAAAGAAATCCATTTAACCTTATCAGACTATTATCAGAATTTTTTTAAGGAAGATATAGTGGATAAATCTCATCAAGATTTCATTTTCAATAAAATTAAACATGTAATTTCTTTGGAAGAAAATGAAAAATTTCTGTGTATACCTTCTAAAGAGGAAATTTTAGATGTTCTAAAAAAAACAAAACCCAATACAACACTGGGAGACAGTATGACACCAATTTACCCATACAATTCATCATTTCTTCAAAACTGGTTCTCTTAACCCTGAAATTAATGAAACTAACCTTTTTTTAATTCCTATAATCAGAAATCCCGAAAATGTTAGTCAAGTCAGACCCATAGATATTTGTAATACAACTTATAAAATCATAGCAAAGATTCTGGCCAATAGAATAAAACCCCACCTTGATAATATTATCTCCCCCTTTCAAGCAGCTTTTTTATCTAAAAGACAAATCACTGACAACATAATAATAACTCATGAAATTATACACTCTTTTAAAAAGAAAAAAGCAATAACTGGAGTCCTGGGATTTAAGATAAATATGTCAAAAGCTTCGACAGAGTAAATTGGGAATTCCTTCTGTCATCTCTTCATGCTTTTAGATTTGGGGATAAATTTTGCAACCTCATCAATGAACGCATCTCAACCTCTTACATAGCTGTTCTTCTAAATGGAAATCCTGTAAAACCATTTAAATCTTCAAGAGGTCTAACACAAAGGGGCCCATTATCTCATTATCTCTTTATAATCTGCATGGAGATTTTCTCAAGACTTTTTTTGTCTCAAGAGAACCATGGAGTAAAGATTTCCCCTAGAAATGAACATATTTCACATCTATTCTTTGCATATGATTGTCTCTTATTTGCCAGAGCTGATCTAAATGAGTGTAAAAAATTACTAAATATTATTGAAACCTTTAGTAAAGTTTCAGGGAAACTGATAAATTTCGACAAGTCAGGCTTATTCTTCAGTAAGAAAGTTCATCCAAAACACCAGAGAATATGTATAAACTCTTAAAAATAAAAAAAGTTGATCTTAAAGACTCTTACCTAGGATCCCCCCTATTCATAGACAAATCAAAAATCAAAAATTTTGAATCCTTGATAGAGAAAATGTAATAAAAAATACAAGGTTGGAAATGTAAAGTTCTCCCCCAGTCAAGTAAAATGTTCCTTAATAATTCTGTTTTATCTAGTATGCCTATCTTTCAAATGGGATGTTTTTTAATTCCAAAAAAGACAATAAAATAAAATAAATGCAATACAGAGAGATTTCTGGTGGGGAAAGGAATCAAATTCTAAAGGCTATTACCCTATAGCTTGGTCTTGTCTTAGAAAACCAATCAAAAAATAGGGTATGGGATTCAGAGATGCCCACAAAACAAATCTAGCCATGATAGCAAAACTAGCATGGATATTTCTCTCTGAACCAAATTTTCTTTGGGCATCTCAACTAAAACAGATGTATTTCATGAATAACTCTGCTTTAAGGGTTAAAACTTTAAATTCCAGCTCTTGGATCTGGAAATGCATAAGTAAAGGTTTAAAATTGATACAACAGTTTAGTATATGGGAAGTAGGAGATGGAAAGGATATAAATATATGGTAAAACTACTGGGTCCAGGATCTAGACAACAATCTTATTCATTGTAGAAATAACAACAACAATTATTTAACACTTGTGGTAGACTTAATTGACCCTGTCACTAAAAAGTGGAATGTGAACTTAATAATATCTCTTTTCCCGTCCAATATTACAAACAAAATCTGAAAAATTAGAATCTTCCCTTCAGAGAACAACAATCTTAAATCATATAAATTAAGATGGTTATAAACTGAGTTAGGGAAACTTATTATCAAATCTATGTACAACAAACTCAATGAACCTGGAATCAATCCTAACAACCTTAATTTGTTAGATAAGTTTTGGAAAAACTTCTGGAACCTTGAAATCTCTCAAAGAATTAAAACTTTTAGATGGAAATGTTTATAGAATTCCCTCTCAACTAATCATAAACTAACTAGATTCATGAAGGACATATCTCCAAACTGTTCTTTTGATTGTAACTCTGAGGAAACTCTAGAACATATCTTCTTCCCCTGTAACTTTGCAAAATCAATTTGGTCTATGAAACCTAGCCATGTTAGCTATTCATTTAATAGCTTTGATTATTTCTTGGACATTTGTAGCCCCTGGACTGAAAATTTGAACTCAGTAATACCTTTGGAACTAGTTCTAACAAAAATGTGGGTCATTTGGAAAGAAAGATGCAACAGAGCTTTCATACAAAAACATACATCTGCTAAGCAAACTACCTTAAGCATTCAAAGGCATTTAAATTTTTGGAATAATACTAACTCAAACAAGACCAAAGACCTCATTCCAAAACATAACCAGAACAATGCTTAAAAAGATTGGGAAATTCAAGGGTTAAACAAGCTTAAAATTAATGTTGATGCAGCCTGGAAAGATAAGGATTCTCCTTCAGGATATGCAATAATTCTTAGAAATGATGCAGGTGATTTCATCCAAGGAAGAGCAGGTCCATCCTCAACAGAAGAGTCAGAAGAAAAAGCAATATGAGTCCTCTCAGCATCTCAATGGGCGTTAGAGAAGAAATTCAACAATTCCAACATAAAAGGAGACTGTAAGAAGATTTTTAATTTTCTGAATGAAAAAAAACTTTTGATTTCTTGAAAGATTGAAGATATTTTGAAAGAAGCAAAAAGAATCATTAATTTTTGTCAGGATTTTGAAGGCTTTTATTTCGTTCCAAGAACAACAAATAGAGTAGCGGATGTTTTGGCAAAAAAAGCAAAAAAAATTACTTGTATCTTGGATTGGATAATACCCCACTATCTTGTATTGAACCTTTTTTAGTAGTAGATAAATCTAATGTTAGGAGGACCTTGCCCCATACATTAGATGGCTCTAGTTCTCTTGTAAGACGGGTTTCTAACTCCCTAAGTTAGCTTTTAATGATTTCCTAATTTGAAAAAAGAAAAGAAAATTAAACGATACAATAGTACGCAGTTGGATCCCAAGAAATATGATGCTTACATATACTCGTCCTATACCTCATTTTTTATTTTCCCACTCAGTTATTCCGATGATACTTCAATTTGTGACCAGTAACAATATTTTAGGCTAAAATTTTATTCTAACGAAAAATCAATGCATCACCGAGGTTCAAAGTCTCTTCAGGTAGAGGCTAAGGAACAGTAGGCTACTAGCTATCTGAAGTTGTCACACCAAATAATGCAATCTCATGGCTCAACGTTGGGGATTAGTGAACCTACTTTCGTCCGAGATTGTATAAAAGTAATATTAGCGGTTAAGGGATAAGATCTTCCACAGGTTGGCGGCCCGGAGGATAGTGATAATATCCGACATATGTCAACATTTTTTGCCACGATGAATATGTATGTTTTTTCTTGATACTAAAAGAGAAATTTATTAACTGGAGTCAATTACTACATTGTTATATCCTCCAATATTGCACTAGCAATAAAACTAGGAGGATAATGACACCATACCTTAAAATTTTGAAAGACTCTAACGTGCTTAGCTAAGCTATCAGCAGGCTTATTACATACTCGATTAATATAATTGCAGGTCCATAATAGATTGCTACTTAGTTTAGCTTTAATACTAAAACAATAGAAAGATTTTTCCATGCTACTTTGTGAACATCACCATTGACTGCATCGGTTACAACCTGAGTATCCATCTCGAAGCACACCTGTTGTAGTCCAAGTTGCTCTGCCCATCCTATAGCTTCCCACAATCCATAGCATTCAGCTTGCTCACTATTCAGATATCCATTTGCGTAGGTGCATTTGGCCCGCTCATATTTCCCTGTACAATTGCGAAAAAACTAGACCAATGCCAGAATTATTAGTTAAAGTTTTTTGTATGATGCATCACAAAAAATAGAAAAATCAGAAAAAGAAGGTGGTTTCCAGAATGTCTGTCTTGCAAAATGGGTTAAAGACAAGCTTTCAATGATGGGTTGTTTGTATATCAATAGAGTTATGTAAGAAAATGTATCATCAAAATATTAACTTCAAATTCATTGTCTTTTAAATTTTTATAGAAAAATTGACACAAATTTTACGAGATATTACGTGAATAAAAGTATGCACTGATCCTTCCTATTTTAGGATGTTGTCCTTTGTTCACATATAATATAACATTAAGTCAATATAACCTTCAAAGAATGTTAAGTTGATGTTTTCATGTATCAAAATAATTCTACTTGAGTTGAGAGTACAACTTAAAACATATCGCTAAAAAATATTTTACAAAAAAAAGAATAAAAAAATATATTTAAATTATTGATCAAAAAAATATTTAGATTGTGCTATTTATAATTAATATAAAATAAATAAATATTCCTTCTGTTCTAAGAAAAGTGGCTTGTTTTTTATTATTTTCATCCTAATAAAATTGATTGTTTTTTTTTACGCTATTTTTTTCTTCTAATGTTATTAAATTTCTTAAGAAAATTTTTAATTGTATAACATTTATAAATATCTATATTTTAGTTTGTGAAATATATTAATTCAAAATTCAACATATAATTATAGATAATAAAAGTAAAAAAACTTTTCTCTTGGAAATCGTAAAACACACTTTCTATTGGACGGAGAAAATATTTACAAAATACACCAAATACATGATTACCACTGCCAAATATAACAAGGGTATATTTGGAATCAACAAGAATGGCACTATTATGGAAATGGAAGTGTAATAAGTATAGTAAATGTATGAAACCATAGTATAAAAACCTTGTTTATAAGCTTTTAAAAGGAACTAACTCACTTCATAGACAGCAAAATTTCTGAAACTTCTCTCTCACACTTGCCGTTTCAATATTCTGAGTACTACTCCAAACGGTGATCTTCATTAAAACCTAGCCATGGCAATTTCTATCAATTCTTCTTCAACTAACAGTTGCACAAGTTTCCATGATTTCAGAGGCGGTTCTGTACTCGAACCTAGCGTTCCATCTTCTTCCATTCGAGGCTCATCATCAACAGGGTGTAACAAAATTGATGGTATAGCTATGTGGTTTATTAATGGAGTCGCTGCGGCTTTTTTTGCTTCTTTAGAGAGATGTTCTTGTATTAATATTGATACCAAAGAAGAAGATGATAACGATGACGACGCTAATGATTTACCTTTGATTTTCAATGACGGGAATTCTCGATGGAAGAACCGACGTGGAAAGAAAAGAGGTGGGTTTGCTCATGAAGGTTTTATGTAGTAGTATTAAAAATTCATACTAAATTGAATATTATTTTATATTCATCTCCATCAAGAAATTTAAAAGAATAATTCTGTTCTTCTTCTTCTTAATATATAAGTGGATATTAATAATTTTTATTAACCTTTTATGGTCCCTCCATAGACATTTGCAATCAAAATTCTTTTTATGTTTAAGTTCTTATATTGTATACAAAAATCTAACCTTTTAAGTTGTCGGTTTAATTATTGATCCGACTAAAATTGACTGTTACAAATGCGAAACGAAGGGCTGTAAATGAACAGGGAAGGAAGAGATCAATGTGATCAATGTAATAGTATTATAGATCTTGATTCTTCTCAGTAGCAGCCAAAAGGCAAAGTATGGATTCGGTACCATTATTGTCTTGTTAACATGGCATGATGCATTGTACTGTTAAGACAACTTTGCTGTCTAGCTAGCATGCTAAAGTATTATACTTTTCGTGGTTTACAAAAGAAAAAAATAAAGGTAAAGTAGTTACTTTTGATTTCATGAAGTCATTCCACTTTGGATCATGTTTGTCACTTTTGGAGACCACTATTTTTCAAAGCAAGAATGATCGTTTGGAGACCACTATTTTTCAAAGCAAGAATGATCGTTTGGAGACCACTATTTTTCAAAGCAAGAATGATCATGAAATTATTCCACTTTGAACCATCGGAGCACCGTATTAACATTATAAATTTGAAATGAGCCAATACAATATATTTTATTTCTTTATTTTCATCTTTTTCGTGGAACATGATGTAGATGTGCTTCTCCCCCAAGTACATAAGTTGTTGGATTTGGTTCCTTTCTTGCCATTTCTCACTCTTCAACTTGGATTTGATGTTGTAGATTGTCTCCAACGTAGAGACATTCTTTGGGTTTATTTTCTTCAAGTGTCCGAGGATATCAATGGGTTTCATTCGCTTTTCCGTCATGTCGCCTATGATGACCTTTTCTTCCTCGGTGAGCCGTCCCGCAGAAGAATGCGTTAACAAAGACTCTGGTGGTAGGTGGTTGTGACGACCACATACAATTCTAGATAAGAACCACTTATTTTCGTTGTTGGTATGAAATTGAAGCTTGAAAGGACATCTCGTCTTCTTAGGTGAAAGTTTTTGACTTCCTCTTCGTCTTTCCTACATACTCAATACCCTTCTTCGCATGACTTGTATAGAATCCACTACACTCGCAAACCATTTGAAAGCGGTTGTCTTTTTGTTGGTTGTTACAAACAATCACACAAATGATGAGTTTGCCATGTTCTCTAGCCCATTTCTTTTCATCATCTCTTTTATCCCATGTCTACATGGTCCAAGAACACAAAGTTAGAAGAAAAAAAAAGTTAGTTATATTGTCCAAAGGAATTAACAACTTATCTATAACCTACCAAGTCGTTCAAATAGTGATCCGTAGTATCTCTAGTTTGAATATCATTTGGAGGAGGCTGAGCATACATTGAGTGAGGTACAATCTCGAGCTGAACAAAAAATATCAAGGCATTAGGCAACAAAACACTACAAACTATAATTTTACGGTTAGGTTATGAGCGTCGGACTCAACCGTAGAGGAAATTACGGTTGGGTTGTGGCTTCAAACCTAACCGTAAAAAGAAAAGAGAACATCCCTAACAGTTTTACGGTTGGTATCAAGAGTCGAACCCAACCGTAACTAGTGCAATAAATACCCATGCACATAATGAGTTACGGTTGGGTCGGTGCTAAACACCCAACCGTAAAACTGTTACGATGTACTTTTCCTCCATGAAAAGTACGGTTACGGTTGGGTTTGAGAAGAAAATCCAACCGTAAAACAACATCAATCACAAAAAGTATCATTATTATGTACGTGATTTCATAAAATTTGAGCAAAAAAAAAACAAGAGTTTAAGTTAGAGGTATACCTGACTACTCTCGCCAATTGAATCTTTACTGTGACGGCTAGTTTCTCTATTTGGTTGAGTTTCACCATCACAACTTTCACTTAAAACCTCTCTACCATCCAGATAATCATACATAGTTGGGTCTTCCTCAATGGGTATGTAAAATTTGGTTTGGTTATCATACAAGGATTCACCCACCATAAATTTGCCACTACAATCACTCATTTTGATTAAGAAAATCAAAATCTAGGGCTCTTTCAAAAAACAACCAAAAACTCTCTTTTCTTTCTTCTACTTTTTCCACCAACCAAAACAAATAAAAATCTGATTTATGCTGTGGGATAAAGGAGATGAAGATGATCATTTACGGTAGGGTTCGATTACAAAACCCAACCGTAAATGTGTTTGCACTAAAACTAAAACTCCTACTTACGGTTGGGTTTTATTGTCAAAACCCAACCGTAAACTATCCTGGATACAAACACTATTTTTCCAAGATTAGTTACGGTTGGGTCCGATGCTAAAACCCAACCGTAAAACTTTGACTAGTGATTGTTTGTTAAAGTTGGTTTCTAGGATGAACACCTAACCGTAACAGTTTTACGGTTGGGTCCGATACTAAAACCCAATCGTAAAACTGTTACGATTTGGTGTTCATCCCTGAAATAACTGTTACGGTTGGGTTGGGAAGAACACCCAACCGTAAATGGCTTTTACGGTTGGGTTCGACATGAAAACCCAACCGTAAAATTCTATGAATCAAAAATAAATCATCTTTTATAATGTATTTCATCAAATTTGAGCCATTAAAAGACCAAGAGTTTAAGTTAGAGGTATACCTCACTACTCTAGTTGATTGAATCAAAATCTAGGGTTTTTAAAAAAACCTACAAAATTATCTTACATTTCTTCTAATTTTTCTTCCCACCAAACCAAAAAGAAAAAAAAATTGATTTGATTTCATTAAGTATAAGATTATTTAAGATTAATTATGTTTAGCCTAATCTATTAGTTAATTAGTTTTACTAATACTAACTAATCAGGGGTAGTTTAGCCATTATGAAAATATTATTGATAAGGAGTTTTTGAATTTTACTTCAAATGTCTCTATTTCGTCTTATATGAGGAGCCCCTCTATGAATTGAGGAGCCCCTAAATCAGGTTTCTTTATTTACAACGGCCACGAACCAAATAAAAAAAGAAAGCAAGATATTTAACTTTTATTTTTGGGGCTGATAAGAATTATTTTAGGACTATACATAAAATAAAATAGTGTTATTATGTAATAATTTTTCCCACACTTTATCCATTTATTTTATGTAATGACTAATATATCCTTAATTAATTAGTGTTAATATTGATTAATAAGTTAGTTAATATAGATTATAGATTATATAGTTAATATGTGTTAGAAAATTATTTGAGTTGTTTTTTTAAAAAGAATATAAAGTGAGTGTATTTGAGAAGAAGAAGAAGAAAAAGTTGAGAAAACTATGTTTTAGTGATTTCAACAACTAAAATAGATGAGTATGAAGAAGGAGGAGTATCTTCACTTCATGATAGCGGTGTATACCGATTAGAGATGATGATTTGGGATTTTTGTTGGAAGATCCAAACTTTTTTGGAGAAGCCCTAGATGAGGATTTAATGAAAGAAAACGAAGAATCACATTATAACGAGGATGATAATGCATCAAACCAATAGGTATTGTGTTAAAAAACTCAAGAACCCACTTTGTATACGTTTGTATGTGATTGTTGGCAAAGAAATCGCCATTTTTGCATGCATTTAATGTTGTCTACGTCCCAAAATCGGTAGATAATGTAGTAAATTATCTACTGATTATACACACTGGACTTAAATTCAGTACAATCGGTAGCTTCGTAAGATCATTTACTACCGATTATAATGAATCAGCCCCAAATTGAATATTTCCCCAATTTTCGATTTTATTGTTCTTATATAATCGGTAGTTCAGTGAACCTAGTTATCTACCGATTATAATATATGGCCCACACTGATATTTCTACGCGTGAACTTATATAATCTGTAGTTTAGGGAGATATATTATCTTCCGATTATATCAGTAGCCCTAAAAATATTTTTCTTCCAGATTTTGAAAATGTTGAATTTCTCTAGTATCACAATCGGTAGGTTAGGCGAATACCTTATCTACCGATTATCATAGCAACCCCAGAATTAAATTTTTGAAATAATAAAATTCTTCTACTATCATAATCGGTTAGTTTATGCGAATACTTCTACCGATTGTCATAGCAGCCCCAAAAATATATTAGTCCAAATTTTGAAAATGTATAATTTTTCTGATTTTTTCAACCTTCTTAATCGGTAGAAAGTAACAAAACTTATCTACCGATTATCTATGAATTCCAAGCCTAGAAAACTGGATGTTGTCTTGTTATAATCGGTAGTAAGTGATATATTATTCTACCGATTTACATATAGTCAGTAGTAATGTAAGAACTTAAACCTCCGATTATACATGTTTTTTTTTCCAGAAAAATTTCTAGTGTTCTATGTGTAATCAGTAGTTTCATCCAGTGATTATCAACCGATTGTACGATAATCGGTGGATAGGTATAACACGAAACTACAGATTATAATTGGCTAACTCGTCGTTATTATTATGTAAATCGTTGCAGCGGTTGATCATCTGACATATGAGGGGCCCAATACCTCCCTACACTATGTTAATGATTTGGTATACTACCTATCCTCTTTTTTCATGTTCTAATAATTTATGTAACTTGCATTGGCTTGTAAGTTTTATAATGTTATGTGCGCACTTAGACATTTGAAACTAAGGCGGAGGCAAAGGAATGGCTTATGAACAAGGATAAAGAGAATAGGTGTGTAGTTGTTCTGAACAATCAAGTAAAAAAGGATCGATTTGAAATGGTTTGCGAGAGAAGTGGATGTCGAAAGAGTCATTGACAAAGGGATTGTAAGTACGTAAAGAAGACTGAGAGGAACTACAAGGGTAATACAAAGAAAATTGGATGCCCATTTAAGATTGTCTTTAAATTGAACGGTAAAGTGTGGAAAATGCTTAGAGTTGCAAACGGTCGTCATAACCACGAGGATCCTAAAAGTTGTATTGGACACGTAATGGTTGCTAAGTCGGAACCACATCAAATGCATACGGTAAGCTCTATGATGTTAAGTAAAGCGAGTGCGATCTTAAGTAAGATAAAGGCGGATGACCCCGAAAACTTGTCTTCGTTGTCTACAATCCACTCGGACATAACTACAATTTAAAGGACACAATGGGAAGGTAGACAAGTTATGCAATAATATGAATGGTTAGCCGAGCAACACAACTACACGTTGAATACCGAAGAAAGGGACGGCAAGGTGGTCTGTACGTTCTTGGCGCATCCGTTGATGGTACAGTTGGCTCAATTCTTCCATCAAATCTTGTTGATAGATGCTAATTATAAGAAAACAAGTACAACATGCCGTTGTTGAACATTGCTTGCCACACTTCGGAAAAACAAATTACGGTGGCGTGGGGTTTAATGGATGTTGATAACGATGTCAGTTTCATGTGGATGTTGCAAACATTGAGGTCGATTTATCAAGGCGACCAAACTCCAAGGGTTATTGTAACGGATAACGATCAAGCCTTAATGAATGCCATATCCGTAATTTTTCCGGAAGCCTAGAATTTCCTTTGTACATGGCACATCCAATGCAATATCAAAGCTAATTGCAGACATCATATCCAAGTAACAAAACTAAAAAAAGGTGTCAAAAGGTCGAAGGAAAAGGATGAACGTATTAGTAAACTAACCAAGGAAGAACGGGAAGAAGAGAAAAGGTTAATTGATGAAAAACACGCCGAAGATGGAATAAAGTGGTTTATTTTTCAAAAAACATGGGATAAGATTGTTTGGTCGATCATCGAGGAAGAGTATGAATATAACCTGAAGAATTTTGAGGATAAATGGGGCACAAACCACCCCAAATCCGTGAAGTATTACAAGACTCAATGGTTGACACTGTACAAGGAAAAGTTTGTGTTTGCATGGACATATAAATTTCCAAATTTTAAGAACGAGGCGACGCATTGCAGAAGGGGCCTATGGCCGATTGAAGAAGATATTAGTTGGTAGTCAAAACGGGATTGTGATGGTCCAGGAAGCTATCCATGAATACACCAATTGTGATCTCACTAAGATAAATGGCGCAATGGAAAAAAAGCCGGCATAGATTCCCGTTGGCGCATACAAAACACAAAGACATTCTCAGAGGTATAGCTTACAAAGTTTCTTGGTGGGCAATAGACTACATGATGTTACAATTGAAGTTGTATAGAGACCACGATACGGAGAGTTCGGTTTGCAATTGCAAGAGGAGGACAGGTATTAGACTCCCTTGTCGTCATATGCTCGGTAGATATGCTCAAGTGATTAACATTAATTATATTCATCCTTCTTGGAAGCAATTGTATTTCACTCCAAACACCATACAACTTGTTAGTTTTCACTCCAAGCAATTGAGGAGACGAACATGCACCGACGAATAATTGAGTGTTATTCTAAGTCAAATGGGGCACATAAGCAAATATTGATGTACCACTTGGAGGAATCCCTTCACCCTTGTTTAAGGGTTGTTGAAGAACTAATGATGGGAAAGCCGATGGGTAGGCCGAATACCGAAATGTCAAGGTCATAACAAAGAAAAGAGTTGACAACATGATATTCTAATCAAAGAGACTTTTCCAGGCATGAGTATACCGAATTAATGTACCAAGAGGCCTCGGGTCCAAAGAAAAGGGGTCGTCCGAGAAAGAATCAAGATGGATCAAGTGTACGACAAGTCAAACCAAGGCTCTCTACGTCTCCTTCTCAAGTAAGTCAAGTCGAGCAAATCCAACCTCTGGAAATTGTGACTAGAGATGTAGATGGAAGACCAAATCGAGCAAATACAATATACAATGAGTTTTGGGAAAAAATCCCTCTACTCATTATACCGTAAGTTTTGTCTACCGACGATGTCGATGGGGATTGAAATTGTGGTTTTCACGTTGCCACAGAACAAATTGGACACTTTAGTGAGGCGGTTACCGAGAATATCACCCAATGGAAATATTTAAGAAATAAGATGGCCGCCCAACTATTGAAGGATAAGGAATTCTATATTGAAATAATGAGAGAAGGAGATAGACATGCTAGAGAAAAAGAGTTCAAATAGTTATATACTCGTATAAAATCCCGAAAGGGATTGAAGACAATCGGGCCCAAGTATTGGATGGTAATGCCGAAATGTGGATATCTTCTCGCGGATTTTTTGAACTACGTGGTACATTATTTTTGTCCTCCTTTCTTAGGAGTGAGTGTTACGTTTACACCCACAAGGACAGTTTGTGATGAGTCGGTCAAGGATAGACGAATCATTATGGCATGGGTTAATGGAAATCATTTTATTGGTTTAAGGTTAACGGAAGATTGTCCATTACCTCCATTGAATAGGTGGTCATATTACTTCCCAACTAACCATTGCAAGGATTAGGTGAAACAATAAGAGTCTAACATGGAGCGTTGGGATCGTTTAACAAACATGCCCAAGGGTCCAATTGAATTAATCTAGGATGGTTAGTTTAGTTGATCATGGGATTTTGAACATGTATTTTGAACATTGGGTATAGACATGCCTTAATGCAACATTTTGTGGCTATAATCAGTAGTCAAGTGTTTACATTATCTTCTGATTAGTATTGATTTGTATTGTTGTTGAGATAATCGTTAGTCAAGGGTAGACATTAACTATCGATT
>JAJJMC010019063.1:7753766-7822305 GCA_023531435.1 Papaver californicum
AATCGGTAGCCAAGGGATTATATTATCTACTGATTAAAATTGAATTTCATCCAGAAGATTGAATAAAATGAACCAGTTATAATCGGTAGTATTTAGATATGCCTTATCTACCGATTAATGCCATTCTGACAAAAACAAGTTAAATTCTCACAATCTGTAGTTTAGACGAATACCTTATCTACCAATTAACATAAGAGCCTTAAAAATAAATTTGTCCAAAATTTGAAAATGTAGAATTTTTCAGATATTCTCATAAACCCACAATCGGTAGAAAGTAACAAAACTTATCTACTAATTTTACTGAATAATAACTGATTTGTACCCTATTTGGTAGAAAAAAAAGCCTTTTGAGCAGTGTACGAATATATTTTAAAAAATTATCCGTTACACTACCCTTTGGGTGTTTATTGTGTATAAAAGGAACTCTTTTCTCTCTCAACAAAAAACCTCACACTTCTCAAACTAACTCATTTTTCTTCATCTTCTAAAAATTCCTCACACTTCTCAAACATGGCTACTAGCTGGTCCACCAAAGAAAATGTTGCAGCTGTTTTGGCGTAGGTGGTTACTTTGAAGCATGATTCACATCTAAAAATTAACTCTTCTCAAACCGTGGAAACTTTTTGGAACCGGGTTTTGCAAGTTTTTGTGGGTTTAGACGGCAATAGAAGTGGAATAACATGCAACATGGTCAGGGATAGTTTCGAACAACTCTATGATAGTTGTGATTGTTTTAGAACTGATTTGTAAAATGCCAATTTTAATTTCGCTGAGTTCGACATAAATGGATATGTAAGTATATCTCAAATAAATGTTAATCAAATCAATTATGATCTCAATATAATACTAACATATTGTTCATTACTTTTTTTCAGACTCCTCATGCTCTTAAGGACCATAAGCATATGTATGCCAGGAAGTTCACGCATTTTGCATGCTATGATGTATTGAAAGAAAATGACAAGTTTTTCGATCACGGGTATTTCGATGACGACTATTGGTCAAGTAGGCGTCAAAACTAATCAAGTGTAATGTTATGAACTACTTTATATCTTTAAATTTAATGTAATGTCTTATCCTTCAATGAAAGAAGCTAAAGAATTTTCAATTTGTAATTGATGGAGGTTCCGATTGAATTGATTTGTATTGTTGTTGAGATAATCAGTAGTCACGGATATACATTATCTACCGATTATAGTTGTATTTCATCCAGAAGATTGAGTAAAACAAACCAAGTACAATCAGTAGTATTTAGATAAGACTTATCTACCGATTATGTTACTTTCTAACAAAAAAAAGTAAAGTTTTGAGAATCGGTGGTTAAAGTCCAATCCTAATGTCTGATTACAACCAAACAAAACTCTGATAAAATATTTACAAATTTCCCAGAATCGGTAGATAAATATAAACAATTACTTCCGATTATAACCAAACTCTGTCAAGATATTTGAAGTAAACTTCCCAGAATCGGTAGTAAAGGTGAATCATTTAGCTACCGATTGTCATAGTATCCCCAAATCATTTCTAATCATTTAAGGTTCAAATCGGAAATTAATCGGTTGAAAGTAATAACCAATAACTACCGATTAAAGTGGGCTACCTTGATACTTTTCTAAACTATACTAGCAATTGAGGTGAGCTAAAACAAGTGAGATAAAATAAAATAAACTTTAAAAACTTAACATAACATTGTCTAACCTTAAAGAAAGGAAACCGGTTCATCCCCTTTAATACATAATATTGTTCAAAATAATATAAATACCTACCAACAACAAAATATAAAACAAAGTAAACATTCATAGTTAATACTAATTCTTCCACTCCTTGATACTTTCGGCTTCCTAACACCAGTTTTAAATCTTCTCTTCTTGCTAGCATCATCATCCTTTTCTTCCAATGCCTCAGGCTTCGGTTTCGGCCTTATAACGGAAGTTTTAAATCTTATCTTCTACCTAGCCTCATCATTTAACAACCTGTTGTTCTCCTTAGCCTTTTCTGCTAACTTCTCAGCCTCCTTAGCCTTTTCTGTTGCCTCCTTAGCAGCTAACTCCTCAGGTGTAACTTTGTATGGAAAGTCATGTTCGTACCAAATGGTTATATGAACCATATTTTTATAAATGTCATGATAATCAATTGTTTCTTCTTCTTCTTCTCCTTCGTAGTCGTCGTCGACTGTCCATTAAATGCGGTTCTCAGGAGCTTCCACATATTCTACAAACTCCGGATCACTGGAGCATAATTTTAAGAATTTCAGCTTGAGTTAAATTTGGAGGAAATTTGGGAAGAGGTTCTGAAGGAGGAGTAGCCTTCACCTTTCCACTCCTTGATACTTTCGACATCATAACAAGAGAATATTTAACACAAATAATTAGTCACAAAACCTTACAACTAAAATGATATATAAAGTTCTAGTAACCAATGAATGGACGCTTAATCGGTAGAAAAAATTATGAAATAACCACCGATTAGTCACAATCGGTAGGTAGGGTTCTTCATATTCTTCCGATTAATGACAATCGGTAGTTTGGGTACACAAACTAAATACCGATTAAAAATCAATTTTGTACAGAACACTAGGTGTTGAATGGTACCATAATCGGTAATTAATAATCGTTTATTATCTACCGATTAGAGTGTAACCCTAAAACTGGTTTTTCTACGAACACAGTACGTAATCGGTAGATAAGTCTATTTTATATCTACCTATTATTTTAAATAGATATCCAGAAACAAATTGCAAGTCCTAATCGGTAGCTAAAACTAAAGTAGGTCTACCGATTATGGATGATGTTCTTCACAAATGAAGAACTCGATTCATAATCGGTAGATAAAGTCTACTATATATCTACCGATTACGCGTTGTTTTAGAAAACTTTAGATTTCTTTTTCATGATTTCTTCAAAGTAATCACTAAAAACATAAAAGTTCGATGAAACTTACCTTTTTTGAGAAATTTCTAATTGATGGAGGGTCATATCGTCGGAATCTGTAGACGAATCGATTTCAATGATTTCGGGTTCTTCGCTCATCATCTTTTCCTTTTCCTTCTTTGAACGTGTAGCACAAATTTTTGGAGCCATTTTTGATGGAGAAGGAGAAAAAATGGAGAAGAGGAAAGGGAGTAGAAGAATCGGTAGAGGAGGAGGAGAAGAAGAAGAAGAAGAAAAAGAAGTAGAGAAGGAAATGAGAAAAGGAATAGTTTAGTTAGGTTTTTGTATTAGTGAAAAGGGTATAAACGGTTTCATACCACCATTTGGACATCCCATAGCAACTAGGATTGGATGAACATAAATAAATAGCCCCAATTTATCAGCCCCCAAAAATGCAATGATATTTAAAAGAGGAAAGAAACTTAGAAATAGCCATTCTTCAAACAATGTACCAAAAAATACTTAAAAAACTAAAGAGGGTGTTTGAATACGAGAAAAAAAAATCAATTCCATAAAAAAAGTTTGATTCACAAAAAGTTAATTTTTTTGTTCCTAGAAGTCGATTTGAAATTTTGTTGTCAATCTAACTACTGATTTTTTTGTAACTAGAAGTTAACTTTTTTGTTTTAAGAAATTATTTTGAAATTGTGTTTCCAAATAAAACTTTTTATTTTTTGCTTCCAGAAGTCGAAATATAATTTGTTGAGTGGTATCTAAACGACCAAATATGTTATAAGACTTTAATAAGAGCAACTACTCATGCTTTAAAAAAAAAGAAAAAAAAAGAGCAACTACTGTGTGAACTTGATCTCACCTTACATAGATAATAAATAGGGAAAATGCCAAGTACTATGACAGTGGCACCTTATACGGGTGATAAGTGGGGAAAAAGCAAAGTACTATGGTAGACAAAAATATGGTTAAACCTACAGAAAATCATGATTTCCAAACATCTATTCAAAAAGAATCGACAACGTCTAAACGTTTTGTCCTTAATCGACCGTAAAATAAAGATCACTTGCCGATTCTGGGAACAATATTCGTTAGAATTTAACCAGTACAATCGATCGTTAACTATATAATTATTTACCAATTGTTGAACAAAAAATAATTAAAAATTTGTTCCATAGTAAATATAAGAATGGGTATGATTTAATGCCCAAAAACTGGGTACCGGTAGTTCAAAAAAAAGGTGGCTACACACTGTAATTGGAAATCAAAACTGAGTATGGGTAGCTAGTGCCTCCAATTTTTGCCGATTGAGGTACTTAAGCAGTTCAAAAAAAAAAAAGGTGGCTACGTTATAATCGACAAACAATTATATAATTACCTACCAATTTATTTTTTAAACATAACACTGGGTTAATAAATCAAGAAAATTCGATAGGATTTTTACGGAACCCCGGTCAATTGCTAAACCATAACCGATTGTGGGAATAATATTGGCCATAAAATTTGACTGGCTATTGGGACCTACGATAATTATTTTGGCCTTACCACTAAAAGTTAAAATAGAGTTATTATGAAAACAAACAAAAACCCCTTATCCAACTATTTATGTTATTAACTAATATGCTTGATTAATATTAATTAATTTAAATGTTAGTTAAACTTAGTTAGTGATTAAAACTAGATTATAGTTAGTTTTAGATTGTAAGAATTAGAGTGGAGTTGTTTTTCAAAGTTTGTAGAAGAAGGAGAAAAAATTGGGGAAAACTAGAGTTTTATGATTTGGTAGTAAAAATAATAATTTATAGTGACGATGAAGATTCTAGTGGTGATGATGAAGTGGGTGCATCTACGTATCACCAATCAGACTACGAAAGAGAGTTCGATCCTACCGATTTGGATTATTTGTTAGATGAACAAGGCGTATTTGATGAATTTACTCAAGCAAATAAAGAATCTAACAGGTAAAATGAAGGTCTTAATGCTTCAACTCATCAGGTATAGGTTATTCGGATCTCCAAACATGTTTTTCAACCTTATAATTGCCCAAAAGTGAATTTTTTTGCAAAATTATGAGCTGTTTACTGGGCTATGTTCTACCCAGAATCGTCGGATAAGATAACATCATATCTAACGATTCTATATCTCCTGGAGAATATGAACCAGAATCGATGGATGTGGTCATGAACAACGACCGATTCTGGTATATATTTTGGCGGATTGGTGTGTCAAATAATCAGCAATTATGGACTCGTTTATCGAACGATTCCATCCCTTGAAGATTTTCCTAAAATTCTCCAAAAACAGAATCGTTCGATAGGTGTTTCTCTATGCGCCGATTCTAATTGAAAAAGTTTCCAGAGAGTTCCACTTTGTTGAATGCTAGAATCAACAAAAGAGTTAGTTTACGTGTACCGATTCCATCCTTTTGAAAAAAAAAATGTAGACAAAGCAGAATCGGTCGATATGGGAGGACATAAAGGACGACTATTTTTAATCGTTCGCACGATTGTCCCATGTCCACCGATTTTATTAGACTAATTTTTTCGATATGTATTGTAGATTGTTGAAACACTTGGCAACGATCAACCTGAACTCGTGTCTCAGATGGGGCTTGATACTTCTGACCACGTCACCACTACTATACTGATTTTGTATGGGAAAAGAGAGACGACGCAAAGCAATGGTTTGTGGACAAAGTGATAGAGATCAAACAAGCATTAGTCTTAGGAAAACGTTCGAGGCATGATCGACTGGAAATTGTTTGGGAGAGAAGTGGAAAGATTAAAAGTCACTGGGCAAAGGACATATCGTATGTGAAGAAGACGCAGAGGGTCTACATTAATAAATCAAAGAAACATGAGTGCATGTTTAAGATTATAGTGCGTAGACACGATAGTGTATACAAGTTATGAAGAATGTTAAATGGTTGTCACAATCATGATGATCCAGAATTTCTTATTGGACACGCTGTCGTTTGTGGGTTAAAACCACATCAAAAAGCAACGGTAAAGTTGATGAAGGAAACTATACCAAGTAATATCCTTGTCCACTTTGAGGCAAATCTACACAGCAAGAGCAAGCATCAGGAGGATGGAATGAGATGGTAGAGCGGTTATGGAACAATCTTAGTGGTTAGCCGAGCAACATAACTACATAATGAAGAAGCAGGTAGTGGACGACAAAGTGACTCGTATTTTCTTGGCGCATCCGAAGATGATCCAATTGGCTCAATGCATATATCAAGTTTTGTTGATAGATTGCACTTACAAGATAAACAAGTACAACATGTCGTTGATAAACATATGTGGCCACACAAGAAAGCGGTGGTTTATTGCGTGAAGCAATTGTTGGAGCCGCACGAAGAAAAGTTTGTGTACGTGTATACCTACCAACATATGCATTACAAGAATGAGGAGACAAGTATAGCGGAAGGGTCTCATGGACGATTGAAAAAACTATTTCGGGGGAGTCAAAATAATATGGTTACGGTACAAGAAGTTATCCATCAATACACCATGGAGGTTATCAATAAGATTCAGATCCAAATGGAAGAGAGTATGATGAAAGTTATGACCATGTACTCCGATGATTACGGTAGGTTGCTAAGGGGCATTTCTTATAGGGTGTCGCATTGTTTTATCCATTATATGATATATTATAAGTGTTTTGAGGATAACGAGCACTGGAGAAAGAAAATTGTTTGTTCTTGTAAGACGATGGCGTCCATGGTGCTCCCGTGTTGTCACATGATTGCTAGTAACCCCCAAGGGATTCTGTATGATCTCATCGATCCGTTTCGGACGCAACTTATTTTCACACCTAGCCCAATAGAAGATGCAAGTCAATCATTTGTAGACACGGATCTTGGGAGAAAAATAATCGAGGGCTACTCCAACAAGAACAATTTGCAACCATAAATTTTGACGGCCGACTTGGTCCTCACCGTTCACCAACATATGAAACCGGTTGAAGAACCAACTAAGTTGTCGCCAACGGGTAAACCACCTACAAAATTGGATAGGAAGCAAGAAAGGAAAGAGTACAAGGCGGAGATGAGTAACCAAAGAGACCCTTCACTACATGAGCATACCGAGGCTATGTATGAAGAATCTTCCACTCCAAATAAAAGGGGTCGCCCGAAGAAGCAAGAAAGTGGACCAAGTGGGCAAGAGCATACCGAGGCTATGTATGAAGACGCTCCCGCTCCGAAGAAAATGGGTTGCCCGAAGAAGCAAGAAAGTGGATCAAGTGGGAAACAAGCCAAGCCAAAGGATCAAAGGGATCCCATCGTTCCAATGCAAGAAAGTCAAGCGAGTGCAACACAAGGCAAGGAAAATATTCTCATCGTCCCTTCGCAAGAAAGTCAAGCGAGTACAAGACGAGTACGACTAAAAGGGGAAGCAACGCAAAAGGTGTCCATGGATTCTCTACAAGAGTCATTGACTATAAAAGAGGAAATTGGTTATCAAGTTACACCTAGAGATGTGTGGGGTAGACCACATCGAACGTGTTATACGATATTCCATGAGTATCTTATGAAAATCCCTTCAATCATGCATCCCTACGTATTATCTACCGACGATGTGGATGGGGATGAAAAATTATGGATTTCACATTGCGTCTGAACAAATAGGCCATTTAAGTTTGTCGGATGATGAAAACCTAATCCAATGCCTATATTTTAGAAAGACGATAACCTTATGACTACAAGAAGACAATGAATTTTACATCTCGATGACGAGGGAAGGTACAATGGAAGATAAAGAAGTTGAGTTCGACGAATTGGTTGCTCGTGTTCAAGGGCCAAAGGAGGATGAACTAATTACCAATAAGTATTGGATGACCATGCCTCGATGTGGATATCTCTTTGTAGATACGTGGAGTTGCGTTGTTCATTATTTTGATCAGGGAGCATCTCTTACCTTCACATCAAAGAGAACAAAGTGTGATGAATCGCTTAAGGATCAAAGAATTTATATAAAAAACTTAGCAACATACATTTTATCGGTCTTAGGCTATGTGAAGATTGTCCATTAGCTCCACTGTGTAGTTTCAAATATTTTCCTGGTTTCACCAAAAACACCTCTAAGGAATGGCTGAAAAAATACGATCCCAACATGAAACTTTGGGATGAATTGGTCGAGCTGGAACAAATCAAGGGTACAATCGTGTTGAATTAAGTATTTGTCTTTTGTTAACAAATGAACTATTGGATCTTCATGGTTTGCATCTTTCATATATTGAACAACCACTCTTAATGAATGAAATGGATTTGCATTTTGGTTACTTTGGATTGTTGTTGATTTAAAAAAAAAAAAAACAGTTGCAGGAAAAATTAGAAATGAGTTACTCATAATCGGTGGATACGACACATAAGTGTCGACCGATCCTGAATCACATATACCGGAGAGTCATTCAGAATCGTTGGATACATAAGTGTTATGTCCACCGATTCTGGATCGATTGCAAAAACCTGCAATTGTTGCAACAGGTGCATCTGGAATCGGTGGACACGTATGTGCATTGTCCACCGATTCTGGATCACAATTGCAAAAAGTTGATATTCTTTACCACCAACAATTTAACATAACAATGAATAACGAACTTCAAATCATTCATATACCATATTAAACCATAAGTTCATCCATCCATCCACCAACAAAATAATAATAAGTATCCGAATAAAACAAGACAAACTAGGTAACGCAACAAGTCTTAGTTTAGGATAGGCAACAAGTATTAAAAACATTGATTAAGTATCAACCGCAGGAGGAGCATCACCATCAGCTCCACCATCAGCAGCAGCAGCGACAACATCATCTTCAACAGCCTTTTTTTCAAGTATTGCATCTTGGGTTTTCCAATTAGCAATATCCTCTCTTAAGACAGATGTTATTTCAATCACCTCCTCAATCTCTTCCATTGCCAGATGACGCAGGAGTTCCAGGACTTCATCCACTTTGGTCTGGCTGGGGAAGCAGAGGTCGCGGCTAACCTTTTTCTATGGCCTCCTATCAATGTCACACTGTTTGGTTGGACCATAACCTCTTTTGCAACCGTTCATAATGGCTTACAAATAAACAAATTGAACAACAACAAAATCAATCAATAATCTCTAGTTCAAGCAATCAATAATCAACAAAAAAAATACAATATCACACAACTACTAGTAGTTCAAGCAATCAATAATCTATATTTCAATCACCAGCAAAAATTATGTATAAAATAGACAGAACAAAATCGTTGGATAAGACCATCTTTATCCACCGATTCTAACTGTAAAAGCTATCAGAAAACACCAAAATTTTCATATCTAGAATCGTTAGATATGGTCTGTAGTAACCAATGATTCTCATCAGGTAGTGGTAAAAACATAAAAGCAGGGGAATCAGTGGATAATCAGGTGTCTTATCCAACAATTCAAATATACAAAATAAAAAAATTAATTAAAAGACCAGAATCGGTGGATAATCAGGTGTCTTATCCAACGATTCCAGTATAGAAAAGGTAAAAAATATAAAACACCAGAATCGTTGGATATGATCTGCCGTATCCGACGATTCTGACAATGGTAACTTTGTACGAGGAATATGAAACGACAATCGATCTATATGGATCCATCATATCCAATCTGGTGCATGTTCTTCATGCTCATGAAAAACACAACCAGAATCGTTGGATACGATGGATCCATATCGAACGATTCTACAAAAAAATCAGGACTTTGATTCACGAAAAAGAAGATTTCTACACATGAATCTATCAAAATGCTATTATAAATAAGGGTTTATAGAGATTTACCTTGTAGTTTGCTCCGGATGATGGATTTTGTTTTTGGAAAAGTTAGGGTTAGGGTTTTAGAATTAAGAGAAAAATAACGAAGAATTGAAAGAATGCTTTGGAAAGTTTGATGGAAATAGAAAATTTTTGTTTTTGTTTTAGATTTTGTTAGATTTGAAAATTAGTGAAAAGGGGAAAGGTTTTTATATTTATATTTTGATTTTAGTATTAGGGGTAATTAATGAGTAAAGGGTAGTTTAGTAATTTTTATAATGGCTAAATAGACATCCTTATCCAACACTCTAGGTGGGAGAAAAATTTAGTATGACCAATATAATTGTCGTAGGCCCTAATATAACCAGAAAAATTTATTGCAATCGGAGATAAAAAATTATTTTTATGTTCTAATTGGGATTGGGTATATAATCAATACT
Organism: Papaver californicum; assembly: GCA_023531435.1. Lineage (NCBI taxonomy): Eukaryota > Viridiplantae > Streptophyta > Magnoliopsida > Ranunculales > Papaveraceae > Papaver > Papaver californicum. The sequence goes on from JAJJMC010019063.1 coordinate 7,763,863, forward strand.
CAATATCAAATCCGGTTTGTTCCATGCAAAATGGCATAAGTTCATACCCAATCTCAACTGAGTATGGAATTCTATACTCGATCTGAGATTGGGTATAATTTCATATCCATTCTATTTTACTAAGAACGTTTTTCAGAATCGGTCGGTTATGTTTTTGAACCTGTCGACTAAGGAAAGCGTAATTTTATTTTTTCTTATAGGGTTTAGGGCAACTGCAGCGGTCGACCAGACCAAAGAGCAAAGACCAGGATTGCTCTTTGGTCCGGTATTGTGAGCCGCAACGGGCGAGTGAATATGGTATTTGGTCCAGATTTTCAACAGTATCCGACCAAGTTTTGTCGAGCGAGTGGACCAAACATAAATATAGTCTGACGCTCTTGTAAGACAGCGTTTCCCCATTGTACGAGGACGTTTATAAACACAAACGTCTCTACTGAAAGACGTCTAGCAAAACGTTCACTTAGAACAGCGTTTTTGAAACGTTGTATTAAAACAGCGTAATTTGAACAAACGCAAGCTAGAAGAGCGTGTGGGATGAAAGTTCCTTTGGTAGAGCGTTAATTATACTCACGCTCACTAGAAATAGCGTTAAAATAGTAACGCTAGCAAACGGTCCTCCAAAAGAGCGTTTTGGTTTAAGACGGTCTTCCAGGGGAGCGTTTTGTTGAGACGCTCTCCCAACATAGCGTGTCGATGTGTGTCGATGTGGCCGGTGGCCGTTAATTAGTAGCCTTTGTGAATGTGACCGTTATTTTCTCTTCAACGGCTATTTTTTTTTCAAATTTTTATTGCTGCAACGGTTTGATTTCGGCATTATATATAGAGGATGTTTTGATGTTCCATGTACAACCACCATTCATACCGCATTTGAGAACTTCATACAAGAAAGTCAAGTTTCTTCTGAATTTTTTTTGGTCTTTCATTAACAGTTTTTCTCAGTATCAAAAATGGCACCAAAACCAAGAGGTCCAAATTTTACTACTAATGAAGATATAACAATGTGTAGGATTCATTTATCAATATCTCAAGACCCTAGTGTTGGTACTGATCAATCGGAAGAAAGATTATGGTCTCGGATCAAAGATGGGATGAAAGAAGTTATACCTTCAATGGCCGAACGAAGTTGGACCTCCATTCAAAAACGCTTTCAAGGAATAAGTAAAGATGTGGCGCTTTACTCTGCAAAAAAGGCAGAAGTGGAACGTGAACACCATACCAGCTGGGGTCCAGAAACAAAGGTAAAGTAAACCTGTTTTTGTTTCCTTGTTCAAGTTTTGAAATGGATTGTGATGCACTAATGTTTTTCTAAACAACAACAGACACAGGAAGTAAGGCGGCTATTCAGGGAAGCTAATGGTGATAAACCATTTAAGCACGATGAGTGCTACGTAATTATGATAGAAAATATTAAATATTCCCGTCGTTCGACAGAAATATTGATTCATCGCAAGCTGAAGAAGATTCTGATAATAGCGCTGAAGACCTAGAAAGACCTTCACCAAGCCGAGGTCAATGGAGTGGATATGAAAAAATAGGAGATATTCCAAACACGTATTCGCGGCCTATGGGGCAAAAAAAGGCTAAACAACTGAAGCAAAATGCACGAGCAAAATCCAGTTCCCAAGCAGAAGCCTTGGAAATAATAATTAATAACCAAAAAAACTTCAACAACAGTTACTCGGAAAATACTAAAAGGAAGATTGATCAAAGAGATGCCGAGTTAGCATCAAAAGAAGAGCATCGCCTAATGAAAGAGGAGTATCGAATAATGATGACGGACGTCTTCGAATTGGATGACGAAACAAAAGAGTGGGTTAAAATTAGGAAAGCAGAGATTTTACGAAAAAGAAGAGAATCTTGTATTACCTAAAACACTGAACAACCAATATTATTTTCCTTCTAATTAATGAAAACCACTACTTTCATATTTGTTGTCTACACATAAGCATCGAGTGAAATCAATTACTAACAGTTAAAGATATCTCATTTTCACCTGAGTCGCGGTTGAACTTAGCACGTGCAACATGCCTTTAAACCACTAAGTGCCCTTAGCGGCCGAGTTGTGTCTCGGGAGGGTTTACAAGAGATATACCCACAAAACCAATTTTTTGAATTAGTCGTTTTTCAAACATCACCAATATTCGACCATAAATGTTCGATCAAGTCATTTCGTAATCGAATGTGCGTTTGTTTGCTATGGACTGCTTGTCGCCGTTGGTGAGTTGTCATCCTTGAAAGTACATCAGTTTGTTGCCGTGATATAGTTACTGGTGCAGCGTATCGCCCTTGATCATAATCATGTGGCCAAACACCTGGTAGACGTTCATCCTCCACAATCATATTATGGAGAATAATTACTGTTTTCATGATATATGCAAGTGCATCCGGATTCCACATTCTAGCCAGTTGTTTAACGATGCCAAATTGGTTTTGCAGTATACCAAAGGCTCTTTCCACATCTTTTCGAGCACCCTCTTGCATAGCTGAGAATTTCCGCTTCTTAAGTGTATCTGGATGCTTGATCGACATGATTATGGTTGCTATCTCTGGGTATATCCCATCACCAAGATAATACCCCATATCGTAATGGTTACCGTTCACCACGTATTCCACTGGGGGTGCCTTACCTTTGATAATGTTTTTGAAAACAGGAGACCGGTTCAGAACATTTATATCGTTGTTTGAACCGGGCATACCAAAAAAGGCATGCCAAAACCATAGATCTTGTGAAACCACGGTCTCCAAGATGATACTTTCATCGCTTTTGTATGCGGTGTATGCACCCGATTCGGCCGTTGGGCATCTATCCCATTTCCAATGCATACAATCTATACTTCCTAGCATTCCAGGAAATCCCCTTGCCTGGTTCTGAGTAAGCAATAGTTGAACATCTGCAGGAGTTGGGCTACGCAAATACTGATCCCCATATAGCTGCACAATCGTCAGGCAAAACTTACGAGTTGCTTGCAACACCGTAGATTCCCCAATCCGTAAATACTCATCGATTGCATCTGCCGCACAACCGTAAGCTAACATTCTAATTGCTGCAGTAATCTTAACGTGTGGTGTTAATCCGAGTCTGCCGGAAGCATCCCTTTTCTGAACAAAATAAAGGTTACGTCCCACCACATCCCGCAAGATACGGTTGAACAATTGTCTGCGCATTTTGAATCTTCTTCGGAAAACAATATGACCAAAATTTGGGTTTCTTGAAAAGTAATATGTCCATAGTTTCCTTGCTCCCTCCTCCCGCTTTCGGTCAATTTCGATTCGAGTATTTGGCCAGTCTATATTAGAAGCGAACAATCCAAAAGTAAGTGCTTGTTCATTTTGGATAACTGCAAATGAATTTTCGTCTGTTGAGGACGTCGGGTTAGTACTATCATCATCGGATGTGGAAGATATGAGTAAATGATTGTGAGGAATATAAGAAGAGGAAGAGGAAAAACCATGATACATATTGTTATTCTGATTTCCTGCCATTGGTTGATGAGGTTTGTAGTTATGGTAGAGGAGGTTTGTAGTTATGGTTGAGGATGTTTGTATTTTTGGTTGAGGATGATTGTAGTTCTGGTTGTGGTTTCAATGGAGAGAATGGTATTTATTTCCTCTTCTCAATTTAAGACAGAAAAAGGTAAATTTGACCATTGAGCTGACCAGGGGCCTTTTTCAAGCAAATCAAGGTTTCCCTCATAAGTGGTGATAAAGGAAATCTCAATCCATTCAATAATTGGCCTTCGCTGATGGAAATTTCGCCATTTTCAGTCTTTTCGCCCAGCTCCGTACCATATCTAAGGGTAATACCTTTATTTGAGATATTGAAATCAGATCTAATCTTTTCAATGAGGTTCTACTTGACTAAGCCCGTGCTCGTCCAAGGAGGGAGTTTACTTACTTGCTAGAGTCAGGCTCGAAGAGTATGTCCTTGATCAGCTCTACAATCCGACGACCTCATAGGCCTTTTCTATTCGTAGTTCAAAGAAAGGCGAGCCAAAGTCGATAACAGAGGTTGCGGCATTCCTATCAGGAGGGGAATCTGTCGGCGAGAAAGAAAGCCATTCCAATCTCGATAATGAAGTGAATCTCCCGTATCTCAAAACCATGCTTCATTGATCTTTTAACATGGGAATTCAAATAAGTTTTTATGATTTTTCGGTTGAGTAGACAATACAAGCCAGTAATAAAAGCCACAAAAAAGCCAAGACAAGACCTAACAACAAAAAGATGACAAATCCATTGTTGTGATATTATCGAGAGATAAGAAGTGCTTTTTACTCTTGAGTAGACAATACACGCAGGCAATTAACTCCAACATGAATGCTATGAGAGTAGAAAAAAAAGCTGACAAATCATGTCAATGAAATTATCTAGATATAAGTTGTGTTAGTTTGAGTGGACAATACAACCTAGCAAACCTATCCAACATGAATGCTACGACAATACCTAACAACAAAAAGATGACAAATCAATTGTTGTGATATTATCGAGAGATAAGAAGTGCTATTTACTCTTGAGTAGACAATACAAGCAGGCAATTAACTCCCATTGTTCTGATATTATCCATTGTTGTTTTATCCATGCAACCAGTTCATGAACTCCAAAACGTAAATGGAAATAACTCGTTGTTTTCTCAAACGTTTTTTAATGTGGTGCAAACAAGTTTGTTAGTTTGGTTGTTCGAAGATATGAGAATGCTATTGATCGTTCCATTCGTCTAAACCCAAAGTAACTTTTTTGTAACATCAATTTATTGAATTATTCAAGGCATACATTAAAGCGAAGTAAAAGAAATATTAAAAATCACTAGGTTTTACTTAATCACTTAAGTAAACCTATTATGAAACCTTAAGGCTTGGCTTGTAAGACGTGGGTGACGTGGTTCACTTCTTGGGAGAATAATCAACACAAAGGGATTGAATTCTTCCAAACCCTTAAGATCTCGAAACGAGGTTTGTGCCTGAATTCAAAACGTTTCCATCTTATCCATTCCTCTAGAGATCTAGAAACAACTTCATCATCAGTTTCATTCCTAAGACGAAATTCATTCACCTTGGCAGTTAAAGAAGAAAATTCATGTACTTCCTTTGTGATTTGAACATATCGACAAAAAAGACCGGCTCTGTTCCTGTTGTTGGGATTTCCGGTTTTGTTAGAAAAGTTAGCATGTGTATCTTCTAACCATTGCATGCTCATTACACCATTCATCCGATGTTCATGGACCCTAGATGGATAATGCAATACAATGTTTCGACATATTGATAAATCTTCCTCTAGTGTAAAATTCTCTGCATTGAGGCTAAAATTTTCGTAACCCGCCATTAAATGAAAACCGGAGTTTACAAATTTCTTATGAAATGTTAGAATGGGGGATTTGGAATGAGAATGAATGATATAATAGGTCATGTATTTATAGCTAGATGGGGAATGAGAATGGTGGATTTGTTCAACGGTAACAATGCATAACGGTAAAAAAACGGTAAGAAATATAAAAAGCTATTATTTTATTTTAATTTTCAAAATTGGTTGTATGGTGACACGGTAGTATCCACATTAACTGAGGGTCATTACTATTGTTTATAGATAGAGAAAAAAGTCAGGTTGGATTTTACTAAACAATAAAGGAGTTAATAAAATGTTATAGATAAAGTGAAATGTAAGGTTGGATTTGCATGCCAATAAAGGAGTCAATAAAGTAGTCATTTAAATGCATATTGGAATGAGTAAGCAATAAAGAAGGATGATTATCAACTAGTGTCTTGGTCCCCACGAGAGGAGCGAGGGGGCATAAACGGAGGCATCGATAAAGAAGGACCATGACCCCCGGTATTCCACATTTGCGGTGGGAGAGTTGAAGAAAAATTTCCAAAACCAAGTGGTGGATTTTGTAAACGAGCATGCGACAGTTGTAACTGCAAATTGGTGATTTCATTATTATATTCCCGCAAGTCTTCCATCCTTTCCCTCGATTGTGTCAAATGAAAGTTTTTAAACTCTTGGGTAAAGTCAGCATTGTCTTGCGCAAAAGCATAACATTCACCCTGTTATAGACAAGAGGTCAAAGTGAGCTTCTCAACCCGTAAATTCAGAAACTAAACAACAAAGATATTAGAAATAAACTTACGTATGACCAATTATCTATAGGCAGGAGGGGCACATGTTCAGCGGGTTGCTTGATGGTTTCTTTAACTAAGCCACCCGAACTGTCGTATGTATCCACATCCCAGTCTACGAGTTTGCAAAACTTGTTAGAGTTAGTAACATGGCGCCAAAACTCCAAATACCGATCATTCGTAACCTCTCCTTGGAGGTACTCAGTTACATCGATCTCAGAGGTTTCCTTAAGTCGGGTAGCGTCGTCATCAGAGATGTCGCTAACTCGACCTGGGGGGTTCCTCGGAATGCGGTAGCCATCATTGTTTTGGTGCCATAACCGATCACCGAGGTATACGTTATGCTGTTAAAAGTATGATTATCGACAATTAACTATTACAGTAAAACATGAAATAAATAAAATATCACATGAAAATAAGTTAACTACTCACGATGCCATTCCAAGTAAATACAACGCGCCTATTTGAGAGAACCACCGCTGTCGTGATTATGTCATTCTGTATAAGTGGGATTGCGGTCCGCCAAGGGTGCCATGTCAAATCGTCGGCAGTCATTGCATTCAGAAGACACCGTGAACGCACAATTTCATTAATATTTTTTCGTGTACTCTTCCACCTAGAACATCTAGGCCAAACAGATACTGTCGCAGGAGGTGGGTTGTGAGGTCGACGTATGCCGAGATATTCGTAACCCCAAAACTTCAATTTGTTCAAAACCAAATAAAATGAATAAGTTACCACCAAATAGACATTTAAAACATTAATAAAATATTTACTAATTTACCTTTAATATCTGGCAGGGTCCGCTTAGTGACTTTTGACTCCTACCGGCTGCGCCAAGTGCGGAATATAGTTTTGAAAAACAAGCACCACCCCATTCGTAAGTTCCAATTAGTTTTGGATCCTCAAATGCCGTTAACCATCCGGCATCGACATAGTTCCTTGCATTGGAGAAAAAGAATTGTCCTAGAACATATATCCAAAACGCTTTTGCAACTCTCTCAGCTTTGGTAGCATCATGTTGCGCCCCTTTCAAATAATCCTCTGTAAAGTATGACCCCAAAAATGCCACTGTCGGTGCATCGCAGAGCCACTGAATTGAAAGATTGTTAGTTACACAATAGTTGTTGTCTTTGAGCTCTGTAAAAATATTCTGCTGGACATATTCAAAGGTGTACTTATCCTCATCGTATGGAATTTGGCCGCCAATCCCAATACTGAGACCAGTCAACATCACCCATTCCAGAGGTGTAAGCCCCATTTCACCAAATGAGAAGTGAAAAGTGTTCGTCGTGTCCCAGAAACGCTCGGCGATGTAAGCAATCATGGCATGTGACGGGTCACCAGCATCCATTGCCAAAAATCTGTCCTATCCAGCCATTTCAATAATAAATTTCGCTCTATAGCAGAATTTCGATATACTTTTATATGCCAGCATAACCGATTTAAGAGACTCCAGATGCATGTACTTTGTCTTTGGATCTGCCCTAAAAGTCATATCGGTGCTAACGTGACCTCTATCATCTTCCACCATACTATAAGTTTCCCACCCTGTAACATCATCCGCTTCTTCACCAACACGACTCCTTGTGCATCGTTGGTTGATTTGGCTTTCTTGCCCCTTTTTTTCCCACCGAGCAATCGCGATGCGGATTTCCTCAACATCTAACCATAACCAACAGTTAACAACAAAAAAAAAAATATTATTTTCACGTTAAAAATATACTCACGTTTAAAATTATTTTCACGTTACCAACATCTAACCATAACCCAAAAATTATTTTCACGTTTAAAAATTGAACATTCAAAAAACAATTACTGCATTACAAAATCAAATGTATAGACCATCTAAAATCAACCAACATACACCAAATCATGATTCAAAAACTAACTCCCTTATAATCAAACCATAAATTTAAAATGAAACAAACTAACAACTATAAATAACTTCGTAATTTAATCAATCATATATTATTTCTACATGCACAATTACAATTCTCAAATATCATAAATGATTAAGTAGAATTACAAACACTACCAAACTAAAAATCAAATCAACACCTCTAATTAACAATAATATAATTAACAATAATATAATTAACAATAATATAGTAAATTGTAAATTTCATTATTCTCCACAAATTACAACCCAAAAACCCTAAATTAATTAAAATCCTAAAATTTCAATTTATTATTTTAAAACCCTAAAATAACAAGAATCATTTAATCTTCAACCATATATACTAAATTTAATATTCACCCTAAAACTAAAAAGAATAATTCAATCTTTAAAGAATATATACTAAATCTAATATTCATTAAAATCAAAATAGATTGAAAATTAAAATAGCAATTAAAATGGTGAGATTGTTACTGTTTTTAGAGTCGGAAGTAAGGGATCGACGAACAAAACGTCCTGCTACGATAACGTGCTGACGTGGAATCTCGTATCCACCGGCAATCAGCAATTGATTCCGTCCAGTGAAGGCAACAGGAGAAATAGAAGAAAAGAGGATTGTGCGGCGGCTTCTTTGGCTTCTTTTGCGTTGTTGTAGAAGAAGGAAATGTGCGTTTTTTATAGTGGGAACAATGCCAACACGTATACAAAACCCTAGCTAAAATCACGACACATGACCAACGGTTTGCTGACCTATCTTCACGCTGTTGCAGCCCAACGTGACGGAAAGCTAACGCTCCTGTAGAGAGACGTTTCCAAATGAACGCTCTTCTACAGCGACGTTAAGGTTTCCAAACGTTCTTCTGTGGGGGCGTTTTCGGTTGAAATGCTGTTTTAGAGTAGCGTTTCGGTTTAGACGCTACTTTACTAGGATGTTTTTCTTTGATTGGTGTCAAACGCTTCAGTACAGTAACATTTAGATATACACTTTAGTAGAGTGACGTTTGAGTACGTAACGCTACATTACAGGAGCGTATGTTCAAAACGCTAATCTAGATGAACGTCAAAAACATAACGCTTGTGTAGTTGAACGTCTGTGTAACCAAACGTTATTGTAGTATAGCGTTTGTTAGCTAACGCTTATTTACAACATCGTAATATCATATTTAGTCAGGTTTTCGTTGCGTTTTTTTTTTAAACGACCAAACTGATTTGCTCTTTACTCGATGGTCTGCTCCAACCGCTGCAGTTGCTCTTAGACACCTCTTATCAGCCTAATTTAGTTGGCTTTAAATTTGGCAGGCTGAATGGTGAAGGAAAAGTATCTGCATGAGTTTTGACTGAGCAGATAGTCTAGACTCGGTAGCAATCGAGGTTGACTGTGATTGACCACCGATTCAATGTTGACTGAAATTGGGTTAATACGTTCGGAATCTGCAGTACCTGGGGCTGGGAAAGCAGGCAACTTTTTTAATCTCTGTAATTTAGAATCCAACATTTGTAAGCTTATAAGGTTTAACACGATAATCTCAAAGTTTAAACAAAACCCAAAATCAATAAGTTAAAAAATGATTTATAGGAAACTCAAACTTCGGATTGAGTCTCACAGATAAAAGAAAGGAAGAACAATGGTTGGAGATGGCGGAAAAAGTCCTTCCAGGTTTGGAAATATAACGGTCTTTTTTCCTATGAAGTCTTGGGTCTGTTGATTTTAGGGTCTCGAAATTTTGGGTGTAGAATTAAGTAAACTATGTCATGAACCAATATACGGGAACTATTAGACTATCAAATTTATATAATCTCAAATCAATTGTGAAACTAAAAAAAAATAAAAATAAAAAATTCTTTGATCATGTACTACCCTAATCAAGCATTGATAGTATGATAATTGCATTTTAAGAAGCATAATTTATTTATAATTTTGACTGTTTAAGGCGTTAATTCATCTACTTCCTTAGTTTAAGAAGCATAATTTTATAGTCTTGGCTGGTGTTTATGTAATAGGAATGAACTACTGAAAACGGTGAGGAAGCATTCAAACTATTTAGGTCAAACAATAGTTGATGAGAAAGACACTTCGGATGTTGAAGCAGATTCAAGATTTTGGTATGATCTTCTGGATAAGTACTTTAGTTCTGGTATAGAATCAAGGCTACGGCAAGATGATGATCTCATATTCTTTGTGAAGAAATTGGTATTATTTTCACTTAAAAAGGCTGCCAGATGTTTTCTATTTTGTTTTCTACTTATTCAAGCATTCTGCAAGTTAAACAAGAATTCTGAAAGATTGTCTCTTTTGCAGATCTTGCATGGATCTAAATTCAACAATAATGCTGAAGGGTCTCCTCCTTTCTTTGTTCGCAGGTGGGCACCTAAGGTAAACTCAACATGTAAACAAATTTCACTGCTCATCATTGCTCCACATGGTAAAGAAATGAACATAATTTCACTTACCAGTTTCGTGTTTGTGTCTGTGTTGTCTCCTGTCAAAGCTCGGACTTTTTCGTGTGCTACATATGAGTATTTAACTAAGTAGGTTAGTTCAAAGATGCCATTTTGTTGGAGCCTTGTAGTGATGCTGAGGGTATTGTTTAGCATATTTGATAATTTGCATGTTTTTTTTTCAAAATTTTACTTGATTTCTTGAGCAGTAAAAAATTATATTTAAATGGTGCCATGTTTTCTTCCATTCTATATTTAATAAAAACTATAGATATTTGTAAATTATGCCATCCCCTCTTAAAGATTGTTAGGTACAAAAATCCATTAGATACTGACTAATTACTCCTATCTTTTTTTCTTTTGTAAAGACGAAGAAACATATTCTCGATTTTCTCTCCTATTTAGTACGTCGACGAAGAATCAAACTATCACTATATTTATTCCTTTTTCTACTTCTTCTTCCAAGCGCAGGATAACCCCAAGGGGTTGTGGGTTGTTTTCTACCAATTGGGGCCCTTCCTTCACCACCCCCATGGGGATGGTCAGATTAGTTATCGTCTACGTTTCCAGTGTCCAGTGTTTTGCATCCTAGAAAAAAAAATTCTTTGACTAACTGTTATTCTGTTATTATACAGTTATTAGTAAGGTAACTGTCTTTAATGTCTTGTTATTTAGTTGGACAAAGTAATTGAAAATCCAGATGAGGTGGATTGGAGGCGCTCTTTTTACTTGAACTTAATTGCGCACACTTCATTCACAGTAATAGTTGCAAGGTAATTCTTCCTTATCTATCAATCTATGCTTTGAATGTCTTTATCTAGCATGAACCACATTTTCCTTGTACATCCGAAATTTCACAGACTGAATTCACTAACCTGCCACATGAACTTTTGTCCCTCGTTGTATTTGTATAAAGAAGTTAGTTTTAACATTCGGCTCATTTCTACCACAACTTGTTTCCTTCAGTTGGAATAATTAGTCTCTTGTGGCTGGGGATTTAGTGTTCTATTTCCTTCTATAGCTTCATTCCACTGTCATGAAATATAATTGTCGTTTTTCAGAATTCAGGATCTTCAAAATCATCAAAACAGAAGAGACACCCCACTATCTCTTGTATACAAGGTATGTGTTCTGCATAACATTTGAGGAACTTACATATTATTTAGTTTTACAACTTGGTATCTAGATTTCATTTTTGGTTAGCACAGATCCTAGACTACAGAAGAGAAGCTGGCTTTGTTGTTTTTCGGAAATAGAACTTAAGTGGAAGATAACATAGTAATGTGTCAGTTTATACTTTAGTTATTTATTTATGTATCTGGTCAGTCTGCCTAGAGTAATTACTTAAACTTTATAAAGAAAACACAATATGAATAACAGTAAAATGTAAAACTTGAAAATCTCATGTGGAGCAAATTCGTAAGATATGAAATGACATGTTTACAACTCGTGCTTTGTTTATATCTTTTTATAGAACATAAATTATGACTGTGGAGGATCTGTAGTAACTAGAAACATTTATCATGGATGAAGAAATATCTATTCAAAATTCGATTAAAAAAAGGTTTTAGGCCCCATCAGGCATTCTATCAACCTTGATGTCTCTTATAGTTTTTACAATGCTCTTAAAGTCAAGTTGTTCATGAAGGAGTATGCTTGGTGGCTTACTTCATTACTGCCCATCCTCCCATATGACATCAACCATCTCTATAATATCTCTCTTTCCCGTCCCAAATTTGAAATTTCCCTATATTTCGTAGCAGACTAGATATAATTTTCATCTGACATCTTCTATACTGGTGGTCTTCCTAATGGAATGTAGGTTATGGACTCATGGCCCTTTATGATATATCTGTTTCTGATCCCAAGGCTTCCCTTGTCTCGTAGCAGATCAGATAGAACTTTCAACCGATATTTCTTAATGAACTCTTTACTCCCCTCATGAAATGTAGGTTGTGGACTCATGGCCCTTTATGGCTTCCCTTATCTTGTAGCTGATCAGATAGAACTTTCATCTGATATCTTCCTATATGAACTCTTAGTCCTCCTCATGAAATGGTCGTGGGCTCTTAACCCTTCACGATCTATGTGTTTATCATATCTAGGGTCCGCCTCAGACTTACTACTAATGAAGAATATTCATATAATGCAAACCTCAAGACTGTAGATTAGATAGCAGGGATGCATTGACATGACATTCTTGCAGATACCGACAAAAAAGAGAGACAGCAAACAGTATTTGCTAATTCTTATCCTTTAATTGTACTGTAATTCAAGTCTAAAGTTTAAATCTAAGCTCAATTTATGGACTTGAAGTATCAAATCATAAACTTTTACATTGAACTTCTGATCATTCTGTGAAAATGGATCAATTTTTACTATATGCTGAATAAGAAATGGTGCACATCTTGCAGGTTGTTAAGACTGTTTATGCGTCACCTAGTCGTGTCAATTTTCATTTGGACTCAAGAAAGGCAAGTGCTTCTGCTACCAATGCATCTATTTTCTTCATGTCCTGATTTTATTAAATCAAAAATGACATGCATTCAATCACTATCAGGAGGATGAAACAGTTCCGGCCTATCCAGATATTTGTTTTGCTGTCGATGACTTTGATTCCACTTTTGATGCAGTGGTAAGGCCTTACTCAATACAGTATTACCAAATTCTAGGTCGTGCAGGTCAAACTGTTCAGATCTAACATATATAGTATTAGTTATAATATTGGTTTGTTCTATATTCCCATGTATTATGGAAAAAAAAATTCTTGTATCATGCTATCTCTTCGGGCTGCAGGTTTTGACAGAAACAGACCATTGCTATTGCGTACTTCTGAATGCACATGATGGAGCAGCATTTCCAACTGAACAAGCCGTGCATGCTTGTAGCTCTAGTAAGATCTCAAGCCTTAGATTTGATACTGAATCTGGGAGGAGCAAGAATTCTAAGGTTGGAACTGTTCCTCGTTATTTTCTTTTGAGAATGCACGCATTGCAGTAGGGAGATGTAAAGATCTCCAGCTTATTTCATTCTTATAATATAATGTATTTGTACTTACCTAACATGGCTTGTGCTGAAAATACTCATTTGACGAGCCAGTGTTTGCGAATTTGATATTCAATTTGTTTGACGGAATGGCATGCTCAACTGTTACTCCTTCCCCTTAAACCCACAAGATCACTTTTAGGAACCATGTTCTAGACCTTGCCCTGGTCCGTACGAACCAAGTAATGGTTCTTTATCCGAACTAACTAACAGAATGTACTTTTCTTGATCATACCACATGAGGTTTGATTACAAAAAGGAAAGTTTCTCTGTGGATCGTGAGGTCTTGTGTGGAAACAGAGAAAATGATACTATTATATTATCATATAGCCACATCTTATTAACAACTTTAAGTATTTTATTGCCTTTGTTTACTTGGACTTCTCTTAATGTCAGTGAATGCAAATTTCTAATAGTTTCCTACCAAAATCTTGTCCTTGCGGTTAACATTTACAGTTCTATTTTTACGGGTAAGACTAGGTATCTGAATATTGTGCACTGGCTAGATGTAAGATTTTTACAAAGTTATTTTCAGTGCAGGTGACTCTGTTTTCAGGGTTTGTCAGCTACAAAATGGTTAGAGAAGCATATGATGGTATTTTCCAGCAAGTTTTATTTATATACTCTTTTATTGTTTATTTACTTTTATTATTTGCGATCACACTGTACCATTATTAGCTTGACTTTGAACACAGGTGAATTCTCCATAAAACTTTGTCATAGTAAATGACGTCTATGGTTTTACTATGTTTTCCAATGTTAAGTCGTCTAAATTTTCTGCTTAATCATTTTTATTGAGTTATCCAGCAATATTTGTGCCAGCAAATGCTTACCTTTATGTATTACTTCCTCTCTTCATCTTTTTTTTCCAATTTTCAGCTGGGAAGTTTCGCTTTGGAAGCCTTTTTTCGCTCCCCCATTTTCCTTCCAAAACAGACAGACTTTACATGACGGGTCCAGGTGGGCGTGGGGAAGTTGAAGTAGCTGTTTGTGGTGTTGCTGGTAAAAAAACTTAAATCTTTATCTTAATGTACTTCAAGGCGCATGTTGCTCTATAGGCATTATATGTAAGACAATGTGTGGGAGTTTGAACATAAATTTGATAAACCCTAGGGCTAAAACATACTAGACACACTTGTTAGGATGTTAACATGTTAAAATCCTTGAAATATCTCAAGATTATTACTCTTGTGGTGCATTACCTTAAACATTGAAAACCTGAAAAAATGGTGACTGTATTTTAAAGCTTATTGCGGAAATCTTTATGGATCGTCTATGTTAGTAGCTTATGACTACTATACTCGAATGTAGATCAAAGCCACCAGACCCTCCTTCGCCACTTCAAACATCAAAGACGGGATTTGGGATAGGTGTGGGTACGATAGTTTGTAAGGCAGCATCAGCTGCATCATTGGCAGCAAAGCATGCATATGCGACTGCATCTTCCACTGGGAAAACTAATGGAGTAACATTACCCCTCAAGTGCTGCTTAATGTCTATATCTCTGCCCTGGGAAGACATTGCCCATGATCTTCTGTTCAAGGTATGCTCAAGTTACATGCATAGTTTTTGAGTTTAACATGTTTAGGATGATGGATAGTGATTGCACAATTTCTCTTCTGTGGGTGAGCCTGTTCAGGACCTCGGCTAAAATAGTGAATGTGTTAAAGCATTATAGTGACGTGCTTTTCGTTATGCTGAACCTAAGGCACTCACTCAACCCTTTCACAAACTTCCAAGGTGGTGAAGGACGAAAAGTGATTCTGCTTTTCTTTCGTGAACAAACTGAATAGTTTAGATTTTAAGTACCAAAAGAAATACCTCCCGAAGTCCTTCATTTGCTCTGTTCTTATCTAGATTGGATACAACAGTAGATCCTTTCCTTTTTTCGCTGATCAGTTATATATTCTTGTCGGGTTTCTCTTTTTCAGTTTTTGTGATAATTTGGCAGTTCTTAATTAAATTTTCTGATCTATAGCAAAATTTTAACCTCAAAGTTTTTGCCTTGTCACTTGTCAGTTGTGCTCTCTCCGTACAATGTCTCACTGTTCCTGAAAAAGTGATATGAATTTCTTTGTAGAGCTTCTGACTCTTTGGGTTTCTTTGCCACTACCTAGAGTTTAACTTACTATAAGCTCCTCTTACTGAACTCCCACGCTTTCCAGTTTGGATCACTGAGGACCTTGTTGTGAAGGATCGATACGTTGGACACTGTACATGTGAGCATTAGGCTCAGTTGTAGTCGTGTACACTTCACTCTGTGAAGTGTTGTTGAAGTACCTTTTACACCCAAAGTCCATCTTAGGGTGGTGGTAGGCATACAGTCAGGTCGTTACATCTGTGAAATTCGGATCCTTAAAACAGTGTTTTATAGAGGAAAGGAATAGCAGGGAAACATACATCACGAGTATAATATTTGCATGTAACTTGCTTGGTTTCTGTTATCTTAAAAACACTGCTTGTTTTCTCAGGGAATCCCTGCGGTGGATTTGTGATTGTCTGTCATCGAGGTGATATAATTCATGGGAAGCAGTTTTACCCCTGTGACACACGTCAGTTAGGTTTACACTATAGTACTGCAGCTGAATGTAATTGTACATCCCTTACATCATTTAGTTTTATCAATCGCTTTGTTGTTGTCTGTATAAATATCTGAGAGGGTAAAACAACTAAAATTGAAGTGTAGGACCACAATATCAGTTAAAAAGAAAATTATGCAGTAGTAACTAATTAGTTATAGGGGTTATTAAATTTCACTGGATTACAGAACTCCATCCGACTACTAATTAGTTATAGGGGTTATTAAATTCCACTGGATTACGGAACTCCATCCGACTGGAGGGTGGTTTTTGCTTTGCATTGGTAACTCTAGAATTTGGTAACCCAGCAGTCTTGTAAGCATTTTCGTTTCTCTCTTCTATATTCCAACAACTTCCTACCCAACTGGTATAGTGTGTAAAAAAATACTGTTCAATTGGGTATTAACTGTGAATTAGGATATGAATCAATGTGGTCAATATCGGCCGAGATAACGGCGATATTCAAGGTATCATTTCACGAGCGAGACGAACCATCAAATATCGCCGAACGAGATTTAAACGTGAATCTCGGTTGACTCGCCTGATACGGCCGAGATAACGACGATATTCAAGGTAATGTGCTTGTTGTTTAATCTGGATTTTTGGAACTTTGAAAGCGGCGTTTATTCTCGTTTTCGAACTTTAAACTTAGAATTGTAATATACTAATACGATCTCTTCTTAAAGTATGGTTGTTTGTTTTTCTTTTTGAACTGATTATTTGAAATTTATGTTTATGTATTATATTTGCAATAGCTCTAACATTAACATGTATTAAATGAAGAAATGTTATTAGAAGTTGAGTCGAGGTAATAAATCAACAAAAATGTAGTTAATTCTTGGTATTCACATGTATAAGATTTGGGAGTTATTTTTCATCGATAATCTCTCCAAGATATTGTTATCAAGGTGTCAAGGTCCCGGCCGAAATAAGACCGAGATTCAAAATTTAACTACATTGGTATGAATGTCAGTCGTACATACTGATCTAATTTGAAACTAAATGAAGCGGTTCCATTTGAATAATCTAGCACATTCAATATGCGGGAAAATATGAACTTCTATTTATAGCCTAGACTAGAACATGGAATAGTTTTCTATATTAAGGCAACCACCATGGTCCTTGTAGAGCCGGATCACCATCTGGCTTTTTGTTTATGGTAAAATACGGGACTAAAATATACTAGTAGTCCTGATTCATTCAACTAGGTATAAATTAGTCTTTTATTTATTTAAATATAAAAGTACACAAATAACCTTTATGGTTTATAATTTAGTCCAAATATTTATAGTTTAGTCGAAAGTGACTCATGATGATGTCATCAATTTTAAATAATTTAAGAATAATTTATCTTTCGAACTGTTCGTCCAAAATTCTCAAACTTTATATATTTGAAAAGCTTTTTCTGAGATCTACAAAAAGAGTACCCATATGACTACAAAAATTTTATTTTTAAAATTTTTTAATTTTCGCTTCATCGTTATGTGATGTGTACACAAAAATACACATACACAAAAATTTCATAAGCTTTTGCAGTCATTTTTTCACATTGCACCACTTTGTACACCCCTTCAAAACATGTATGAAATTGGCCGTTCATACTCACGCATACTTTTCATGGAAATTACACCGGTGCACCAATATGTACACTTCTGCAAAACATACATAAAATCGATCATTCATACTCACACTCAAACCTATTTTTTCATGAGAATTACACTGGTGCACCAATATGTACACACTTGCAAAACATGCATAAAACCGACCGTTCATAACCACACATAAACATACTTTTTAATGGGAACTACACAGGTGCACCAATATGTACACACCAATAAAACATGTATTAAATCGATCGTTCATACCCACACGTAAACCTATTTTTCATGGAAAATACACTGGTGCATCAATATGTACACCCCTACAAAACATGGAGCAAATCAACCATATTCACCTAAAACAAATCTTTTTTATGGGAATTACACTGGCGCACAAGTATGTACACACCTACCCATATTGTATAAATATAACATGTAAACTTAGATGGATTTGAACCGTCAACCTCCGTAAACCTTGTGATAAGCTTAGGTGCTCTACCATTTTGAGCTTACGAGTCCATAAATTTAAGATCGAGTCTATTACAGTCATTGGAGAACAAATGTAAGATTCGAATCAGGTCAAAAATCCAATCTAAATCATTTTAGAAAAGGTCATATGAGTAATCCAATCTAAATCATACTCATACCAACAAAGCAGTCCATATATCCTTGAGATATCACAAAGGTGTACAACTATGTACACACCTACAAAAATCTAATAATCAAACATCCATGCCCATACAAAATAGACCATATATCCATGAGACATCACTGAGGTGTACAACTATGTACACACCTACAATAATCTAACAAATAGGGCACACATGCCTACAAAACAGTCTATATATCCATGAGATAGCATACAGGTATACAACTATGTACACACCTACAACAAATCAGACTAAAAGAACATCCATGCCCACAAAAGAATTCCATATATCTTTAAGATATTACAAAGGTGTACATAGTTGTACAATAAAGTACACATGCTATTCAAATGAAGATAATAATTTCCTCTCTAAATTCATCACCATGAACAAAAATACAGTGTACAATAAAGTGCACCTGAAAACATATAAAAAAGGAAGATACAAATTAGTTCTCAATCATGTATATATACATACAAAAAAACTAAAAATCAACCCAAATAAAATTTCAATTATAAAAAAAAAAGAAAAAAAAAAATCCATGAAAATAACGACAAATCAAAAATTGAACTAAACTTTTTAATTAAAGATGAAGAAATTTTTGATTTATTTTCTCTCTCCAAAGGGAGAAGAAGATGGAAAAAACGCCTAAAAGAACAATCAAACCTCATATCTATCTTCTCAAATCAAAGATGAAGATGAAGAAACTATGAAATTAAAACGTGGAAGAAAAAGACGATGAAGAAATCTCGGATCCATTTTTCTCTCCACAAAAAGAAGAAGAAATAATATCCTAGATCTAGTTTCTCTCTCTACAATAGTTGTATTTGTTTTCTCTCTTTTCAAAAATGAAATGATAGATTTTATTAAACGAATCATTATATATGGAATGATAAAGGATACTTATGGAAATATGAATTTCTTTAGATCAGACTAACCCGCGAGAAAAAGGACTAACACGTATATATTTTTGCAAAAAAGGACTAGAGTGTATAAGGCTTTCTGGGACAGGACTAGACTGTCTAAAGCCAAATAAAAATAGGATTGTCTAAAGCCCAATACTACTTTTGTTTATTATGTACAAACACGAGAAGTAATTTTTCCCTTTTCACTTGTTCTCTTAAAAAAAAACACAAAAAATCCTTGGTGGAGAAGTCGTTGAATTGGAGGTGTTAATGAAAGAACCTTAATAATTTCTTACCTGGACTTTACAACTATTTTATCTGGGTTAAGCTGGAGTGGGCTAAATAACTACCTATATAAATTTAAGTTTTGGTTTGGGCCTAACTTAGGCCAAGAGAAGTCCGGTTGTAGTTCTGCTCCTAACTGTAAATCCTGAATGACATTAATGTACAACTATTGCTGGCTAATAGGATGTTCACCTCATACGAACTAGCCACAGACATTATAACTGACTACAAGCAACTATCAGACAACATCAACAATAAAAGCTTGAGCACCCCATGGAAGGCAGAAGGCATAATGGATAAATGTAAATATCTATTAGAAAAGCCACCGCAATCCAGTGTTCAACACATCAATAGGAAGTACAATAAAAAAGAATATACTTTGGCAAAAGAAGCGAGAATTAAAAGCCTGCAACATATGACTAAACATATACAAGAACAAGTCCAAGTTCATAAGCCAAATTTAATGTAAAATAACTTTGGTAGGTAGGAGATTGCCAACATTTTGTATTGTATTTCTTAATTAATAAATTTACATCTTCTCATAAAAAAAAAAAAAAACTAGTCGCATACACGTGTTGTGTTTTCTTAACATGTATATAACCTTCTTCTATATCGGTTATTACATAGTAAAAGATTAAATAAAGGTATAGTTTTGACAATTTCATCATATCCAACCAAACCATTGAAAGTGTCTCTTTTTCTTTAATGGGTGCAAATGACAGTCGTCGTGATATTTCTATGTAAAACTACATATTAATAGTATCGATCATTATATTCAAATAAGAATATACTACTATTTGAATAGATTTTGTAACTTTATAACCCACATTTGTACTAAAAGCTATTTGCGATAACCTGACACAAAACTCAAGCTTATTATATTAGAGATTCAATCCTTTGATAGCATGGTAGAAGATACTGTCTTAGATGATATGCAAATTAAGGAGAAGTTGAAATTCAAAACTGAAATTGAAAAAGTATCACAAATGAAGGAAACAACATGGAGGATGAAGTCAAATCCAAAATGGTTAACAGAGGGAGATAAAAATATATCTTTTTCATAGGTCAAACAAATGCAAGAAGAAGTTTTAGCATAATTAAACAACTTTATGTTGATGAAGTGCTTGTTTCTGATAAGTTCAAGTTGCAAGATCACATTATGGCGTTTTATAAAAACTTATTCATAGAAGAAAAAATAATCATGCTTGACTTATGAGGCATTGAGTTTGATACAATTAGTGTTATTGAATTTGAAATATTTGATGCAATTTTACAGAAGATAAAGCTTTGCAATCCATAAAAGATCTGGGTTAAGACAAGGCCCTGATACCAAATGGGTTTCAAATAATGTTCTTTTTGAAATGCTGGAGTTGTATCAAAACAAATATTATGGATACAGTTTATGAATTTTGTGAGCATCGAAGCATTGATGCAAAGCATAACACTACTTTTATCACTCTTGTGCCTAAGAAAGATTATATTGTAATAGTTAGAGAATGCACACCCATTTTCCTTCTCACTAGTGTTTATAAGATAGGATTACTGTCAAGGTTCTTGCCTCTAAACTAAAGCTTGTTATAACTAAATTCATTTCCCCTGTACAATATGCTTATATTGAGGGTAGACAAAGCACTGATGGGATACTTATTGCAAATGATTTTGTTGCTTCAAGATTGAAAGAGGGAAAACCTGGTATCTTTTGCAAGATTGATCTTGAAAAAGCTATAGTGAATTGGAAATATTTAGAACCTGTTTCGCAAAAAATGGGTTTCAGTACAAAATGGTGTAATTGGTTAAAGTTATGTTATTCTAGTGTTATTTTCCCTGTTCTGAGAAATGGGTCTACTTTTATGAAGCGTGTCGTAAGTGCAACAAATTACTTTAAATTTTTCCTACTAATATTAACAAGTAATATATTGGTAGTAAGGATCGTTACCACGAGGACCTGTGTAAGTATTATTATTTATTTTCAAATTCTTATGTGACCAAAGGGGGAATAGTGAATTAAACTAAAGTAAAATAAAAAAAGAAAATACAAAGTAAGTACAGGTTGTGATCAAGGGACGAAAATACTGGCTAGAGGTTTCATCTTCCATCACCAATCAAGATCTTCAATCGATTAGAGACAACATTCAATCAATCTCATACCTATAACCCTAAAGTATCCATATCACATGATTACTCCTGCAAAACTCTTTGTATCATCAAAAGCGCAAGAGACACACTTTGAATCATTCTCAATGAATAACTTGGTACAAGAGTCACTCAAGTTTAACTTAATGAAAGCAATGGTCTTTGCGAGTTGAGGTTATTTTAAGCAATCTAGAGTAAGATCCACACAGATTTAACATAGATAAGCTTCTTCACATAATCGCATGGCAACATCCCGTCGTTAACAACTATGATGTGCTACTTGTGATTAGAGTTTTCCGAAAATTACGGATCTCAAACCCTAGTATAGCTTTAGATATGAACACATGATCATTCAATTTACAACTTAAACGAACAAATCTCCAATCATACATGACGATATAATAGTAGAACATAACCGATAAAATGAATAATATTAACATTAAAACTAATCAGCCTGATTGGTTCACATGTTTAGGTCTTCCAACTATATCCCAACCAATAGGAAACTTAGCTAGCCATGAGTTTACTAAAACCCATGGAGAATATACAAAAGAAGAAGAATGGTTTCCCACTAAGGGGAAAACCCTAGGTTTTTGATGTAGAAGATGTGAAATGGGGGGTTGAAGGTGATCGCAAGGTGTAGGTGATAAAGATGATTTTTGAGCTTTAGATGTCTTATTATATAACCTTCAATGCTTGGACCTCGAGTATTCTCTCTTTCTAGGGTTTAGAAGCCTGTTGGGATCAAGTTTCCTTGATTTAAATTAAAAAAACGTGCCTAAGAAGTGCTTACCAATTTTCTACAATCGGAAAGATCGTTCGCCGCCGCATCTACGTCGATTATGCAGTCCCAAAGACACAAGTTTTATTATATCAAAAGTGTCCACGATCGATAGGATCGTTAGCCCTCATATCTACTGGTTGTTGAACCGTGTTTTTTAGATTTTGCACCATTTCATACCTTTGTCGTTCTCTTTAATGGATTGTGAACATATTAGAATTCGCGTTTATTATGTTTAAGTTGTTTGTTTTCTCCGTTTTCTGTTTTCACATAATTCCAGCGATTTGATCAGATCCTAACTAATGTTTTAATCCATTAAAGAGATCCTTAATTAAAAATATTTGGTTCATATATTATCTTGATTAGCAACTAGTCTTATTTGATTCCGTAAAACTGTGTACCTCGGGTTATTGTACTAAACCCTTAAATGAAGAAGGAGAAGTCTCGTCATGTCTAGCAGGTAGGTCATAAAATGCAGCCAAAAATCGTAATCAAGTTGTAGGTCAATCTAGGTAGGGTTTCAGATTCTTGTTTTAGATTCAAAACATGGAATGAATCGAAACTGTTGATTTTTTGGAGTCGGAGATGATCAAATAGTTTTAATGCTAAAAGATCTCATGTTTTATAGGAGATATTTGAAGACTTTGATAAAGCTTGAACAAGCAAGAACATACCTATATTCAACATTGTCTCGGTACTTCTATTTGTTTTCATCAACATATCTCTAGAAATCAAATTTTAGTAATGTATAAAAGGATACTTTTAATAAACTAGCAGAAAAAGTATTTGGCAAAAATATCCGTCAAGGAAATTAAAAAAAAATATCTAAAAGATCTTTGGATATTATATAAGTATTTAATTTTTCTTTGTATTCTAGATCCGGAAATTCAAATCTAATGGCTATTCAACTAAAAAAGTGACATCTACTGGAATTTTTAAAATGATCTTCCACCAATTAGAATATTCAACTTTAAAGTTTACCAACACTTTTATCTTACTTTTTTTTGACGATAGTTATCAATGAAAGTTTAACTCAAATATATTCGTGGATATTTCTAATTGTGGAAGTTTTTTTTTAAAGAAAATTTATAATGATTTAACTATGGAAGATATGACCAATTAAAATACGAAAATAGATTTACAAGAATCCGTAGGTAAATATGACCAATTAAAATACGAAAATAAATTTATAAGAATCCGTAGGTAGGCAGTAGCTGTTTAACCGTGAACCTGGATCCAATGCCTTTTTTCTTGAATTAATATATTGTATGACTAGTGAATTATTTAAAAAATTAGAAATAAAAAATCAGTTTTGTTCTGCAGTTAGACCTAAATCTAACGAACGTAACTCTGGATTAACAAGCGGCAAGAATGATAAAAGGACATAGCATGTGTGAACCACCCATTACTAAATACTTAAGAATTTTTCATTTTGTTTTTGTTAGGACAAGAAATAATTAATTAGCTAAATGAAACTCACTTGCTTAAGCAGTTACTTATAGAAGGGGAATAAATCTGGTGGTCCTTTCGGCTAATTCGTTAATATGGGGTAGCATTATCGTTTCAAATATCATAATATGGATTGATTCCATGGTCACTTGGTAACAAATTAACAAGTCTTATTTGTGTCCTAATCTGGTATGTATATTACTAAAAAAACAGGCCCAAGAAAAAGGTCATGGGAATCTAACCTTAATTTACCTGTCCGAATCATAATAAGTTAAGGGTAACTAACCTTTATTTTCGAAGGGACCCCATATAGGAACCGGAGCACAATCCAATTGAAGATGCTTTAAGGGCAACTGACCTTTATTTTTATCATTTTTTTTCTTGGTTCTTTTATAATCGTTAGAACAGAAACGGTTATATAGAAGATCTTTCCAACGGGGAAATGTCACACAATAAGCTAATTTTTTTTAATCAATTAACTTCATTACACCCACTTTTCTCTCTTTCCTAGACAGTTTTACTTTCATTTTGCTGCATCATAATGCGACAAATACTAATCTGTGTACATAGCATAAACAATTAGATGGAAGTACAACTAAAAAGGTCCAAACCAGGTTACATGTAATGCTGGTATGAATAGTCGTTCGCGCCAGGGACGGAGCCATTAGTGAGGTAGACCTAAATCTTATTTTTTTAAAATAATAATTAATTTGTGATAAATATAAATGTTATTAAACTATTTTATTACACTTGATTTTATTATAATATATTACGGGAATTATCATTATGCCTAATTATTCTGTAACAATTATAAGTATTAGAAAATTTTAAATTTTAAAATTATAATCTAATTTGTGACTATATTTTATTATCCAACCATACTAATATGTCCCATCCAATTAAAATTTCTGATTCCGCCACTGCTTCGCGGGTAGTTTGGTGAAACAGTTGCGCCATGCAAGGAGCACCACTATTCCATTACCCTTTAGTCTTTATACACCCCTAGATCCACAATTGGTACTCTCTGACAATGATCTCTTTCTCTGGTTAGCACATTGGCAATGACTAGCTAGTGAGCGTACGTAGCACGAGCGAAACCATAACTTGGCTGACACCCAAAAGATAGTTAGTTACGTTGTTGTTTTAGCCATCTCCAACTAGCAACTCTAGATCCCACAAGCCGTATACAAGCATCACTAGTCTGAACTCTGAAGCTGAACACCTTAGACCCACTTATAACAACCAATTCATCTAACCATGTGCTTTCTATAGTCTCCTTGATCCAAATTTCAATATCCATGTCGACTGTAAAAAAAACACACAAAAAACGAAAGAGAAAAAAAGAGGAGAAAAAGTAAGTACCTAGCACATAAATATTGACATCCACCACCACTATGTCAGTCGCTCTTTCTTACTTTTTATCCTCAACATGTAACTTTTAGTACCATAAATATATATCATCATTCAAAATCATAAAAATTTCTTAGGCATATCTATCTAGCAATCTCTTTGCTTTTGCAAGGGCATAAAGAAACCAGTAGTAACTGTGAATATCACTACGTCATCATTCATCAAATGTATATATGGTTTATGTAGTTTTACATTACGTTCGGCAGAGAGTTAGAAATTAGAAATGGATGTTGTTATCATTTACATCCACCTACATTTATATAAAGCAGTATGTAGTTAGTCACATGTGTGTTTATGTGGGAATAATTCATCCCTTATCATTACCAAAAAAGTTACATATATACCTAGTAAGAAAACTACTTGTACGTGGCCACGCAAAACAAGAAATACTAGTTTTTATAAGATACTAGTATTTCTTTTCTTTATCTTTAAGGAACCTTTTCTTCCTAAATTAAATTCTAAGGTGGAGTAATATGTGTAAGAGTGTTCATAGTTATGAGCTGAGTAAATACCAAAATCAAAGAATAAATACTAAATAATTTTGGTTATAGTCTATGTAAAACGCAGCGATAGGAGAGGATAATATGGTCAAGTGTACGTATAATTGAGCGCTTGACCTTGGGCACATGTGTATGAAGACGTTTGTTGTTAGGGCGGACGATTAAATGAACGCTTTGTTTGGGCATTAAGTGAAATGAACACATGATGAAAAGCGTTAGGTTAATAGTACGCTTGATATGAAACGTACGAACAACATGACGTCCAGGTAAGAGGCGTGTACATGAAGTATGCCCCACCATGCGGTCGTTAATGCATACGCCCATTGACATGTGTTTCAATAAGTACACGCCTGGTTACCCATGATACACGTGCATCTGGTCCGTGTTGCTCAGCGCTGGGCGTTATCTTAATCAAACGCTGGGTTAACCAAGCGTTTATACAGGCGCACGCTGGCAGAAGAGATGTGCATATCATCCACATCTTGATAACCAGGCGGACGATTCTATGCTCGTATTCTCCTCTTCTCAACAACAATATCTTCTCTTCTCAACTGAACACTCTTCTCCTCTTCTCAACATCTTCTCAACTTAAAACCCTAGCAGCAAAGGAACATTAAGCTTACCAAGATTAGGTTTATCTCAACAAGACAAGGTATGATACTCAAATTACTTTTAATGAATTTCAATGGATTTTCATGGGTTTTAATTTTGATTTGTTATAGTGTTTTTTTAATTAGATATATAGATATATGTTTAAAGATTAAAGATACGATTATGATCATTTTGAATTAGGTTTTCCAATTCTAATTCTTAAATTGGTTTAAATTCTTAACTAGGGTTTTGGAAGTTGTGAATTGGGTTTAAAAAATTGATGAGAATTAATTGATTTGAATTTAAAATTGATTAAGTTCTTGATTAAATTGAGTTGGGTTGTGGTTAATTTTATGTGTCTAGAGATGGATATGTTTGTTGTAGATGTAGAAGACATTATTAGTGTGTATGTAAATATGAATGTTTATGGAAATTTGGAATTCTGAATATTTATGTTCTTTTTTAATGAATGTTTATGTAATTATACAATTAAGGAATTACGATGAATTTTTGTAGAGTTGATAATTTGATTAGTGAACTATTTTGTGAATGATGAAATTTGTATTTTGGATGATTTATGAATGTTTGTAGATATGATTATCGAATTAGAGGATTACTCTTTTAATGATGCAATTTATATTTATTTGGAATTGTATCCAATGGTTCTTCTTGTTAGCTATTTACAACTATCTTTTTTTTTAGTTGAATGAGTCTTTTTGTTAGGTTTTGTTAGATGGTGTTGTTCACCTATTAGTTACAATAAATTTGTTCTTGCTACATATATAAATATCTCTGTAAGAAGGATTGTAAAAACTAACAATTGAGATAATACAACTTACATTTCTTATATCGTATCAGATACCAGTAGGGGATTCTAATTCTTTCTTCGATCCTACAACTTGCAAATTACAACTCTGAATCAAACCTTCATCACCTGCACAATCAACTCAACAATTGTGACTCAAACTACTGTTAGTTCCGCTGCCAACAACAACTCTAATGTCACTAATCATAACAATTTTCCACCATTACCAATACTACATAAACAACCTCCACCACAACAACAACAATCTCAACAATTTTCATCACCACAATCATCACAATCTTCACCACCTCCAATACAATTTCCCCAATCTTTTCAATCATAACCACCACCAAAACCTCCACAACCTCCACCACAATTTTCACAACAAACACTACAATTTCAGTATCAACCTCAAAATCAGCATCAACAACAACACAATCTCTAATATCCTAACAATTGTCGTTTTCCTCAATTACGTTTTCAAAACATTACAAACTTTGTTTCAGTAAAACTTGATTTTTCAAATTTTCTGGTTTGGAAGGATTAGATCTCGTCGATTTTGGTCAGTATCAACTTTGTTTGGGTAGATTGATGGATCTATTCCACCTCAACCTCTGTTTCTTATGGCAAATAATGTACAAACAACAAATCTGTTGTTCTTGGAATGATGCTCTATGGATTACTTTGTGGGATCTTGTATCAATGTTACGGTTCTTCCTTCTATTGCTACAGAATTACTTGGTAAGTCTTCTGCTCGTGAGAAATGGAATCACCTTGCTAAAATCTTTACTGAACAATTATTTGCTCGCAAATCCATGCTTAGATCTCAACTTCATTCGATAAGAAAAGGTAATTATACTACTTTTGATTTTCTACATCAACTTAAAACGATTTTGACTCTTTTGTTGAAATTGGGGAACCTATCTCTGATTCCGATTTAGTCATGTATACATTATCTGGATTAGGCAGAGACTATTCTAGTTTTTTCATCACTATTCAGAATCGTGAACATTCTTTAACCTTTTCTGACCTAAGGTCTAGGATTATTCATCATGAACAGTGGACGAGGGATCATTTTTCTCCACTTGTGAATGATCCTATTAACTCAACATTTTTTGTCAGAAAATACAATGGAAATCCTAGTTATAATTCTTCATTCAGAACACCTTTTGACTAGTTATAATTTTTATACTAATAAACCTCATGATCAGTCTTTTTGCAAAGGAGAATTTAATCATTCTTAGAAGCAAGTTGTGGATTATAATTCTATTACTTGTCAAATCTGCAATACGCTCGGTCACTTTGCCAGTCGATGTCGTTTTAGGTATGCACCTTCCAAAAATAGTGTTGCCTCTCTTTAGAGAGCTTTAGTAGGTTTAAAAGTTTCTTCTCCTCTAATAAATCCTTGGAAAAATGATGAGACTCATGATTCAGTTGATTATTTTGGTTTTTCTGGTTTTTCTGATGCTTCTATTAGTGGTCAATGGGGACCTAGTCCTTCTATTTCTGTCTGGATTCCAAAACCTGGAGTAGGAGATGGTAAGCTCTTACCTATTACTCTCACTGGTTCTAGTACTTTAAGACCAATTTCTAGTACTTCTTCTTTCACTTTAGATAATATCCTCTTAATTTGTTCCTAACATTAAACATAATCTCTTATCCCTTGTAAAATTCACTGCTGGTAACAACTTTTCTTTTGAATTTTTTCCATGGGAGTATGAAACTAAGTCCCTCCTCAATAAACAACTTCTTGCTAGAGGACTTATGCAGCAAAACTTGTATCATGTGAGGTCCTCTCATCTTATCAAAACAGGTCATTAAGTTTCTTTTATTTCTCTCTTGGATTTTCCTCATTTGTGGCACCAAAGTCTAGGTCATACTGCCAACAATATTGTCATCAAGCTTGCCAATAAAGTTTTTATCAAGCTTGCAAATAAAGACTTTGAAGTTGTTTGCTCCTCTTGTTAGTTAGGAAAGAGCAAATGTATACCTTTTTTTAGTACAAATTTGGTTTCTTGTAAGCCACTTGGTTTAGTATATTGTGATATCTAGGGACCTAGTCCTACTCTATCTTATCTTGGGTACAAACACTACATTCTTTTCATAGATGACTATAGCAAGTTTAATTGGATTTATCCAATAAAATTTAGATCTGAGAGTCTGTCTTATTTCACTTTATTCAAAAATTCAATGGAAAATTTGTTAGATGCAAAGATCAAAGAATTTCAGTGTGATTATGCCTATGAATTAACTAAAGGGATTTTTAAAGAATTTCTTAACTCTTCAGGAATTTCTATCAGGGTTTCTTGTCCTCACTTACATCAACAAAATGGTGCAGCTGAAAGGAAGCATTGTATGATTACTGAAATGGGAAATACCTTAACTTTTAATGCTTCAATGCCTAAAAAGTTTTGGTTTGATGCTTTTCTTGCTGCTAATTATCTACTCTACAAGATTCTAACAAAGGTTTTAGATTATAAATATCATTTTGAGGTTCTTTTCTCTAAGCTGCCTGATTATTTATTTCTGCAAATGTTTGATTGCTTGTGTTTCCCTAACATTGTTCCTTACAGGTCTGATAAGCTTAGTCCAAAGGTTGTTATTTGTGCATTTATTGGGTATAGTCCTATTCATAAGTGTTATCAATGTTTTATTTACTTACTTATAGGGTTTATACATCTACTCATGTGGTCTTCCATAAGTGTATGTTTCCTTTTGCCACTTATTCTTCCTCCAAAAGTCTAGATACTTCTACTTGTTTGTCGGTTACTTTTCCTGCTACCTTAGAGGTACCAACTCTACCCCTACCAATTGTTTCTTCTAGTTCTACTATTATTGTTGATGCTTCTTACAATATTGTTTCAACTATACAAACTAGATCCAGATCCGGTCTCATTCGAAAGAAACATTTGAATTCTAATTTTATTGATATACATAGTATGACTACTATTTCTAACACTTTGGTTAGTAGCACACCTTTGTCATCAACCCCTATTTCTTCTCATACTAGAGATCTAGTACACATGGCCTTTACTGCTATGCTTGACTCTATAGTAGAACCTAAGACATTTAAAGAGGCTTCTAAGGATCTTAAATGGGTGAAATCCATGCAAGTTGATTATGATTCCTTACACTCCAATAATACATGGGAACATGTACCATATCATCCTAGGATGAATATCCTTGGAAGTAAATGGATCTACAAGACCAAATTAAAATATGATGGAATTGTAGAAAGGTTTAAATCTCGCCTAGGTTCCAAGGGTTATCACCAGATAGATGGAATTGATTTCGAAGAGACTTTTAGCATAATTGTCAAGGCCACTACTATTCTTTGCGTTCTTAGTCTTGCTGTGAGTCATAATTGGATCATGCGACAACTTGATGTATCTAATGCCTTTCTCTATGGCTACTTGGCTGCGGATATGTATATGGAGCAACCTCCTGGATTTGTCTCTAGTGAGTTCCATTCTCATGTTTGTTATCTTAAAAAATCCCTTTACGTCCCCAAGGGCTTGGTTTGATAGATTTAGTGTTTTCTTCTCAAGAGTGGTTTCTTGAAATCTGAGTGTGACAATTCTTTGTTTCATAGTCATAAGTCTGGTGTTGTCATGATTTTACTGGTATGTGTTGATGACATTTTGCTTGTGGGTTCTTCTCCTTCTTTTGTGTTTTTTATCACTTCTTTGCAATCTGAATTTGTTAGGAAGGATTTAGGGATTCTTAATTATTTTTGGGGATAGAAGCAAAGTTTGATCATTTTTCTCAGAATTTTTCCTCATGTCTGAATAAATACTTCTTGGATTTATTAAAAAATCATGACACGTTAGATTGTAAACTTTGTAAAATCCATGTTGCTCCTAGAAAGCGAGTGTCTCTATATGATGGTACCTCTAGTTGATGTTGCAGCTTATAGATCTTTTGTTGGGGTCCTGCAGTATTTAACCTTAACAAGGCCATTCATAAGCTTCTTTGTCAACTACGTTTCTCAGTTCATGCATAAACCCACAGATGTGCATATGCAGTTGGCTAAGAGGATTCTTCGATTCATCAAGGGTGTCAGGTATTGTTATTACAAATGAAGATTGCTCTATCATTAAAGCATATCATGATAGTGATTGGGCGGGTTGCCCTGATACACGCAAATCCGGTGCTGGTTTTTGTGTCTTTTTAGGCTATACACTTGTCTCTTGGTCGTCGAAAAAACAACCTACTATCTCCAGGTCCAGCACTGAGGCTGAATACAAGGCAATGATAGTAGTTGCAGCTGAAATTCAGTGGATATCCTATCTTCTGCAGGAACTTCATTTCCCTTTGTCTACTCCTTGTGTCTTGTATTGTGATAACTTGGGTGCTGGAAGTTTAGATTCTAATCCGGTTTTTCACGCAAGAACTAAACATATTGAAGTTGATTACCACTACATTCGCGATCTGGTAGCTATAGGATTTCCAAAGGTGTAGCATTTTCCCAACAGATTGTTGGCTTATTCACTAAAGGCTTGCCTAAGGATCTGTTCTTTAGGTTGCAGGACAAACTGATGCACTATACAAGTGCTCAGTTTGAAGGGAGGTGTAAGAGCCTATGCTGACTCATGTGATGATGTGTATCTTCTCTCCAATGGTTCTCTGACAAATGTCTTTCCAAACTGTTTTGTTAGCTGTTTACAACTGTCTTTTCTGTTAGTTGAATGAGTCTTTCTATTAGGTTCTGTTAGACGGTGTTGTTCACCTGTTAGTTACAATAAATTTTTTCTTGCTACAAATATAAATATCTCTGTAAGAAGGATTGTAAAAACTCAGAATTGAAATAATGTAACTTATATTTATTACCATGTCTTTTAACCTAGAATTCTATGAGTTTGTTTGAGTGTGCGCTCATTTTTAACATAAAAATCAATGGGGTAATATGTCTTTTATCCTCCATGTTTCACATTACTGTTTAGTTGGAAGACAAGGGCTTGTCCTTCTTCATTCAAACATACGTAATTTATGCACATAAATCTTTTTTTATAATGAAAAAAAAACGGCTTATAAAGATAAAAATGTGTTAAACATATATATTAACAACTTAAACCCAAAAAACACAGGCGATGTGAGATTATTCTCTAGTGCCTCTCAACGTAACCTCTCGTGGGTTTATATAGAAATTAGAATTGTGCTCGTGCTACGCACCGGGCATAATTAATTTTTCATAACAATCACCTTCCGATCAAGTTTTTTTCGATGAGAATTTTTGATTTCGTGTAGCGGGGCTTCGTCCCTCCCCGTCGTGATGCATCTTGATTGCAGACTCCTTGGTTTTTCTTGAAATGGTTTTTGGTCTGAAGATTAACTGAATCTGACTTCAGTTATATATCTATCTTATTCCCAAAAAAGAAATTCATTTATTTACATATGAATTAGACCTCTTAACATGACCAGCAATATTATTTAGTTGTTGTCCTTGATATTCAACCATTACAGCCATGTCCAAGAACATTTGATGTAATTCACCTAAACTCTTGTCCACTTTTATAACAACACCATGTCTTTCTTGAATCTTAGCTATAGTATTTATTATTCTTCCCCTTCTTTGTTCTTGAATTACTTTCTTCATAAATGTTTCACTTTCTCCAGTCGATATTAACTTGTCTACTGTTTATTCATTGGCTTTCACATCCATAACCATAAAGTATCGACGTTTAACTGTATCTTTATAAACTAATCCAATTCTCTCTCTAAGAGCATCCACAGTGAGGCGAGTAAAACCTGAACCAAACCCAAATATACTTTTTGGTCCGCCCAAAACCAATCACATTAGGGAGACTATATTTGAGTGATAGTCCAGACTTTTTGTTGTTTAGGATCAAAATTGATCCGAAAGCTTGACCAAATTCGAATTTGGTGGAGCGTGAAGGTAGAAGTGCATTTCGTGACAGGCGTGAAGTTTGTGTATGTCTCGTGCCAGATGTGAAGGTAGCAGTGCGTCTTATGAATCAGAAGCAACTCAAAATCACGCCTATGTAGGCGTTCACAAAAGCGCACGCCCCATTGGACGCACACTTTGCGTGCGCTTGGTGCTGCGGCATTAATGAAACTTACGCCCGACGTAGGCGTTCACTAAACGTATGCCCGATATAGGCGTTAACGAAGCTTACGCCCGTCTTTTTCAGGGTTTACAAATATAAATCATAGTGTTATAATGAATGTTCAACGTTGTTAGGTTTGCTACATGGTGAAAATTCATAGTGTGTGACATCTGTTAGACTGAGTGTTCAACATTGTTAGGTTTGCTACATGTTGTAGGCATATGGCTAGACAGGGCATCAATTACTAATGGAAAACTGGAAAATTGTATGTTTGTAATACATATTAGCAAAGTAGAAGAGATTAAAATTGGTCCTCGAATGGTCCCAGTTTTTATTAGTTCGATGATCTGTTACATTCCCATCCCTTTACGAATAACAATACAACAAGGAGGCACGATGAACACCATGTTGGGCGCAGTTCATGTCCTGGGCATTCTTGGGTTCTTGGACTTTGTGAACTACTTGTACTGGGCAAGGAGGTTTGAATATCGACAGCATAATGTCGCTCCTATTAGCTTTCTGTTCCAAAACTGTATTGCATGTGCGTTAAGTTGACATACACATATTATCAATTTCAAACGGATATGAAAACATGGTTAGTAAGTTTGTGGCACTCATACAAACTATTGAAGGGAGAGAATGAAAACAAGATGACATAAAACCATCAAAAAAATTAACGAAAGCTCAAGCGTTAACTAAACTTACGCCCCATAGACGAGCGTATTCATAAGCGAACGCCCCAACAGGCGTTCATCTAAATTTATGCCTGTCACTTGGGTGTGATGTTACACGTGCGTCTACCCATCCGACGTTGTTCTGGGCTCGCGTTCATCCAGCGTCCGTCCTAACCAAGCGTTTCACTAACCATACGACCATCCAATATCCATCTAACAGGCGTATCCTTATATATGCGCCCAACGCCAAGCGTAAATTCTGATTATGCCTGATCAAAATTTAATCTCCCACCGTTGCGTTTGACACGGAGTATAAAAAAAATTGGTTTTTACTCTTTGGTTTTACTCGATTTACTTCATTCATGACTGTGGAAGCTCTAAGATTGTTAAAACTCTCCAGTTTATCCTTTATTTCATCTGTAATCCGTGCACAATAGATGAATGTGTCCGATCTGATGAGCTTCTAGGTCCACATCCAGGGACTTTAAGGCTCTCGTTGTTAGCTCGGGTCGAGCATTTCAAGACCCATTTTAATGGACTTTGCTTTACTGAATGCTAAAGAAATGTCAGAATCCATCGAAGACCTCAGTTGTTTGATAGACTTGGAATTATAAATGGTTTTAGATTGTTCATGAGAATCTTTCAAACGCTCGTAGATCGTTTCGACTTCATCGAGTTGGTCTTTGATGATCTATAAATCTTTGTAAAACTTATCCACTCATTGAAACATTTCTTCAAACACGTTTAGTGTATTTCTGGCTAGTGAATCAGGTGAGAATTGTTGGTGAATTCGACGACAATGTATCTACTTCCCTGTATACAATATATCAATATACATTCATTCATACATATATCACAACTAACCACCATTCTCCCCAACACATACTCAAGGTCAAACCTATTCTTATTTCCTCCTTCTAATTTTATCGACTTTACCATCTTTTATTCATTCTCAGACAACACAGTAGCCACAAACTTCTGAACCCAAGAACATATTCAACGTCTTTGATAGCCTTTCCTTCTCTGTTTCACGCTTCTTTAACTCAACATCGATCACTGCCTTCCCACAAACCATCAGCGACCCTATCTTTCTTCTCATATCTCACAGCACAATTCACTCACGGCAGTAAGTTCTTTTTCTTCTCCCTGACTTATTCTCTCAAGCTTTCTTCAGACATTGCTATAAACATCTTGCGTGCACAGTTGTTGGTGATATGGGCATCAACTTGTTGGTTTTCTTTAGCTTCCTTAGACTCCTTCCCTGCAATTCTGGTTCACAATCATTCAATAACATTCATTCAATTCTCCGCAACAAACCTCATACTCCTCTTTTCTCGACCAACTCAGGCTCAGCAGCACAGCCTTCTTTCTCTTCTTCTTAATTGTTTCTTTTCCAACACAACCTTAATCTCGACAGTAAACACTTCTTCACAAATCCATCACAGACCCATAAACTTCTCGAGCTCACTTCCATCTTCACCTAATCTGAATTTGATCGAAACCCATTATAGCTCATACCATCTCAGTTCCTCACTCAATTTCTCTTTCTCAATCAGCGACCACCACTTTCTTCTCTTATTCACGGACTGAAAACCCCTTTTCAATTTATGTTTCAAATCTCCTTCTTTCACTTATATTCGATTGAACATCGCATCTCAAACAATAATCACAATCTCCATAATCTCTTACCTAAATTCTTCAACACATAAACCTATTTCCCCCCTTCTTAGTTTCTTCAAACACCCACAGTAATTCCTGATTCCATGGCAGCAAACACAACAGACCCATCAACTCACTACCTTCACTGTTTCATTATATCTCCTTTAATCCATCCTCTCTGCCTTTCCTTCTCTCTGTCCAAGAACTCAACTCAACAGCGTCTATCTCCCTGAATCTTTTTATTCTTCCTATCTTCTCGGTGTTCCTATAGAGAAGAAGGACATTCTCATTCTCGATGACATCAATGGCATCCAATCAGAAAAGCAACATACCTCCTTTTTGCCGATAATTTCAGCTACAACCCCATCTTTATATCATCAATTACCTTTATTATCATTAGTACTATTAGAAAAGAGAGTAGCGAAGATATCATTCATGGTGATGTTTTTAGTTGTTTTTTTTTGTAGGACTTTTTTTGCTTTTTCCTTTTTATTTTAGTTTTTACTAATAAGATTTGTGATCATTAGTGTTTCAGTATTTGTGTGTTTCAACAATATTAAAAAGTGTGAGTTATTCTGTTTTAATGTGTGGATAAATATTATTACTAAATAGAAAGTTTTCATCACGGTTTAACACGATGAGACATAATTATTTTAATCCTAAGATTTGCCCTGCCCTTATGTCTGTTCTAAGAGTAGATATTCCATTAATAAAGGAAACCCAAATATCGATATGCACTTCTATTGTAGCATGTCATCAGCCGGTGTATATATACTAAGGATCGTGATGATGACCATTAATAATAATAACCCCCTTTAAAAATTTCGAGTAATGATAAGAACTGAGTAAACCTATCTTATTCGTAGGATGGGATATTGGGGTCGAACTTGAATATTTTTTCGCTTTTTTTAAAAAAAAGGTACTTTGCTTAAGAATAAACAATCGAGAGTGCCTTCAAGACAATATTGTTGCAGTTAATATTTATGGTATAAAACAGTGTAGTGAACATATGGATCTACCAAATGAATGCGTTCTTCTGCATGAAGTTACGTGAGATTGATGATGATCAGTATATTCCCTAATATTCTAATACCAATCCGGATTAATGCATGTGTCTCATTCAACTTGCAAATCCAACCTCTCTAATTTGTCGCAAGAAAGAAAGAAAGAAAAAAAAAAGTAATGTATACCATGAGAAAGAAAAGACAGAGATATAGAGAAATTAGAAGAATGGGATCAGATGGGAAGGAGAAAGTAAAAGCATGCATGTAGTTTATAAACAATCAGGAGCTTTTGCTTTCTTCACCAAAGTTTATCATATACTGTATTACATATCAAGAATTAAGGAATTTAATCAACTATTTGTTTTTGGTATACTGTCGGTCTCATGATACCCATTTTATTTAGCCACTAGGAATGAAATGGGTATCATGAGGTCGATTTTTTGTTACCCATTAATACTAAGTGTTTATTATAAAAACCGCCAGTAATAAATTCAAAAACCGACAGTATACCACTAGGCATGCCCAATTCCTTAATTCCTTAATTTATTCAAAAACCGACAGTATTTGTTTTTTGAGAATTAAGGAATTTAATCAACTAGTGGCTAACAAAAAATTAAAAACTTTTAAGACCCAATGGCATGTTCAATAAGTTAAAAGAAATTTATTATAAAATAATTTTAAAAATTTCTTATCCACTTAATGACTAATTTACTCCTGATTAATTAGTATTAATTAATTGTATTGGTTGTTAATTAATTGTATTGGTTGTGAAATTAATTAATATTAATGAAACTTCAAAACATGAAAAAATTCGAGAGGGTATGATATTTTTTCGAAGAGCACCAAACTAGGATCGGTGGATATAATTGTTCACGTATGTCGATTTTGGGTTGGTGTTCATCATCCACCAAGAACACAAAGAATCGGCGAATATTGGTTGATCGGCCTATATGGATGTTTTTATTAACTGATTGTGCTACATGAACCTTCGAGCACGTTTGATCAACACGATATTCCCTCGCGTATATGAATATTCTTTCTCCGTTTTGTATTCGCCATAGGTTATAAAATCGTTCAATCTGAAATTAAATAAATTACACGTTAGTATGCAAACATCAAACGAAGAGATAAGGGTAAACATGTCGAATTACTCACTTTCTCGCTATGAGAAACTTGAGGATGATGGTCGACAACCATTCATCCGATTTTACGAAACTCCCGCATTTCCCTTTTGATGTTTTCGAATCTAAACTTTATGTCTCTCCATTTGCGATGTTTAGGATTCCCGTTGCGCTCATAAAAGAATCATTTAACTCTCTTCCAAAACATATAATAAATTTCATCCGGACGTTCGTGGAAGACGGGAATGAACAATTTAACGAGCTTCATATCTTCTTCTGGTTCTCATGTCATTTTTCCAGCTCTATTTGAGTAGTGAATGAAGTGGGAATCAATAAAAGGTGCAAGTTTATGACAAATTGGGTATGTGAAAGAGGTTCTCCGAATATAAATTAAGATCCAACGACTAGTTTCTTTTTTAAATTCAAAACATATGTGATATGGTTTGGCATAATCGGTCGATATATATGCCCACGCCCACCGATTGTGGGTTAACAAAATGCTGAAAAAATAGTTTGTTACAATCGATCGATATATATGTCCACGTCCACTGATTGTAACTTACCAAAAATGTTGAAAACTTGTCTTGTTATTATCGGTCGATATACATGTCCATGTCCACCGATTTCTGGCTAAATAATAGCCATAAAATTGGTTTTTTCCCTAACAATCATCGGTCGATGTGGATCGACCGATTGTATCCTAAAAAACAACCAGAAAACTGGCATTTCCTCTACCTAGAACCGGACGATATGTCCCTCACAACGACCGATTGTAGCAAAAACAAAAAACAAAAAAAACAGTTTTTTCTCAGGCCCCATAATCGGTAGATATGAATGTATATATCCATCCATTATGTAACCTGGTAAACTTTTGGCATATTTTTCCTAGAATCATTTGATATGTATGGCCATATCGACCGATTTTAAACTTGTAATTTCTCCAAAAACAATAATTGGTTGTTATTTTGATACCTATCAACCGATTGTTGCTTAAAAAACTGCCATAATACCTATATTTTTGGCCCAAATTGTAGTTCTTTTGTTGCGTCTTAGCCAAACACAACAGTTTTAAAACCAACCAAATTCATTCATTCATAAACTAACAAAACTAATATGTTTTAATTCGACCAACAAACATAAGTTTAAGACATAATTTTTAACTCTTTTTTTATAGACATAAGTTTTAAAAACAAGAATCTATTCATTTATTTCTATGGTCAACATCAATACCACGTTCACCACGACCTCGTTCGGCACGTCGTGGTTGAGCGCCATCATTATCGTCATTATCATGCTGGTCATCTCTGCCTTGGCCTCGAGCACTCTTTCTCGCTCTAGTTTTTCTATTTGGCAACATCTCCCCATACATAGCACCAGTTTGTTCATCCTCAAGAGCATATGCAATCTTCATTTCATTCGCCTCAACATTTTTAACTCTTCCCAAATAGCTTTTTCTTTGTTGATTAGATACGTGATTCGTATTCTTTGTTTTCATTTCAAATAACAAGTATTTAATAAGTCATGCCAAAACCTTAACAAATCATAAGAGACTACAATACGTACCAGAACACCGAGAGCTCTATCTCGGTCCTTGATTAACGGCCTCTCGTCTATTCGTATCACATGAGTATGAAAAACATTGTGGTACCACGCCATGTATCCTGGAGATACATCATCATATGAGTTAGGAAACCTACCCATTTGAACTACGACTTAACTTTCTATCTACCCAATCGGAGGATGATGGTAAAGGATCATGAACAAACACGATTTCGTTCTCAAGGGACTTACAGTTGGACTTGTACAATTTATAATTTTGGTCAGAGGAGTTGACGGGGACCTCGTGTACACCATCACATTGGCTCGCCAATCTAGTCGAGTTGTACAGTTGTTTGGGGAAAACGAATTAAGAGGGTAAATTATAAAAAGTGGGGTGAGCAGGTGATAATTCGTCGAATCCTTAATGGCTATTCCAGTCTTTATTGAAGTACTTTATTTAGATTCGACAGATCAATTTGTACAATCCTGAAATAAACCAAGCAATGGCCCTTCCAGTCTTGCTTAAGTCACAAAGGAGAAGGAGAAGGGTTGGTCTTAGGGAGGGAAGCGAGAGAAATATTGAGGTCAGATTATCATACTCTGTAGGATGTAATAGGTGTGAATAGCTATGAACAATTCTCTATGTGAGAAGACTGTATGAATGATCGAGTTGTTCGACTTGTGTTCTTATACTTGTTTGTCCTCCTTGTGTTCAATAGATCGAGGAATCTATTTATAATCATAGCTATTGTAATTGTTCACCTGACCTCCTCTTTGGAAGAAAGTGTAGATGGTTGCGTAGCGGTGGAGCGGAGAAGGTGGAGAAAATGCTAGTAATTATTCCCACTTCGATTGAGGTTGAATGACGGTTGCTCAACCCACCACTCCTCTACTCAACTGCTGATCGAACTTTCCAGAGTTTTCTCTTTTGTGGATGCACTGCTGCACCACATGTCGTAGACCACCAGACTAATACCCTAATGAATATCCCCCAATTTGTGATATATTTGATGTCTTGTGTAATTTATAACATTTAAGCATTATTAACGTTAAGTCAAATGAGGCTTGTTTAGTTGGTATCTTGACTAAAGGTTTGTCTTGCTTGACTATCCTGATGAGTCTTAGCAAGACCAAAATAGACCTTTAAACAAACATGTTGATCGCCTCCTCATGGACAAATGTGCAGGAAGTAGAGAGAAAGTCTTTGTAGATCGACGATTTTTTTGAGTTAACTCGGTTTTTTGAAAATTTTGTTTTCCCATCGTTTCTTCTACATGTTAATATTGTTTTATTCTTATGACTGAAAGTATTTTCTCCTAGATTTCGTAATTGAATTTAACCACAATCAGTTCTTTCACTTTGTCTAATCTTTTTCTAATTTCAAGTTTCTTATAGATTATGTTTAACTAATTAACCTTTACTCTCCCCTTGGTGTTTTGCAGTTTTGTTGTTTTACAAGTCTCCCTTAAATGGCGTTTGCATGGTATCTTGATATGGTTGATGCGTTTGTTGTTGTTGTCAACATATATTTTGAAGCTCTTTTGCTGGTCATAATATCCATTATTATCTGCATATGTCTCTCGAGAACCTGGTTTTTCACCGATCCAATTCCAAACCACAATCAAAGTGCCACGTATTCCTTTCTCAAATCCCGTTACCAATTAAAATTTTAATTAAAAAATTTGTTCCCTCTATTGATAGCTTGGTCAATGGTTAGTTGTATTGTTTCCTTTTCAGAAATGAAATATCCCTTAAATCTCTTAATTCAACTGTATACTATTGTTGGAAATCTTAGGTTTAATCCCCAAAACCCTAATCCCTTTCTTTCTTTACAAAAAAATTTCAAGTAAATATAATAAAGATCACTGGGACTCCAATAATATTGAAGTATTAATGGATACTACCAATCAAAATGGTGTTACTGATCATGTATCCAAATTCAAGCAAGCTACTTTAGATTTAGAAGATACTTCTGAAGCTATTATAATTCATCAAGATGAATCTAATAAAGAAGGTATTGGTGATGAGGATTGTTGTATGATTGGAAAAATCATAATTGAGGGGAAGATATCTTATGATACTGTGGAGAAGAATTTTAAATTTACTTGGCCTTTTATTCAACCGGATGAGCTTCAAATAATTGAAGTAGATAGCAACATTATGATTTTCAGATTCAAAGATTGGATTACTGTTAACAAAGTCCATGATGAACGACCATGGTGTATTAATGGGCACTTGGTACTTCTCTATAATTATTATCTTGAAACAATCTATCAAAACTTAGATTGGAACAAACAATATTTTTGGATTCAATTGAAGAATCTGTTACCAGAGCATATGAATGTTAAAGCTGTAACGGAAATGGGTAAGTTGCTGAGGGAAGTGATTGTTATTGAACCTCCTAATGCCATTCTGGTTGGTGTAGACCTTGTTAAGGTTTGTGTTAACATTGATCTTTCAAAACGAATGAGATTAGGTGTCACGGCTATTACTGCGGTTGGGGTTACGAGATGGATTATATATTCTTATAAAAAACAACCACATAAGATTTGTCCTGATTGTTATATTCTAAATCATTCCAAGGTGTAATGTGAAGTTGTTGCTGCATATCTTGAAGCTGCTCATAAGAAACCTTATAATTTTGGTATTGCTAGAATAGAAAGAATAAATGTTGGGATTCAGCCCAAAGTCATTGCTCATTCATCCATATATCATTCTAGGAACTCAGTCAAATCAAAACCTTTCGTACCAACAAAATATGAAATTGTTATCAATCTACCACATTTAGAGAACAATGAGGAGAGCTCTTCCAGACTTGGTAAAATACAAAGAAAGATTAATACTGAAAATTCACTCATCAATCAGACACATATTACCAAGACTTCATATAGAAGTGGTTACCAGGAACAAGGCAAGACAACAACAATGACCAATCAAAGGGAGCATAAAAACATAAACACTATGGGGGAGAATAAGGTATTTTTTAAACCAATATTTTACAATCATCCCTTCATTCTTTTTTTAGAAAAAATTTCTACCATAATCTTCTCAGTATGAAAGTTCTATCCTGAAATGCCTTTGGGTTTGGTAATAAATCTACTAGAAATCATTTAAAGGATCTAATTAGATCCACTGATTCTGATAAAAACTAAAAATGTCACTATGAAAATTACTCAGTTTATTG
Organism: Papaver californicum; assembly: GCA_023531435.1. Lineage (NCBI taxonomy): Eukaryota > Viridiplantae > Streptophyta > Magnoliopsida > Ranunculales > Papaveraceae > Papaver > Papaver californicum. The sequence goes on from JAJJMC010019063.1 coordinate 7,806,289, forward strand.
CTCCTTATAATTATCCTAATTCTTGTTTTCTTGATCCCATCGGTGCTTCTGGAGGTCTGTGTTTTATGTGGAAGGATGGTATTGAGTTAAAAATAGTAGAAGTTAAATTTAGTTCCATTCAATGTACTATCAAATTTGATTCTAGAACTAATTATTCTCTTGTTAGTTTCTTGTATGGTTCTCTTGATTACTATCATAGGAAAATACAATGGGACTTTACGCAAAATCTAGCAAGTCACTAGGACATTCCTTGGATGGTAGTTGGGGATTTAAATTTTATCTTAAACAATAGAAAAATGAAGGTGGTAGTTTAGTTTCTCAATCTTAACTTGATACTTTTAATGACCTTTTAGACTGCAATCATCTTCATAGTATACCTTATATAGGAAATCTTTTTACTTGGAGTAATAGGAGACAAGGTCAAGAACTAATCCTGGAAAGACTAGATAGAATGGTATCTAACCTTATATGGATTAATAGCTTCCCTGATGTTGTTACTTACCATTTATTTCCTTTGGCCAGTGATCATTGTCAGATTTTGCTTACTACTTTTAGAATGGATTCTAAAACTCATAAACCTTTTAGAGTAAATATAATGTGGTTCAGAGATCCTAGTTGTAAAGATTTTATTGCAACTAATTGGAATGCTAGCATGAATGGATCTGTAACTTTTAAGTTGTCTAAAACTTTGTTTAATACTAAACAAATTCTTAAATATTGGAATTATATGTGTTTTGGTAACATTAATACTGAAATCAGTAAGGCTAAAGCTCAGATTGATTTACTCACTGCTCAGAATACTAATCCTGTTGATCCTGAGTTTCTAAGATTGGAGAGTATTCTTAATTATTGGTATGATATTGAAGATGATTACTAGAGACAAAGAGGTAAGGATGATCATTTACTTTTAGGTGATAGGAATACTGCATATTTTCATCAGAAAACTAATTTTAGAAGAAGAATGACTCAAGTTGACTCACTTCAGAATGATTTGGGCATTTGGTTAATTGATAGACAAGACATTGCTAATTGTCTTATGTCTCATTTTTTGAATATGAGTAGAACTTCTAGTCCTCCTTCTTCTGATAGTTACATTGATTTTATTGATCCTTGTATTACTGCTGAGGATAATGCTAGACCTGTTGCAATACCTTCTTTTGATGAGATTAAACAATCTGTTTTTGCTATTAAAACTTGGACCACTTCTGGTCCAGATGGATTTCCACCTGGTTTCTATCAAACCATATGGGAAACTGTTGGTAAAGATACAGTAATTATGGTACAAGCTTGTGACGGACCAAAAAATTTTCACTTCCAACGGGTTGGGTTATGACCAGTTTGGCCAGCTTCAACTTCCCGATTCTCCACTCGAGAATCCGGGCTTTTAAATTTCTCGGACCAATTCGATTTTACTAAGCAAATGTTTATCAAATTATCAATTTGGTTACCAGCTTCGCTAAATATTTTTTCTTTCAAAGCAATTGTTCATCTGAACTGTTTTATAAGAAGAAAAGCACAATACTGACATCGAGGGTCATCGAATTTGTCAAATTGCTCTGTAGTTTCTATCATCTATTTAAGACAATAGATAATATGAATTACCCCAATAGGTAATAACTATCTACCAAATGAATATCAAACTTTAGATCTAATATCTCTTTCCAGCCTATCGTGATGCACGACCTTCCTCTCGTGAGTGGGATCCGGACAACGCACACCGTGCCGTACGGGTGAGGGGGTGATCAGTCCCAGTGCCAAGGGTAGTGGGATACCAGCCACCCTTCCAACCGGATTTTCTGGAAAACTCATAGAACTAGGTCAAGCTCAAAAAACCATATTTTACAAATGATATGAACTACTCAAGAGAGTTAATAATCATTTCCAGAGCAATGGTATGAACTGTCATCATAAACAGCAACCATTCTTCTCAGATGATATGAATTGCCTCTAAATGGAAACAATCATCTCCAAGTCTCATCTGGTGATATGAATTGGTATCCAACAATCACCCTTTATTTCTTATTAGATGATATGAACAACCTCGAAGAGGTTACAATCATCTCTCAAGGTAGTATGAACAGCCAATAGGCTAACTGCAACTACCTCTTACCAACGATATAAATTGCTAACATTGCAATCATCTCCGAATAGATGGTATGAACTGCTTGGCAGTAACCGACTTTTTCCCGATGATATAAATAACCTTAAGTAGTTGTGCTGAACCACAAAGCGGCTGCCTGTGTACCCTCTTCGTAGCTCGAAGGGATCAGGCACGACCACAGTTCGTCATTCTTTGCATCTTAGATAGTATGAACTACTCACAATAGTAGCAACTATCTCTTTTCAAATGATATAAATTACCCTATTTAAGTAGCAATCATCTCTTGCAACGGATATAATATGAATTCTTAAGCAATAGCTATCCCTGATTGTTTCTTCCCTTATTTAAAATCAAAAGATGTAATTCCCTGCAAGTCCAACATAATTAACACAATATTTTCTTGATATCTCAATAGTGATCCAACACATAAACAATACATAGAAAAATATATTGTACTAGAATGAAAGAAGTAGAAATGCAATAAAAATGAAATTCAAAAAGTTATAATATTACTGGAACTTGTAAGAACAAACTGAATACATATCAACCCCAAAAAATGCAAAGTTACGTACACATATTCAGCTTAGTGAAACTAAGTCTTTCAGCTCATATATGATGCATATGACAGACAATCTAAAACGTATCCTAGAAGAAGTAACAAAAATCTAACACATAATATCCACCGCTACCATAACTCAAATGGTGTGCATTTTAGTTAGGTAACTAACTGTCTCTACGCATACTCCTCGAACAATAAATATATCCAAACAACATTAATTAGCCATCAAAACACTATAACAGTAGTTTGACCCAATATAGTCAATATCGAATTTCGGTCTGTACCGGTTGAGAACGATACATTGGTATACCTTTGTACCGGGGATATTTCGGTTTTAAATATCGGTAAATATCGGTCCACATATTTTATACCTATAATTATTATATCAAATGTTTTTTCCATATTGGACCTATTAAGATATAAAACTAATACTCATTTTTCTAAAAATACCATAAAAAAACATGAGTAACTATTAAAAACCTTAAATCAATGACAAGGAATTATTTATTTATTTATTTATTTTGGATTTTTTTATTATTAAAAACCGGTCCATTTCGGCCGTACCAGTCCATTTCGGCTAAACCGTATCGGCCGATATTTTCGGACAAAAACCATTCCACCGGTATAGGCTTTTTCGTATCGGGTGAGATCCGATACCGGTAAAATCGGCGATATTTTGATCGTACCGACTGAAATTAACTACGATGGTCTGACCTACCTGACGTCAACTTTGGCATAAGTGTTTTACCGTACACGGAACTTAGTTGCACAAATCTACTAAATCAATTGGTAGCAAAGGTTTAATACGCCCCAGCTAAAGAACCAAATGATTCTCAAGTGTTGGATTACTAAGTACTCACCATAAAAAGAAAACCATAAATATCAATGACTTTTTTTTAAGGGACAACAGTACATTTCCATTAAAACTCACCTAGTACTTGATTGTACCATATTCAGGTATGTACCATTTCCTAAATAAAGTTATATAACATCAATACAAAAATAAATTAATAATCCAAATTTATAATTATTAGTCTGTATTCTGTTAGAATTAAAAATGGATTATTATTTAAAATAATTTTTGATTATTACTTAAAATGATTTTTGTTATTAAATATATCTTAGTGGGATCAAGGGTCACTAGTCCAAACTTGGGGTGGAAAAATATAGCCATCCATTTTCACTTCTTAGTGAATGAGAAACCTTTGGTTTTTCCCATATTGGGCAAACCAAGGAGGAAGTTTATCCTCTTTACCACAAACGTTCTATATAAGGAAAAAGAACTAGTGGATTGGATATGGACTTAGGAAATGGACTAGTGGGCAAATGCACACATGTGCGGTGCTTCGCACCGAAGCACCGCGGACCGCGGGCTTGCGGAGCTTGCGTGTGCTTTTGCGTGTGCTTTGGCGCGAGCCTTGGTGTGACCATTGGTGTGAGCCTTGGCGTGTGCCTTGCGAGTGCCTTGCGAGTGCCTGCGTGTGCCTCCGTATGCCTGCATGTGCCCATCTGAGATCCAACGGTTTCATATTTTTAATTTTGTACATTAAGTATTTTACCGTTTTGAATTTTAAATTTAAATCAGATTTAAATAACAAAATCTTTTAATTAAATATCTCAAATTAAATTTGTTTAATTAATTGACTTTTTACCGTTTGATAATCAAGAGTCTTCTTCTTCCTTAAAAGAAAAAACAAAGTCAGATTTCTTTTCTTACCCCAGTCGAAGCCACTGTCCTGACGACTTTTCACCATCTTCTTGCTTTGTTGTGCGCACTAGATTTATTTTTCTTTATCTTCTTCTACTGTTAAGTTCACAACGGGCCAACGAGTGTTGCTAACTGGGTTGGTATCAGGTGGTTGTATCCTGGATTCAAATTTGTCAATTATAAAGGTATAGCAACACCTTCTAGGTGTACCTGGAAAATATTGAGTTAAGGGCAGTCTGTTGAACAGGCGACTCCACCTCTCTGTGCTTGAGTGATTGTGTGCTGCTTTATCTAACCCTCCCTTAATAGATACAAGTTTCTATTTGGTTTGTTTTTTCTGTTACAGGAATAATATTCGACAACAATTTTCTTCAACAATCTTAACTCAATAATTGATTTCTCGAAAATTATTCTTCTGTATCAATGGCAAAGACTGATGTTGAGAGACCTCGGAAGTTTTCTGGTAAGGATTTTAAGAGATGGCAGTCGAAGATGTTGTTTTTCCTGAGTTTCCACATGCTTGATGAAATAGTGTTGAAGCCGTATGATGAAGCTCTGGATCTTCCTGAATCATCCAAGGAAAAAGATACTTGGACGAGAAATAATTATTTAGCAAAAAATCATATTTTAAATTGCCTTGAAGACTCTCTGTATGATTTTTATAATGCTAAAGAGAATTTTACTGCTTTCAATTTATGGACTGCACTGCAAGAAAAATATGTAGCAGAAACTGCAGGAAGTAAAAAATTCCTGGTTGCACGTTTTTTGCAATACAAGATGATGAATGACAAGTCTGTAGTTGATCAGTTTCTGGAGTTGCAAAAAATAATAAATGAAATCATTGCTGAAGGAATGGTAATTTCTGAGACCTTTCAAGTTTCTGTTGTGATTGAAAAATTACCAAGTTCATGGGCCGAATACAAGAGAAGACTAAGGCATAAAACTGGTGAGATTACTATGATAGAATTGGGCAAGAAAATCCAAGTTGAAGAATTGTTGTGTTCAAAGGACAAGAATGTTTCTTATGCAAGAGACATGTCAAACAAAGCTCATGTGATCGAACACAAGTTTGCCACTCTCAGTCTTTGGACCAAAACAAGCGCAAGCCTGGCCCTCAAGGAAAAGGTAAATTTCAAAAACCAAAGTCTGCTATTGGTAAGATTAAGGGAGCATGTTATGTTTGTGGTGTGTCTGGCCATATGGCAATGCATAGTAGAAAACGCAAAGATGCAAATTTTAAGAAATCAAATGTAAACTTAGTTGAAAGTAGTAAAAATGAATTTTCTGGCACGGTGTCTGAGGTTAACTTAGTTACCAATGTGAGAGACTGGTGGGTAGACTCTGGAGATACTAAACATGTCTGCGGCAGTAAAGACATGTTCACCTCCTATCAGACGCTAGGAGAAGGAGAAAAACTCTATATGGGTAATTCATCTGCAGCACAGGTTGCAGGAAAAGGAAAAGTTTCGCTGAAGCTCTCTTCTGAGAAAATCCTCACATTGAATGAAGTTTTACATGTACCAGACATCTGCAAGAATCTCGTTTCAAGTGGTGTGCTAGATGATAAGGGATTTAAGATTGTATTTGAGTCTGAGAAAGTGATTATCACTAAGGGAAAGGACTTTGTGGGAAAGGGTTATAAGGATGAAGGCCTATACAAATTATCTGTAACCTTTGTTGAAGTTAATAAAATTGATTTTTCTTATGTTGTTGTCTCATTGAATATCTGGCATGGTAGACTTGGTCATGTAAATTATAAATCAATGAACAAATTGGAAAACTCTGGCTGCATTCCAAAATTAAATTTGGAATATGAACATAAATGTGAAGTTTGTGTAGAATCAAAATATGCAAAGAAGCCTTTTAAGAAAAATGTCCACAGAAATTCTAATCCCTTAGAGTTAATTCACTCAGACTTAGTTGATATGAAATTAATCCAAACTAGAGGTGGTAAAAAATGGTTTGTCACTTTCATAGATGACTGTACTAGGTACTGTCATATTTACTTGCTTAAAGGGAAAGATGATGCTTTAGAAGCATTTAAATTATATAAATTAGAAGTAGAAAACCAATTGAACACCACTATTAAAACCATTAAGTCTGACCGTGGGGGTGAATATGTAATCCCTATAGGAGACTTTTGTGCACAACATGGTATTATTCATGAGGTAACTCCTCCTTATTCACCACAATCAAATGGAGTTGCTGAACGGAAAATCCGAATCCTTAAGGAGATGATGAATGCCATGATAATCAGTTAGGACTACCGGCGAACTTGTGGGGGGAGGCCATCCTCTCAGCTTGCTATATCCTGAACAGAGTGCCCCTTAAAGGATCAGTCAAATCACTGTATGAATTATGGAAATGCAAACAACCCTCCTATAGATACTTCAAAGTGTGGGGGTGTTTAGCCAAGGTCTCTATTCCTCCACCTAAGAGGACTAAAATAGGACCTAAAACGGTTGATTGTGTCTTCATAGGATATCCCGAATACACCACTGCTTATAGGTTTATGGTTGTGAGTTCCGAAAACTCAGAAATTGGTGTGAACACCATTATGGAATCTAGGGATGCTACATTTTTTGAAAATGTGTTTCCATTGAAATATGAATCTCGCATGATATGCGATGATCCCCTAGATGTCCCTTCTTCTAGCCATATCTTACCAATAGAAGAAGATGAATCTGTTTATGAACCTAGAAGAGGCAAAAGACTTAGAATAGAAAAATCTTTTGGGCCAGACTTCATAACCTGTTTAGTTGAAACTGATCCACAAACCTATAAAGAGGCCATGACTTCTTCTGAAGCTCCATGGTGGAAAGAATCCACTATTAGTGAGATGGATTCTATTGTTCAGAATGAAACCTGGGAGATAGTAGATTTACCTCCAGGGTGCAAACCCATAGGCTGTAAATGGATCTTCAAGAGAAAACGTAAGGTAGATGGAACTGTGGAAAAGTATAAAGCTAGACTAGTAGCTAAGGGATATAAACAAATAGAAGGTGTAGATTTCTTTGACACTTATTCACCGGTCACTAGAATTACTTCCATTAGGATGCTAATTGCAATCGCTGCAATTCATAATCTAGAAATACATCAAATGGATGTAAAAACTGCGTTCCTAAATGGTGAATTAGATGAAGAAATTTATATGGACCAACCCGAAGGCTTTGTAGTGAAGGGTTATGAAAACAAAGTGTGCATATTTAAAAAGTCTTTATATGGATTGAAACAAGCACCGAAACAATGGCATGAAAAATTTGATCATGTAATGTTCTCTAGTGGATTTAAAATAAATGAAGCTGACAAATGTGTGTACATTAAATCTATAAATGATGCCTGTGTGATTGTATGCTTGTATGTTGATGATATGCTTATACTAGGCACAACCTTAGAAATCATTAATTCAACTAAGAACATGTTGAGTGAGAACTTTGACATGAAAGACTTAGGTCCTGCTGATGTAATCCTAGGGATGAAAATTAGAAAGGAGTCTAGTGGATTCAGTCTTAGTCAATCTCATTATGTTGAATCAGTTCTTAAGAAATTTAACCAGTTTGATAGTAAACCTGCAAGTACTTCATTTGACCCTTCTTGCAAACTCAAGAAAAACAAAGGCAATGGAGTCTCACAACTTGAATATTCACGAGTCATAGGAAGTCTGATGTATTTAATGAACTGCACAAGACCAGACATTACCTATGCTGTGAGTAGACTTAGTAGGTATACATGTAATCCAGGACATGAACATTGGGACGCACTTTTCAGAGTGTTGAGGTATCTTAAATACACTTTAAACTACCGTTTAAGTTATGAAAGACACCCTGCTGTTCTTGAAGGATACTGTGATGCAAACTGGATAGCAGACTCAGAGGAGTCTAAGTCTACGAGTGGATATATGTTCACTCTAGGATGTGGATCAGTGTCTTGGAAGAGTTCCAAACATACCTGTATCGCTCGATCCACTATGGAATCCGAGTTTATTGCGTTAGATAAAGCAGGAGAGGAAGCCGCTTGGCTAAGATGTTTTTTAGAAGACATTCCTCTCTGGCATAGGCCTGTGCCAGCTATATCTATACATTGTGATAGTCAAGCTGCAATATCTAATGCTAAAAACAGCAACTATAACGGAAAATCTATTCATATCAGGAGAAGACACAATTCTCTAAAACAACTAATCTCAACTGGCGTTATTTCTGTTGACTTTGTGAGGTCTAAGGAGAATATCGCGGATCCTTTGACGAAAGGCTTATCCAAGGAGATAGTTAGTAATGCATCGAGGGGGATGGGGCTTAAGCTCATAAATTAAAACTTTCCTTGAAGGATACTCAACCTTGCTTACTGGAGATCCCAAGATCAAGGTTTTGAATGAGACAACTAATTCGTAGCGGGTAAAAATCAAACACTATCATAGAATTATTTTCTCTGTCCTTTCCCTATGATGTAGACGTGATAGTGTGACTGCATGTGAGGATGACTTATAATAAAGTCTTAATGAGTTTTATAGTTTCAATTTAAGATTGAAATGGGGTGTAGCAGTTAACACTCCTGATAGAACTCACCTATCTGAATGAGGAAGTGGGTCGCTTCCTATGAGAATTGAGCTGATTCTCTAGAGCATTTTGAGAAACGGGATATGTCCAGGGTCAAAACGGACACAACAGCGTGAACTTAACAACACTCTTGAGAGATATCTCGCGTAAGGAGCTATTGATGAATTACACCAAACCATGGCAGTTCAAGACATCGCGTTCACTGACCATCAAGTAGTTCCGATACTTCTCACTAAGCAAAGGTTCAATTCCTTATGGACACCTATTGCTTAAGAGGTATTTCTCGTTTTCTGGTTTTCTGATTTATCGCTTTCTTCATTCATGTGGGGGATTGTTAGAATTAAAAATGGATTATTACTTAAAATGATTTTTGTTACTAAATATATCTTAGTGGCATCAAGGGTCACTAGTCCAAACTTGGGGTGGAAAAATAGAGCCATACATTTTTACTTCTTAGTGAATGAGAAACCTTTGGTTTGTCCCATATTGGGCAAACCAAGGAGGAAGTTTATCCTCTTTACCACAAACGTTCTATATAAGGAAAAAGAACTAGTGGATTGGATATGGACTTAGGAAATGGACTAGTGGGCAAATGCACACATGTGCGGTGCTTCGCACCGAAGCACCGCGGACCGCGGGCTTGCTGAGCTTGCGTGTGCTTTTGCGTGTGCTTTTGCGTGAGCCTTGGGGCGAGCCTTGGTGTGATCCTTGGTGCGAGCCTTGGTGTGAGCCTTGGTGTGAGCCTTGGTGCGAGCCTTGGTATGAGCCTTGGTGCGACCCTTGGTGCGACCCTTGGTGCGAGCCTTGGTGTGAGCCTTGGTGTGAGCCTTGGTGTGAGCCTTGGTGCGAGCCTTGGTGTGACCATTGGCGTGACCATTGGCGTGAGCCTTGAGTGTGCCTTGCGAGTACCTGCGTGTGCCTTGCGTGTTCCCATCTGAGATCCAACGGTTTCATATTTTTAATTTTGTACATTAAGTATTTTACCGTTTTGAATTTTAAATTTAAATCAGATTTAAATAACAAAATATTTTAATTAAATATCTCAAATTAAATTTGTTTAATTAATTGACTTTTTACCGTTTGATAATCAAGAGTCTTCTTCTTCCTTAAAAGAAAAAACAAAGTCAGATTTCTTTTCTTAACCCAGTCGCAGCCACTGTCCTGAAGACTTTTCACCATCTTCCTGCTTTGTTGTGCGCACTAGATTTATTTTTCTTTATCTTCTTCTACTGTTAAGTTCACAAAGGGCCAACGAGTGTTGCTAACTGGGTTGGTATCAGGTGGTTGTATCCTGGATTCAAATTTGTCAATTATAAAGGTATAGCAACACCTTCTAGGTGTACCTGACAAACATTGAGTTAAGGGCAGTCTGTTGAACAGGCGACTCCACCTCTCTGTGCTTGAGCGATTGTGTGCTGCTTTATCTAACCTTCCCTTAATCAGATACACGTTTCTATTTGGTTTGTTTTTTCTTTTACAGGAATAATATTCGACAACAATTTTCTTCAACATATTCAACTAGCCATACATTTAAAAGATAATTAAGCTTGACTCACAATCACATCCATGAGTAGTTAACACAATTGACTCAGTTCAAGGCATAACCAGTACAGATTTAAGAGACCATTAGGCTCAAACCAAGTAGTGTCTACAGTTGAGATAATTAAATGTAATCTCGAATCATAATTCTAAGGAAGATAAATTCCTTGTATTTGTACTAACCGAGTGTTGGGAAATTTAAAATGCACTCTATTCATAGTTTTGCATTGTCCCGTAAACGGACCCAATTTTGTTAGCCAAAGCAGCCACATTCTCAACCAAACCTTAAGAACAAATCTTAGTCTATGAGATTTGACACATTATAATTTCATTCACTCAGTATTCAATAGTCCTACTATATGTACAACCCATAGTCTTTATATAAAATAAAGCATTGATGTATAATGAACTAAATATAACACAAGGGAACTAAATAATTAATCAATCCAAGTGAAAAATTTTGAGCAATCATTATAATATTTAAAAACCAAATGGGAACTTAATTAAAATGCATGACCATTAGTGGCTTGGTACGTCTAGTTATATTAGAGTCATGAGATGTATATGAGAACAAAGCAACCCACTATCAAGCTAATAACTCCACTCCACTTACCCTCATATATGAAACTAGGAAACAAATGATGCATAATCTAACAACATTTTCGTATCTCATTAAGGATTTAATCCACGAACAGTAGAAAAATACTACCTCCGTTTCAGGAAAAGAGTTACTATCACTTTTTTAAATTGACCTATTTTTGGGTTAAAATGAAAAAGTGATAGTAACATTTTTCCAAAGACGGAGGGAGTAGTAGCTAGCAAGGTCCTGAAACATCTCTAACAGTATGGGCATTTCAAGGGATTTAAAATGAGTCTATATCTCAATTGAAACTTCTTAAATTTCGGTTTTATATTTTGGACGGTGAATCAAAACATGAAACACAAATGAATAAATGAGTAAGTACTTTAAAATGAAGTCATAGCAAAATCACATGATGCACTCAAAATATACAACGCCGAGATGCATAGCATAATGTCGTAAAGGCTACTGTTGCATGCTAAATGTTACAAAGATCTCATAACATAAAATACGACTACTTGTATCAACCTTATGTGAGTTTAATTAAACTTCAAAAGGAGAAATTTATAGAAACTGTCAAGTATTTACCAAAGCACTTGAAATCAAGGTAAATGCTAGAAAGAAAACCATAGCACATGAATAGTAGTCAATAAACATCAAAATTTATGTAAAGAAGGTAATAAGAACCTTTAATTCTTTTTCTCTTCTTTCAGGCATTCTATCGAACAATTGGTGTACACATTTGTTGGTGTAGACAACTCTATTTTTCTGTCATATGGAGCTCCTTTGATAGCTTCTTCATCTGCAACTTAGAGTTTGAATACAAACCCAGCATTTTTAAGTATTCACAAATATTGAAATCTCTCAATCTCTATCCAAAACCTAACTTTTCGGCACCCAAATCACCATCAACTCCAGTACTTCCCTACTTCATATTGGCTTCGAATTCTTTTCACTAAAGTCTTAAAAATACCCATAATTCATGGATGCAGTTTAGGTCAACTGGTTTTCACGACCAGGAATACTAGCCATATATCACATGAGTTCAAATACACCACACAATTGAGTAAAAATCCTAACTCTTGTACATAAATTCCACAACTCCCTAGCATTTCCCCCAACACATAATCAAATTTTCTTTTTAAAAAAAAAAATCAAGAGACGAAAACAAAATCAGGATGAAGAATTGTTGCTTTTGAGAAGAAAAATAAAATGAAGAATCTCCAAATCCCCACATCAGTTCTTTGAGCTTAAATCCATTATTATTAAGCTTCAATTTTACACATGAAAAGAATTGAGGACAAAATCCTAAAAAGAAAGTTCCTCAAATTGTGTTTTTATAAAAATGCTAGAGAAGTAAGCTAAAGGTAAATAAGGAGATGACACATGTTTTACATGCTTAAAATATCTGGAGTTTTCATGGCCTCTCCTAATCATCACTATTGGTATTATTAAGGGATAGCCTTAGAGTGTTAAAGGCACTTGATTATTAGACTTTCAGGTACTCTAAAAGCAGAATTTGGTAAATGGGTTTGGTTAAATCCAAGCAAAAGTTTGGAGTGTCACAAAGCTTTTTTTATTCTAAGCATCTTTTAAGACAAATGAACTATAATTTTATATCTTTGATTCCCAAGAATAACTGTCCTAAGAATGTTGTTGACTGTAAGCCTATTAGCTTATGTAATACCACTTATAAATTTATTTATAAAATCTTAGCTTCTAGAATCAAAATTATTTAAGAAAAAACTAGTACTCCTTTTCAAAGTGCTTTTGTTTCTGGTAGATGTATTACTGATAACATAGTAATTTCCCATGAATTGGTTGATTCTATGAAAAAGAACAAAGCTAAGAATGGTTAGATAGCCATCAAACTTGACATGTCAAAAGCATTTGACAGAGTTGAATGGCCTTTCCTACTTAATATTCTCAAAAAACTTGGTTTTTGTAATGAATTTTGTACCATGATAGATCAATGTGTTGGCATTGTTTCTACTTCCATCTTGTTGAATGGTTCTCCAGGTAAGGTTCTTACCCCTCAAATAGGCCTTAGAAAAGGGGATAATTTATCCCCTTATCTTTTTATTCTGTGTATGGAAGCTTTCTCTAGAGCTTTACTTTCTGCTGAAGATAACAATCTGATTCATGGCATAAAAATAAATTCTCATTGTCCTACTGTTTTTCACTTATTTTTTGCTGATGATTGTCTCATTTTGACTAGAGCCAATGCTAGAGAAGCCATGTAAACATCATTGATAAATTTAGTTATTTTTTCAGGTCAGTCAATCAATTATAATAAATTTGGTATTGCTTTTAGTAGTGGTGTCCATAATGTTTTAAGAATGAAGTGTTTAATATTTTGAAAATTAATAAACTTACTCTGGATGACAAGTGTCTAGGAGTTCCTCCTCTTTTACAGAAAGTAAAGTACAGTCTTTCTTTAATCTTCTTGATAGATACAGTGATGGACTTGCAGCTTGGAAATCCAAATTTCTAAAACTTCCTGGTAGAATTGTCATTACTCAGTCTGTGCTAAGTAGTTTGGCTTCCCACCATATGTTTGTCTTTCTTATCCCTAAAAAACTTTGACTGATAAAATGGATTATATCCAAATGAGATTTTGGTGGAATAAAAAGGTAGGTAAGAAAGGTTGTTATCTCAAAAAAATTGAAAGATGTGGCTCAACCTAGAGTCTTGGGTGGTTTAAATATCAAACAATCTGAATGAACTTTGCTCTTCTTGCTAGACTTGCTTGGAGAATGATGCACTCTAAAAGCTGTTTATAGGTTAAAATCCTAAGTGGGAAGTACTTCCATAATGTTGATCCCTTAAATGATAGTCTCTCTACTAATGGATCCTGGATTTGGAATGGCATCTGTAGGGGTCTAGAGATAATTAAGAAATATGCTTGTTGGGAAGTTGGAGATGGGAACTCTATACTTATTTGGAAGAATAGATGGACTCCATATATAAACTCTACTGTTAGCACATAATTTATATCTTCTATTATGGTTTATGTGTCTCAACTGATTGATGCTAATACCAAAAGTTGAAATATATAGGTTCTCAATGCGTTGTTTGATAAAAATACAATTGAGAAAATCATGACTATTAGAATCCCTTTTGATGGCCAGGATCATCTTAGGTGGCAACCTAGTTCTAATGGTGTTTTTTATGTTAAATATGCATGTAAGGCTATTCTTAATGATAGAAATCATGATTCAGGATTTATTAATATTGTGCCTATTTCTTGGAATCTTTTCTGGAAGACTAAACTCCCTATAAATATTTTGCATTTTCTGTGGAAATGTCTTCAAAACTGTCTCCATGTTGGTGAAAGACTTGCTAGGTTTTGCAATAATTTTGATGTTACTTGTGCTTTGTGTAACAACCATCCTGAAAGTATGCAATATTTTTTCATAGATTGCTCTTTTAAAAAACTTGTTTGGAATGCTATGATTAATAATACTAGTATTAGTCTAGTAAATACACAGTTAATGATTGGCTTTATAGTATGTTTCAGGTTAATAATCAAAGTAGCACTAGCGTGAGTACTTTGGAATGGTTTGGGTTTGTTATGTGGCAGATGTGGAAATGCAGGTGCAGGAGAGTGTTTGATAATATTCAACCTAACACTCAAAATATAGTCCATCAGATAAAGAATGACTATGTTGATTGGCATAGAAACAAGAATTCAATTTTTGAACCTATTAACACTAATACTATTCTTACTATAGTGAAATGGGAATTACCTGAACAACCTTTTATAAAGCTTAACTTTGATGCAGCTTATAAAGAAAAAACACATGAGATGGGAAGTGGACTAATCCTAAGGAATTTTATAGGTAACACGGATGAAATTAGATGCCACAAGACTAGAGCATTAAATCTTGAACAAGATGAAGCCGAAGCACTATTGGTAGCTGTATTATGGGCCAAATATAAGGGAGTTGTGGATTTACATCCTGAAGGACTGTAAAAATATCACTAATGTTGTGAATGGCAAACTAGAGAAAAAAAATGGACAACCAGAAACCTAATTATGGATGTTCTTCAAATTTTATCTTCTTTTATTAGTTGGAAATTTACTTATGTGCAAATAGAGGTTAACCATGTAGCTCATGTTTTAGCCAAACATGGGAGAATGATAAATCAAACTCAGGAAATATCGTCAAATTTTCCTGTATGGATATTGATAGGTGCATTATTTGCATTATTTGCATTATTTGGATACTGTAATTCATTGATTTTTTGTTAGTTTTCATATCATTATGCTTGGATTTTTTTTATGAGTTTCTTAGGAGTTTTGAAGTGTATTCAACCAAAGAAGAAGAAAGGAGTTCATTACGACACGAAATAAACAAGGAAGTTAAGTTCTGCCAATGGAGAAGGGCCAAATACCAAATCCAACTCATTCATATCCATATTTCTTAATACTAGTTTGAAGAAAACGAGAAGACGAATCCAACCCAAAAAGAATAAGGTCATTCGGAGTTCGTATGAGGAAGTTATGAGCAAAACAGCCGAAAGAAAATAGCGAAACCGTCAGCAAAATAATCGGTAGATAACATGGAAATTGAGTCTACCGATTATGGAAAGTTATCTACCGATTATGGCAAATTATCTACCGATTATGAAAAGTTTTGGACACAGGAAAAATCATATTTTGATCTCTTACAATCGGTAGATAAGGAGGGTGTCGAGTCTACCGATTATGACTCGACGTAAGCCACTTCTAAGACACATTTTTGACTTCTAAATCAAGGAAACATGGTCACTGAAAGATTTTAAACCCTAGAAGGAAAGGATACTTGAGGGCCAAGCATTGAAGTCTATAATAGAAGATATCTAAGGCTCAAACAAAACATCTTTAACATCTACATATTTTATATTCCATATCACATCTTCTACATCAAAAAAAACTATGGTTTTTCCCTTAGAGGGAAACCATTCTTCTTCTTTGTATATTTTTCATGGGTT
>JAJJMC010019063.1:7822315-7883127 GCA_023531435.1 Papaver californicum
TTCTACTGTTTATATCTTCATGTATGATTGAAGACTTGCTCGTTCAATTTGCAAATTGAATGGTCTTGTGTTCATATCTAAATCTAGACTAGGGTTTGAGATCCAAAATTGTCGAAGAACTCTAATCACAAGTAGCACAACATAGTTGTTAACGACGGGATGTTGCCATGCGATTATGTGCAGAAGCTTAACCTAGGTTAAATCTGTGTGGCTCTTGCGCCGGATTGCTTAGAATAACCTAAATTCACGAAGACCGTTGCTTTCATTGGGTTAAACTTGAGTGGCTCTTTCTACAAGTTATTCATTGAGAAGGATTCAAAGAGTGGCTCTTACGTCTTTGATGATACAAGGAGTTTTGCCGGAGTAAGCGTGCGATAGGATGCTCTAAGGTTATTGATATGAGAAGGATTGAACGTTATCTCTAATCGATTGAAGAGCTTGTTTGGTGACGGAAGATGAAACCTCTAACCATTATTTTCTCACTTTGATCTCATCTTTATTTACTTTGTGTTTATTTTTTTTCGTTAGTTTACTTAGTTTTATTCATTACAATCCCCCATCCTGGTTACATAAGAAGTCAAAGACAAATAACAATTCACATCTCCTCGTGGGAATGATCCTTACTACAGCTATACTACTTGTTATTATTAGTGGAAAATATCTTAATTAATTTGTGCACAAACGACACGCACCAAATATTGGCATCGCTGCCGAGGAGCAGTAGCAATAGTTTTTGTATGAGATTTCTTTTGGTTCTATTTTGCGTTTTTGTTTTAGTGTTTTTCAGATTTTTAGGTTTTTGTGGTGTGAATAACTCGTTGAAGGAGTTCGCCACTCGTCAAAAGCGAGAGGTAAATTCCAAATATAGGTTGTAGGTATCACTTTTATTTTTGTTTTTAGAATTTTGTTTAGATATTATCTTTTACTCTTTGTGTCTCATCATGTTTCCTTACGGAAATAACATGTATGGTACACAAGATCAAGTATACAATAATAATCAGTTTGGTTTCCAATCTCAACCCTTTGACAAATTCCAACCATACGGGGAGTATAATCACAACCAATTCTTTGGTAATAATCAATATTCCATGTACCCTTTTGATTATTCTCATACATGCTAACCTTCTAATGGTGGGTATGTAATTGAACAATCCCAGAGATGGGAGGATAGTCATACTTCTAATGATTCTTTTAGTTTTGAAAAACATATGTGCACCATGTTACCAGAACTTCAACAACAAATTTATCTATACCAACAGGGCACTAATGAATCACTTCAAGAACTTCAAAAAGGTGTAGAGAATTTAATGATGCGCATTGATCTATATGAGGAACGAATGAGAGAAGAGAAATTTGGTCTCAAATCCAAAACCTCTCTAACATTTGTGCACAATAATGAATATGTGATCAATGGTGATTCTGAAAAAGACCAATCTTTGAGAATATTTGATGACACTAGTGTAGCTTATTCAAGCCTTGATATTATTAATGATCAAGCACCTATTCAAAAGGTAGATCTTGGGAATGATGCAATGAGTGTTCTAAAGAAATTCCTAGCAGCTAGAATTGAGTCTGCAACAATATATGATCCTGAAGTAAAGAGTGTTGAAGAGGATGCAATTGAGACTAGAAACACAAAAATTATCACGGAACAAACTTATGTTATCTTTAAAAGTGACGATGATTACGAAAGTATATCATCTGAACCAACTCATAGTGACATTCCTGGGGAGTACACAATGGAAGACGCTCTTGCATATAAACCTTTCTGGTCTGATGACGACGAAGAGTATGAATTATTTGAGAATGAAACCAAAGTGATTAATATCATGAAAGACCCAGTTGAGATGGCCAAGCATTATAATGATAATGTTGATGCCGAGATTTTAATTAAGGAAAAGACTAATGAATATTGGTTGAAAAGTTTGATAGAGGACCATGATACACATGAGTTAAATAATTCATTGGAGTTCTTTAAGAACAGTGAGGATCATGTAATACAAGAGATAGTGGAAGGTTTATCTAATCCTTTGCATAATTCTATTTCTAATGAACTTACTCTAATCGAAGTAGTTTCTCAAGAAGTTGCTACCCCAACTTTTAGGAAAATACCTCACTTAGGATTGGAGTCATGTGCTTCTAAAGTTTTAACGGATTATTTTGCTTCTAACTATCCACCATTAGATATGCTTGATTCTAACATTGTGCAGGTTACCCATGAGAAAACTGTAGAAGTGCCCTAATTCTTTGTTCTCTATACACTTTCAGGTGTAGAAAGGACTAAGTATGGGGGTAACTTCCATATGATAATGGTTTTACTATTAATATCTTTTGCTAACATTTTTCTGAAGCTGTTATTAGAGTTGCAGATTGTTGTCTGGGTGGATCCCCAGATTCTCAGATTGTTGGTTTTCGAGCACTAACCAAAAGGTAAGGCTGAGGACATTAAGCTAAGCGCTGCATGGGAGGCAACCCCTTTGTTTTTTATTTCTATCTTTTTCTATTAATTTTTAGTCTGCATATCATATTAGGATTTCCCATCTTGATTTTACATTGGAGGAGTCAATTTACATTGAGGACAATGTCAAGTTTAAGTGTGGGGGTGTATTTACATATATATAGAGAGAGAGAGAGTTTTTTTAGCTTAAGTTTTTAGTTTTTGCATAAACCTCCAACTTTTAGATATTTTAGAGTCACTTAACATACTTCTAGCTAAGTTTACATACGGAGTTCTAACCGAACTAACTGAACTTAGAAGTATTAGAGAACTATATTCGGAGTGCTTAGTTTTTGAGAGGCTAGAGCTCACAAAAATGGACTTAAACTGTCGGTAGAGAGTTTAGTATTAGAGTTGTTGATCATTCAATACCCATGAATGAGGTACCAAACCTTCAATTGTACGTTTAGAGTGTTTTTATTTGTATAAGTTCTGGGTAGAATGATGAGCTACCCAACATCACACTAATTTCAGCACTACTTTGATCTCTTGGGTGCTAATTCATTCAATCATGAGGGTGCTATCAGAATTGCTAACTCTATCTTGTAGTCTTGTTTGCAGTTGGCACCATTCTCTCGACAACAACAGGTCCATAGAAACAACATTATCATCAACAAGTGGAGCATCAAAAATTTGAAGGAAAGTTGAAGACAATCAAGGTTTATAAGCAATAGTACGAGAAAGAGCAAATTTCATATTCAAGTAAAGCAACTATACAATGAGAAGAAGTATATATACATGTTAAAGACTTATGTACAAAAGCGAAATAAATCAAAATATGAGAGCTAGTGAAGTTTATAATATCGAGACAATACGAGTTGTGAAGAATCAAGTGGTAACGTCCGTATCCCACGGCCATAGTAGTTTCATTGTTCATTTTATTTTATTTTTCAGTTTGTATTTTATTTTGAAGTTCTAATATATATAAAGAAAAAAATGATTATCATTGCTTTAGTGTATATTTTATTTTGTATTCATTCAATAAGGCCGTGGGGAAGAAGAAATCTATAAAGAAGTTTCAAACAATAAGAAATTGAGGAAAAGAGTTACAAATTGTCAAGGTTCTACGAAGTTCAAGAGTTTATCATCAACAGTTGAAGACCGAAGACGTTTCTATTGGATGCTGTGAGAGTGGTGTTGATTGCCAATCGGGTGTCCTCACATAGTGGTTGATTTCCTTTATTAGAGGGCACTAGAAAAACAAAAAAGGGTTATTTTTCGTCCCATGTTTCTATGGGATAACATATTCATAAGATTCGGAAGGTTACCTTTTCTTCCCACCATTCAACATGTGCAGGATTTCTATCTTCACTCCTGCCTGCACACATGTGAGAACCATAAAGTGCGTCTTTTGAGTGTTAAATTCATAAAACCCTATCAGTGAGGCATAAACATTCTCTCGAACCTGGATTCTTTCATATGGTGGTTTCTCCTAACTCAAGGGTTAAGCATGAGAATAATGTTCTTTGATACATCTAACTTCTTATTATTAGTGTGCAGAAGCTTTATGTCCTCTTAGCTATTTGGATGCAGGTGCTCTGGAATATTTGAAAGTTAGAACTTAGGTTTTGTGGGTATACCTCTTGTAAACCCTCACGAGACTATAACTCGTCCACTAGGGACACCTAGGGGTTTAAAGGATTGTTACACATGCTAAGTGTAACTGTATCCTCAACGAAAAATAGTTGTTGTATTCTAGTTTAGATTAGTTTAGATTTGTAGTTTGCTCGAGGACTAGAAAAAGGAAAGTATGGGGGAATTTGATAGGTACATTATTTGCATTATTTGGTTACTCTAATTCATTGATTTCTTGTTAATTTTCATATCATTATGCTTTGAATTTGTTTGTTTATGAGTTTTTTAGGAGTTTTTGAAGTGTATTCAACCAAAGAAGAAGAAAGGAGTTCATTAGGACACGACATGAACAAGGAAGTTAAGTTCTGCCAATGGACAAGGGCCAAATAACTAATTCAACTCATTCAAATCCTGGAGTTATTAATACCATTTTTAAGATAACGAGAAGACGAAGCCAACGCAAAAAGAATGAAGTCATTCGTAGTTCGTATGAGGAAGTTATGAGCAAAACAACCAAAAGAAAATAGCGAAACACTCAGCAAAATAATCGGTAGATAACATGGAAATTGAGTCTAACTATTATGGAAAGTTATCTACCGATTATTGCAAGTTTTGGACACAGGAAAAGTCATATTTTGATCTCTTACAATCGGTAGATAAGGAGGGTGTCGAGTCTACCGATTATGACTCGACGTAAGACACTTCTAAGACACGTTTTTGACTTCTAAATCCAGGAAACATGGTCACTGAAGGATTTTAAACCCTAGAAGGAAAGGATACTTGAGGGCCAAGCATTGAAGTCTATAATAGAAGATATCTAAGGTTCAAACAAAACATCTTTAACATCTACATATTTTATATTCCATATCACATCTTCTACATTAAAAAAAACTATGGTTTTCCCCTTAGAGGGAAACCATTCTTCTTCTTTGTATATTTTTCATGGGTTTTAGTAAATACATGAGTAGGTAACTTTGTTTTTATTGGTTGGGAATGTATTTGGAAGTCCTAGACATGTAAATCAATCTGGCTGGTTAGTTTTAATGTTAATGATCTCTTTTATCGCTTATGTTCTACTGTTTATATCTTCATGTATGATTGAAGACTTGCTCGTTCAAGTTGCAAATTGAATGGTCTTGTGTTCATATCTAAATCTAGACTAGGGTTTGAGATCCAAAATTGTCGAAGAACTCTAATCACAAGTAGCACAACATAGTTGTTAATGACGGGATGTTGCCATGCGATTATGTGCAGAAGCTTAACCTAGGTTAAATCTGTGTGGCTCTTGCGCCGGATTGCTTAGAATAACCTAAATTCACGAAGACCGTTGCTTTCATTGGGTTAAACTTGAGTGGCTCTTTCTACAAGTTATTCATTGAGAAGGATTCAAAGAGTGGCTCTTACGTCTTTGATGATACAAGGAGTTTTGCCGGAGTACGCGTGCGATAGTATGCTCTAGGGTTATTGATATGAGAAGGATTGAACGTTATCTCTAATCGATTGAAGAGCTTGTTTGGTGACGGAAGATGAAACCTCTAACCATTATTTTCTCACTTTGATCTCATCTTTATTTACTTTGTGTTTATTTTTTTTCGTTAGTTTACTTAGTTTTATTCATTACAATCCCCCATCCTGGTTACATAAGAAGTCAAAGACAAATAACAATTCACATCTCCTCGTGGGAATGATCCTTACTACAGCTATACTACTTGTTAGTATTAGTGGAAAATATCTTAACTAATTTGTGCACAAACGAATGCACCATATGATTGTATCCATAAGGATGATCATTTATAATTTATTCTCATAATTAATAAAATTCCTTTCGTATTAAAAAAAAGACCAAAATAAAATATATATTTTATTTTTTCGTATTCCTGAGGAACATTGTTTGTTCAACTATGTCAATTTGCATTGACATGCTTGTTTTGCATTAATAAGTGTAGTATGCTGAGCATAAGCATATATATGTGAATGAGGCTTAGTATGACCTTTGATAAGCAAGTTAGGATTTTGGAACTTGTATATGTGAAGTTGTTCAGATAGACAAGCATTAGGTGCTAATGCCTAAGATGGATTAGCTTAAGAGCTAATGCCTAATCCGGACATGCTTAAAAGTTAAGCCTAAGTCAGATTAGTATTAGGAACTAAGCCTAAGATAGATTAGCATTGGGTTAATACCTAAGACGGATTAGCATTTGAGCTAATGCTAAGGCGTATTAGCTATGGAGCTAAGCCTAAGACGGATTAGCTATGAAGATAATTCCTAAGGTGCACAAGCATTATGCTAAGGGTAAGACGAACAAGGTTTGTATTTTACCTAAGCCGAAAATAGATTTTATTAAAGCAAAGACGGACATGCTTTGTTGTAAAAGATGACGCACATGCTTTGTGTTTAATCCCTAAGCCGGACAAGCAATGTTGCTTAGACTAAGACGGACAAGGTCCATATCTTAGCTAAGATGGACAAGGTCCGTATCTCAAGCTAAGACGAACAAGGATCGTGACTATATCCTAGCTAAGACAAACAAGGATCGTGGGTATATCCTTTGCAACGCTTATAAGCACTGCAAAGTCTAATTTGAGTCGTTTCCTTTGACAATTAGGGTTGGAAAATGTTCGTTGATCGTTTGAGACGCTTATAAATGTTGCGAGCTTATTTTTTAGTGTTTCCAAAGCCCTAAATTGAATTCTTTTTATGCTATTCACATTAGGTTCCTCCTAAGAAAGGATTAACGTGACAATGGCTAGGTTTAGCTAGTAAAAGTTATGAAATTGTGTTTAGCACAATTTTAACTTGGTATTTAAGCACAGCTGTGGTACTTTAGTCAAGTAAACTTGTGTGTAACTTGATACATACTTCTATATAAAAGCTATATAGGTATTTTAGTGAGTCAATATTGTTCAGTTGAGCATGAACATTGACATAAAGGTAATTTTGGGAATTCAGTTGCGGAATATAGCACCCTCATAATATTCAAATTGCTCTATATTAGTGGGAAATCCATCTAGAAGCTTGAGATTTTATGTAAAAATCATAAAATATCTGAAAAAATCGTAGTAAGCACTAGTGATATTTTGATGATTACGTACAGTAGTGAATGTTGATTCATTCAGTAATTTTGATCGTATATATAGCTGGCCATACATACAGAGAGAGGAGAGGGATGAGCACCTGAGAGAGGACAAAGATGAGCACCTGCCTAAAACGAATTTTAAGATTTAATATTTTTCAGACTCGAGCCTTGAGAAATAATTTTACTATTTTACCATTTATAAAAACCCACCATCTACAACAGTACATAGCCTTTGGGAAGAAAGAGAGGTCCAAATAAATGTTTTTCCTCGCACCCAATCATCCCTCTTTCGCTAGTTCTTACTTGTAAGGGTGAAAGATAACATTTGTCGCTATCAAATTGTCCAGTTGTTGTCTCAAATCCAGAAAACCCTTCTTCAAACCCTTCGAAAAAGTATCGATTTCCAAACATGTAAAATTTAGCCCTCAATCATGATCTAGCTAAAACATGGAGAGTGCAATTGTTGATTCTATGCTTGTTATGGACATTATCCAAAACCATACAAAACCTCCATACTTTGAATTTAGTAAGGTTAATTCGTGCCAAAATTAAAGAGCTGGAATTTTTTGTGTCAAGTATGTTTACAGGGAGACGAATAGAGTTCGCTTTGCCAACTTGCATCCATAGTTGAATTTATAGAGATTTTACCAAACTCATTTGACAAAGTTTTGAAAAAAAATAATTTTTGATGACAAAACAGAAAAAATATATACAAGATAAAAGTATTGATCTTTGTTTTTTCTTGTAGTGGTTTTTTTGGGTTCCCTCAAAACCCTTGCTTTAATGTCCCCAAAAATAAGAAAATTAATTAATAAATTAAATTAACCATTTTATTACTCTTATGTAGACGCTAAATATTATAAGTACATGTACAGTAACTGTGTGGAGTTAGACTGTAAAAACACTTGGGAAACAATTAATTGATATAGAGTTCTTCTTTTCAAGCAAACGAAAAAACGATAATACTTTAGTTACACTAGCTAAATGACATCTCTAATTGATGAACTAATAACCGTTGGAATCAATTTTCATCAAATCGGCTCCTAGATTTATATGGACTATATTTTAAAAAAAAAAAGTTATATGAACTAAATTATAAAACATAATCAGTGATTCAGGCATCATGTTCAAGTTATTCTATTAGCTTAACCTTTAATTTTAATCACATCACCAATCAAACACTAACCAGTAGCTAAAAGGGTGTAGCTAAAAGGGTCATACAAAAAAGTAGAGACATCACCATAGAGGTCCATAGACCATTAACAAACATTTCTTTTTTCTTTCCAATTTTTTGATATTTATTTGTCTGGCCAGATATAATCCAGTTGGGTGCGTTTACGGATTCCATTAGTGCTTGGTTCAAAACACTTCATTTCCATCACCCGTAACAACTTCAACACGTGTTATCATATATTTCCTTGATCCATGGGATTCAAACCTACCCTGATTTTGTGATTTTTTTTTTTTTGAAAACACGTTGATCCAGGGTATACGGTAGTAAAATCATTCACTGATAATTTCATGATTTGTGTTCAAAATTCTTTAGTATTAAAATTTTAATTGATAAAAAAAGGTAAACTGTAAAGTACAGTAGGCATTCAAGCTAAAATTAAATTTTAAAACCAACTATCATCGGTTCATCCATAAACAAATGCAAAAACCGCCAGAAGTATCTAAATAATGACTATTTTTCTTTTATGCTTTTATGTCACCAAAAACAAAGGCATGTTGATAAGTTCTGAACTTAGGAAATGTAATTGCCCAACTTCATCCACGTCTACAACTCATAGGCTCATCTTGCAGTTTTCATAAAAGTACCTTCTTGTTAGATATTTTTCTCGACCAAAGGCATTATAATTAGTTCCACGTAAAATAAACGGAGTTTAAGAAAAAAACTAATAATGTAAGGACTTGAGTAAAATTCAAAGAGATTTCTTCTGGAATAAAGATCCTGATTAGCTAAAAGAGCTATGCTATATAGCTTGGGATTCTGTCAGCAAACCAAAGGAGATAGGTGGTCTTGGCTTCAGAAATCTAAAATTCTTTAATGAGGCTATGATAACTAAAATTGGGTGGAGACTTATTCGGGAACCAGATTCTCTTCTTTCTTCTATTATGAAGGCAAACATTATGGAGACCAGGATATATGTAGAATGGATACTACTCCAAAAAAAATGATTCTTGGATTTGGAAAGATATTCTTGGAGGGGTGGAAAACATTCAAAAGTACCATATTTGCAAAGTGGGAAATGGTCAGAAAATTCAGATATGTTCTGACAGGTGGGTTGCAGGTAAAGAAACTATTTTGGAAAAGCCTCACACTTGTCCTCCTGATCTGACCCATGTCAGTCAGCTTATAAATACTCAAGGAAACTGGATTCTAACATCATATCCCTTTGGTTTTCTCCTGAACACCAAAATGCTATTCTTGATACTTCTATAAATGTTCTTGATGAAGATTATACTTCATAAAGCTTAAATGAAAGAGGTGGCTTCTCTATCAAGTCTTTATACAACAAGAAGATTAAGGAGAAGTATAAAAATGATAACCTTAACACTGCTTGGAAGAAAATTTGGAAAATTGATACTTCTCCTTCCATCAACTTATTCATATGGAAGTGTGCTCAGGGTATTCTCCCTACAAATGCTAGAACTGCTAGTATCCTACATTACATCGATCTTATCTGTAGTAGGTGTAAAAGTGCTTCTGAAGATATATCCCACTGTCTCATATTTTGCCTTTTTGCTGCTTCTGTTTGGGTTAAGATGTTTGGTGAAAATCATAACATCTTTCAGAATTTCCTTGGTTTTCATGATTGGCTCAACTATATGCTTTCTTCTGATAATGTTTCTACTTTCTGGACTGCTTCTTATGCCACTACTGCTTGCTTCATATGGAAAGATAGATGTGACTCGGTTTTCAAAAATATCTCACATTCTGCGGATTCCATTTCCCACAACATCAGGGAGCATATAAGTTCCTTTGATAGAGTGATTCACAACCATAATCATATCATTAGCAACCTCTACTACCAAGTTATTGATCAAGAAACTAGAAGCAGATTGATAAATCTCCACAGATAAAAATTTGGCTTAGCCATTAACATCTGCTCCCTGGAAAGTGATAGTTTTCCAGTAAGTAATGCTATCCCCCATTCTTCTTCTTGGACTAATGTTATTTTGTTTGCTTTGTCCTCCTCAGAAAGCTTCATTGGAGCCAGAACCTATTTTATCCATGGTTATAACAGAAATGGACCAGGAAAAGGAGCTAAACTAGACGTGAACTGAACCAAGGAGTTGTAGCAAATGAATAGATGATCGATAATATTTCATTTATTTTTTAAAATTTTATCTTGATCTTTATCATCCATCCACTTGATTTGATAGTATAAAAATTAAACATAAAATTAAGTTATGAATTTAAGTCAATGTATTCTTTTTCATATTTTTTAAGATAAAAACACCACCACTATTATGTAGTTTGGGGTTGAAATGGACCAGTTTGGGCGTCCAAAGATCCCTCCACTTTCTGGATTCAAAAGGTTAAGCGAGGGAGGTGCAAAAGTTAATGAGCACCAAACCTTCAACTCTCAGATCCTTCAGCTCTAAGCTAATCTTTAAACGGTCCCATCGAATTTTAGAAAAGCAGACCGTAAATAACCCACCACAGCTTTAGTGCCACATGACTCAAGATAAAGTTTCCTCTGGAAAATACACCGTATATTTATACGGTTTTAATACATCATCAAACTTTTAGTGGGTCCCATTAACTAACTTTCAAACCTCCATAAATACCAAACCATTGCAACTCAATTCTTCCCTTTTCCTTCCCTTCTTTCTCTTTTACTTAGTTATCATTTCGTAATAGCGGTTTTGCCAAAACCATGTTTCTGTCTGAGGAGATGTTCGGAATACCGTATCCGATTATCGGAAATGGCTTTACACCATCTGAAAATCAGGATGATGATGGTGGTGAAATAACTAACTTTTTTCTTTCTCTTTTATCATCATCATCACCTGAAACCACCACCACTACTACTACTACCAATTCTGTGCTGTCAACAAACTCAAGTTTATCGGACGATACAGTTCGGGCGGTAACTGAAGAAGAGCAACAAGAAAGAAAAAACAGACGAATGGTTTCGAATCGTGAATCAGCAAGAAGATCTCGCATGAGAAAACAGAAACATCTCGAAAATTTGAGAGTTGAGTTAAGCAAAATGAAATTTGAAAATCGAGAGATGAAAAACCGTTTGAGTTACGCTGTCCAAAACACTCAACTCTTTCGGAGAGATAATGATAAGCTTCGGTTCGAAACAGAAATTCTTAGACGAAAACTATCTGATATTCGACGTATCTTGATTTTGCAAAAGCTTCATCAACAGTTATCATCAATGAACGGACCTCTGAACTAAAACTTTGGCCATAAATATAAAACTTAAGAACTTGCCCAAAATATATGAAATTGGATTATATCGATCTATCTATCTATCTCTTCCTTCTCTTCCTCTAGACTTTCTGTTTCTCTAGCTAGAATGAACGAGTGAGTGAGTGACCATATGGTTGGGCATGTTTTTGGCTCTATCATGAGGATCTAAAATGTAGAGGCTTTCAGTGGGTATTTGGGTATAATAGCATCAATTTGTAAAAAAAATTGTGGGGGTTAATTTAGTCTAATTAAAGGCTGCTTTTTATTTGAGTATTTTGTCTTTTAATTCATATTGGTGTATATAAAGCCAATACGTTCTCGCTTTCTCTCTTTGCACTTTGATAACTTTCTCTTTAGGTATTTTCGCGCACTTATATAAATACAATAATATATACTCACAACATAGGATGATGTACTACGTTGCAATGTTGGATAAATATTGATCACAAGCGTGAGTTGGTGGTCTAATTGATCAAAAGTTTTGCTGAGGAAATGTCGACATGAGCATGGAGATGGATAACATCCGTATATGTACATTCGAGTCTGCATGAAATATTCTAGGATTTATGTACTAGAATTGGAAGAACTCGTTCAATAACCATATTTTCTTTAACTAGTTGATGATGATTCGACTTCTACTCAAGTTACTTATATTGTCAGTGGTGGACCTAGATATTCATCTCAATGGAGTCAAAGCACTAATAAAACTGTTATTGGAGGTTGTCCAAAAATTTTAAACGTATTATAAATTTTATCAATTCTAGATATAAAAATGATATGAAGTTACAAAAACTAGTATAGAATCCTAGTATGGGCTTTTATAAACAAAATTTTAATAAAAAAAAGATAAAAGTTGATTTTTAAAAAAGTATAGAGGGTCAATTGGTTTTTAAAGAAGTTAAGTGAGGTCAACACCTATAACAATCACTACCAAATACTCTAACAACACATCATTGAATGGGGTCAGCAGACCCCGCGTGACCCACACAAGTTCGCCATTGTATATTGTAAGAACCCAAGTACTTGGTTAGGGAGTGTTTTTTGACATTAGCAAAAGCCTAAATACTCTTTCATTTATCAAACACAAACAAATAAAAAAAACAACCCTAAATCTAATTCAAACTATTTCAACTCCTTCTCTTCCAAACTGTTTCTTCTCTTCTCTCCCTTTTTATTTTTTTTCCATCGAAATTCATCGTCTTCAATTAAGACCAAACCCATCAAAAAAAATTTCTTTCTCTTTTTATGTTTGAAATAGTTAGATTGATTAAAATCAGTGAAAAAAATAGGTTTACATAACCATTTACGGTTAGGTATTCTTAATTTCCTAATCGTAAACTTGTTCTCTGAAGCTGTTACGGTTAGGAAACTAAGAACTCCTAACCGTAAATCATTAAAAAAAAATTACATGTGTTGTTACGGTTAGGTTTGTAACCATAAATGGATTTACGGTTGGATTCGACTCTCATAGAACCAATCGTAACAAATCTTCAACCAATTTACGGTTAGAATTTCTTAATTTCATAACCGTAAAATCAAAAATTCTTATTTACGGTTAGGAACGTACCCAATTTCCCAACCGTAAAAACATCTGAACCAATATTTTTTAACCTACTTTTAAGGAATCTAATTTGTTTCAACCATAAAAAACAACAAATTTAGGGTTTTCAAAAAAATATATATTTTTCCTTCAACTTTTCATCTTTTCTATCTATACTACAAATTAAAATCATTAATCTAAATCTAATAACTAATATTAAATTAATATTAATCTAATTAAATGATTAATACTAATTAAACTAAGTTTGTTTAGCTATTATAAAAATACGATGGATATGGAATTTTTAAATTTACTTATTAATTAATTATATTTTATCTTCATCTAAAAAACCTCTTTATGGAACTATAAGCCCCAGCACGAGGATTCAATTGTAAGTGATAACAAAACTAATTGTTTCCCTCAAAGCATATATAGGTGCAGCTATAGCATAAATTTTACATGCATGATGCATGCATACACTAGAAAAACCAGCAACGGGAATATTTACAATAAAGAGCATCTTCACCAAAGAAATATATATATATATCATCCAAAAAGGAGTTAGCATCAACTAGACCGCCTATCATGATATGTGTTGTTTGTTAAGTCGCATTGGCAAGATCTATTTCTAGACTAGTCTTTACTTTTTTTCTTTTTTTTTTCCTTTTGTTTAAAATTTTATTAGCAACAAACCCCGAGTATTCTGACTAGCTTAAAGCCCCAACTTATCCGGTTAGGCAATTTATACTGTAAAACGAAGTACGGTAATTAATTTGGTTCTTCGTATGATCCGTATTCCATATCATCAATATGTTCGCAGTAGGCTCCTGGTTAGCCTTCTGCAGAAAAAGGTGTAGAGAAATTTGGCGATAACTTACTAATAGTGTTGCAAATTTTAGGATCCAACAAAACCAAATCTGACCATTTTGATTATGATGGCATTTGTGTGCGTGTGGCCAAATGCAAGGGTGGAGCTGTATTAATTAGGACTGGTGGGGAGTGGGGACTCTTGTCCCCTAGAATTTCCTAAATTAGTATGATGTTAGGCTTGAAAGATTTAAATATTCAGAAAATCGTCCCCCTTAGTTTTAAATAAACTTGAATTGTACAAGTTTTTAGAATTAATTTCACGATTTTCAGGATTTATTTTAAAAAAGTACCAATTATAAATTTGTATCCTAATTAATTTTACTTAAATATTAAAATTATGATGGGATAACGGAAAAAAATTTAAAAATTACTAAATTCAACCATTAGTAATTTTTTTTACAACTTATTTGTTATTTTAATGATACCTTTTTAAGCAAAAAACTACATAATTAAACGTCTAAAATAAATTTGAGTTCTTTGGCCACCAATTTTTACGGTGATACGTACTATCTTTTATTGTACATATGTGCCCCTCTAATCCATCCCCGGCCAAATGCATACTGGTTGTACTTGATGACAGTTTGACATCCCCAAATGGCAAAATACATATTTTGCTTATCGTTCTATGATAAAGAATTATGCAAAAATGAAGGCATAAAAGAGACTAGATGACTGCGCGTGGTGGGGGACTGATCGAAGATTCAATTAAATTCTATCAGGTTTATTTTTAACTAAAATATTTTATTTTGTGGCGGAAAATAAATTAGGAACATATATATTCATTACTAATTGTTTTTGTTTTACATCACAGTTTCTATACGCCACATTTTTCAATTTTTTGCTTTAATTTGAAGCAATTAAAGGTAAAATTTATGGAATTTAATCTATTTGATGTAGTTAAAAGTATAATTGGGGACCCCAAATCTCTAATTATTACATCAATTTTATGAAAAGATATCAATTCAGATCCAATTTGATCAATTTGAATGAAATTGAATAAAACCGTTGCAAATTTGATTAGGTGAGAGTTTTTTCAAGGTTTTTAGGCCGAAATAACTGACGACCGATTCGAATTTTGATCGATTTGATGGTGCTTAATGATAGTTGGGCATTAAAACTCTTTGGTTATCAAATCAATTTTGGGAAAAAATAATCAATTCATGTTCAATTGAATCGATTAAAAACTAAAACAAAACGTATATGCATTTACATTTTAGCTTCTATAGTTACAGTATAAAAGGACTCCCTTCGGTCGTCCAATTATACGGATTAGGTGCCTATAAAAAAAATTAGACATCTGGTCAAAATATGAACAGTATATATTACTATTGAGCTAATCAGTCTCTCAGTGCGCAAATTAAGTAACTCTTATAAGACAACATTGAATTTAGACACACGGAGAAAGAATTATGCTTTCTTTGCTCAAATGTGCTTTCTTATGGTTGGGGGTGATAAAGGAGTAGGTGAGTGTAGATCTGTAGGGTACAAGATATCAAAATCAGTCCATGGAAATGGAGAAAAAGGTTATTGTTCTCACCATAAACGTGTTGAAGACTTAATAGACGCCAACTTTTGTTCTTTACTTCGTTCTTAAGTTCTTTCAAATTGCCACACCTTAAGAGATAAAGTTACTCATTTCCTTTTCTCCCCCTTGATAGTTGAAACATTTATCTTGATGTCATGATTGATTTTTGGTGTCTTTATATGTATATACATTAAAAGATTGGATTTGATACATAGCGGCACTTATTAGAAAAAGTCGATACATATGTCTTTGTGCTTTATAACATATTGCATGTTTCTCTTCACTTTGGTTAAAAGTATAAGATGTTGCTTTCTAGCATTTGAACAAAGATCAAATGATCAGTGTACATGAAAGTGATGTCTGATGGATGTCTTTTGTTGTAATGAAACTCATCGGTATGAACTTTGAGGAAAGACAGTTCCGTTGTAATAGCTTACTGCAAAGACAGTGGGTGAGTATATTGACTAATTTGTCAATTACCACTCCACAGTGGGATGTATAAACCCAAAAAATAGATATTTGTCAAGATTTATTCATTGAGGTGTTAGTTAAGTCGATCGTCTTTATAGGAGACGATTCATGTTGAGCCGTCCGGCTCATGTTGCACCGAGAATCGGCCGAACGTTAAGCCGAACGGCTCTTCATGCACCGAGCATCAATCCCTGTTGAGCCGAACAGTTTTTCATGCACCGGATGAAATATTTTTTTATTTAAAATATAATTAAATTAGTTATTTTAATTTATTTTTTTATATATATACTAATTTTAAAATAGAAACCGGTCCTACTTAACTAAAAAATTATTTATTTATATAAAAAATGGATTCCACTAAAATATTTGTTTATACAAAAATTAGATCCACTTGGCTAATTTGTCAATTCTCCCACTTTCCAAAATCGAGTTTGCCAAGCAAATGTCAATGCCCGCTGGAATGCTCTAACCCCTCTGTAGTAGTCTTTCATACGGCTGAGTCTAGCATTTACTCGAACAATTCAGACTTAGACTCAGCTAGAGGAACCATGCTGACATGCTAACCCGTGCAGTCAACCTGTAACCAACTGTTATAACTTCTTGTTGCTAGGTAATAGCTTACGGCAATTGCAGTAGCAACAGTAGTCAGCAGGAAATCATATAAATACTAGATGATGTCAACTGCACATATTACCTGACAAATCCAAGTTAATAGGCACATAGAAAGTTGGAAACATGGACAAGGATTAAACAGGGCAAGGTAGGGAAGTGCTTGGTATGAGAGGGGGAAGTTAACTGTCCTACCTTTCAACATTAGAGTTCCCAC
Organism: Papaver californicum; assembly: GCA_023531435.1. Taxonomy (NCBI): domain Eukaryota; kingdom Viridiplantae; phylum Streptophyta; class Magnoliopsida; order Ranunculales; family Papaveraceae; genus Papaver; species Papaver californicum. The sequence continues at coordinate 7,839,126 of JAJJMC010019063.1, forward strand.
ATAAATGTTTCTCTTGACGTAGTTTTGGCAAGCATGATACTTTTGAGTGGGAATTCTCACTTACGACCAAGAATTTAGTTAAATTTGTAAAATTCAACCATCATATTTAAGATGTGTAATCTAATTCTATTCTAAGTTCTGTTTCAAACATCTTATGGCTACCGGGAAAAAGGGACGGTCGGCTTTGTCAATCTTGAAGTGTGACATCTTAATGTTATTCATTTGAAACCCATGATGAAAACCTAAGTCAGTGTTGAAAAGTTCAGCTACCAATTTAACCACCGAAGAGAAATGGGTTAGATAGTCATGTAGCCTGATACTGTTGGATGATTTAAATTTCTCTATATCACAGTGCCCCCATGGAGCATTCCATTCCCCTGATTTCAACCTCGAAAATGGGAGTGAAGTTAAGGTGCCCTCAGAGTGAGCTGTAAATGATATCAGATGCCCAAATAAAAACAAGCCGTTGCAAGTACACTTAGATGACTTCATCAATGTGAATCTTATAGTAGAAGCCAGGAGCATATTCATTTTGTTTGAAATTATGGATAATTTAAATTTGGAAAACACTTGCGTCATGCTACTACACCACCTGACAGAAATATAGTGGAGAAAACTAAAGGTGTTGGGTGCCAAATTTCCAGTGGAAGTTCTAACGACCTCTAGAAAGCCCTCCTAGACCTACAGTACCCATTAAGATCTGTGAGTCATACAACACAAGAACAACAGAAACGGGAGATTCTTTATGATTGACATGTTACCCAGATACATCAGATGATTCGAGCTTGACAATTCTTTAGATTCATGAAAGCTTGGGAAACATGAGCACTGCCTAAAGTAACAAACATTCACAGGGAAGGACCAATGAATCTGCCTACCAAATTCTCATTTCATGTATTCTTAGAATAACGAATCACCAATGAAGATCTCAGTGGATTATTTGCACTGGGCAAAATAACTCGTTTTCTGATAGAAGTAATCCACTTGATGTAAATACCAAATCATGCCAAATCATGCCAAATCAACTTCTTAACCCCTTCATGTTTTCATCTTTCCAATTGACTAGTAAACTCCCTTACTACACATTGTATTTCTCCAGCAACGAGGAGGTCCATTCTACTATACCATGTGTTTGTCAAAAAGAAAACCTAATTTTCATGAGTATCCAATGCAATCACAAGATTAGCAATATACCCAGCTCTTTCTTTTAAGGGCAATCAAAAACGATGACGAATTTCACTATCCACCATAAAATTCGCATTCTTTGTTGGCTTGGTCCTTTTTACTATACACGGATTTAGGCCACTTGTGGCATTGCGCTAATAAAAAAAATACATGTCAGGTTGTTTCACTCTTAAACCAAAGTGTTAGCTAACTAATGGTTCACTGTTTGAGCTGAAGGGCATGTGTTTTATCTGGAGAATGGGAATGCCTTTTTTCCCATACTGTGGAATGACCTAAGGTTAGAGATGCTTAGCTGCAGTGTTTTATCTGTGGAATGACCTAAGGTTCACTGTTTGAGCTGACAGCCATGCGTTTTATCTGGAGAACGGGAATGCGTTCTTTCTCATACTGTGGAATGACCTAAGGTTAGAGATGCTTACCTGCAATGCCTATCATAGTTTTCAATGACTTTCTAGGGTTATACATCATTCCCCTATTCTCACAGAAAGCCTACTTCAAGCCTACTTCTAAATAGACACCCAAATGTATGGACAAATTACTAGAATTTAAAAAAAAAAATGTAAAAGCAATTTAATGTATCTTATTTATTTGTATATGTTAGCCATGTAGGCTAACCATACCAAAGCCGGAGCTAACCTTCCAACTTCAAAACATTCGACATATTTCCAAATCTCAAAGTTCACAAAATCACTATCAAAGAGATCCTCCTTTTGGTATGAGAGATCAGCTAAGATTACCATTTTAAGCACTATCATTGACATCTCTAAGGTATCTCGCTAAAATCCATTTTTACATCATACCTGGTAAGCTATTCCATGCAGCTGAACTTGATAAAATGCTCCGGATATAACTTTCTTGACCAAAAAGGTAATGCTCAAGCAGGATTCTTTGCACACTCATGGTTGGCCTTTGTTGGTACTGCAGATAAATAGCCATGATGTTAGCTTTACAAAACAGCAACAAAATCCCTTTTCCAACACCTTTTGAAAGAAAATAAAGCAAAACACGACTAAGGAATTCATGCTTGTTTTACTGTAAATGAATAGACCAAGCATAATTCTAGGTTAACGTATATAATCAACCTAAAACACCATTTAAAGAGTTATAAAGCGTGAATGTAAAGATAATAAGACCTCGAAAAGAAAACTAGTGAATCTTATCCTGGAGGAAGAGGAACTAACAAATGCTGCTTAAAACACACATTATAAAACTATAAACAGACAAGCTCTACCAAGCCACCTCCACAAATATTCATCGCTGCTTGGACCAAGGCCCACTATATACGACTCAAGGGGTTTTCTCACAGCTTAGAAAGCTTCATCAACCAAAGCCTTCCCATATTGGGGATAAGAATTTCTGACGACAAAAGGGCAGCACACCATCCAGTTCTACCAACAACATCTACCACAAAGGTTAGCGCAGCTAGCTAATTGCAGCACAATCACTTTCATAAGTGAACATGAATAGCTAACACATGTTTCTCCAAAAATTAGAACCTAACAGATTCATATCAATGAGATGATAAAAGAGAGGAGATTGACCAAATTCAGTGTTGTAACTAGCCTGGATTCCAGAAGGCTAATCAAATGGCTTGCTTGAACAAGGCAATCAAGAATGAGCACTTAAGCTTAGACAATTCTTTATCGAACACATGTAGTGTTTATATTCAAAGACCTATAAACCCTATGTTCCCCTTTTACGCAACCTGTTAAAAAATTGATTAGGTTCCACTCCTGAAAAACTTTTGTATCTTAGGGAACACATAAGCTGATTTAACCTGGATTAGATGTACAGCGTCCAGCTTTCCAAAGCCACCAACAACTCATAAAGATCAACTCAACAAACTCTACATCAGGTAAAGCGTTGATGTTATGGCTTTTTCGTCCAAGGTTTCGCCTCAAGTCGGATCAGGGCCATTATTAACTTGCACTTCAAGCTTGTGAAGGCAGTTGCTCCAAATGTTATGATTTCGGCAACTAAAGATTCTCCGTATCTTCAATTGTCTTGGCACTTTGTATGAGTTGTCTTCAATCCTTTCATAGATAACCTCCAACAAATCACCACTAAATGTTGTAATCCAGAAATACAGAATATGAACTTTGATGACAAACATTTTTTAGCCTCTTGTCCTTCAATACTATATTCTCCTTTTTCTTTCCTCACTCGAATAAAGGGTCGATTTTACCTTTGGATCTAGGATCAATTATTTCTAAAACTGGTCATGCTAAACCCTCGGTTCAACATTGTTATCACATTGAAAAAAATCAGCTTCTCTTTGGCAGCTCTGCAAATTTGATAAGACACTTGGCTGCAGACAAAAGATGGAAGCCTCCCAATATGGGCTAAATTGTTCTCACATAACCCTCAAATGCTTTATAAGTATATGATACCCACTTAATATGTCAGTAATCATGTATACCTTAAGCACTTGTTTGCGAGTGTAAACTGAAATATATAATAATTAAAGTTTCTTTATGAATCCCCCCAAGATTATGCAAGATCTGGTACCTAGAAAACTAGCTTCAGTATTATTGCGGTATCAAATAAAACGGTCTATATAGTCAAGCAAAATTGCTTCATATATGACCCCTTAATTTCTATAGATTCTTCTGTACAATAATCCTCCAAGAAGCCACCATAACTATATATCATAAAATAAAATAATCCGAGGAGTAACCTAGTACATACATATTACAACCAAAAAAAGAAACATGCCACTAGCAAAAATACACTAGTCAGTATATGGATCAAAAAGCAAAACATACATTTTGGTTTCAAGGCGAAGAGAAACAACATTTACGAAGACATATCTCACGTATGCAATACTATAACGTATACTAGTTTAGTAACTTCTAGACAGCTGCAAAGAACGACAATCAAAAACTGATCTAATAACTTAGGTAGATGGTGAGACTCTTCCACTATATGACATTACTCTCATGGGCTATCTCCATCTACGGAATTTCAATGGACAAAGACTAACAGGATCAAGAAGGAAAGATACTTTCTAGTTTCACCAATAAAAGCAACATTAACTAAGAAAAACTGATCTAGTAATTAGATAAAATAAAGCAACCAAACCCACTGTAACCAAAAACAAATACTTAGATAGGGTAGGGTAGGGCAAAGAAGAACTACCGTATCTCCCCATCCTCTCCAAGTTCCCCATCTTCAAGCTCCTCATGAGTGCCATTTCTACGGGAGCCATCTCTATGATCTTTCCGATGTCTCTTGTGTCCACCTTCACTATCTGAATCAGGCGTGTATGCATGCTGCCCAAATGCAAAAAGGGAAAAAATAAATAAATTTACATGCGATGATTCCCGGAATTAGGAACAATCAAAAAGTGAACGCATACTGTTACCTTTCTTGATTTTTTCCTAGAACTACTATGTCTTCGTGATTTCTTTGAATCATCTTTCTCCTCCTTCTCAGAACTCATGTCATCGGCCCCACTTTGATGTCGCTTTCGGTGTTTCCTATCCTTATCCTTGTCCCTTTTTCTCTCCTCCTTCGCATCAGATGCATCAACAGTGTCGCTCTCTGTATCATCCTTCTTAGAGCGCTCCCTCTCCTTGTCCCAATCACGTTCTCTCTCCTTCTCCTTTCTGTCTTTCTCTTTCCTTTTCTCTTTATCATCTTTTTCTTTTTCTTTCTTTGCCTGTAATCAGTAATAGATAATGGAAAAATTAAGTAAAACATATTGCCAAAAATTACCAAGAGAAAGAGAACACAGAAGATTGGAAATATTGATTTCACTAATTCCAAAACTCATATTTGCCTAATCTTAGTCGCCTCCATGCAATGGCCACAGACAAATTGTAGACCTTTTTTCCGGTTTGCACCCTCTAATAAAAACAGACTATTATCCTCGAACTCTTGGAATCACATGCAAAGCATACACAAGATGACTAAAAATGTAATGTGACTCACATGCCTAATATCGTTTTTTGTTTCAGGAACCACATAACTAGCGACAATTGAAACGTTACATAATAATGCAGTCTATTCTATAAGAGAATCACATCCAAAACTTGTCCAGATTCCTAACATGCTGCGAGCATAAAATGCAGGATTTGAATTTTCCAAGAATTAAAATACCTCAGACTTTAGCAATTTCACTTATATAAAAATCCAATTAACAGTACACTTAAAATGAAGAGGATACTAATACATAAGCCGAAACCATATGCTGACATGCATACCTTCTCTTCCTCGCGTTTCCGTTCCTTCTCTTTAGCCTTTTCTTGCAAATGTCTAATGTAGTCCTCAAATAGCGCCTTCTTATCGCTCTCTTCTGCAATGGATCTGGACAAGAGTATAAACTAATTACGATATTGCAAACAGAGGGGCTTGACAGTCGTTTATACAAATAAAGTTGAAAGTTCGCAGTACCTATACTCTTGGCTGTCCTCTAAAAGTGGCTTGCAGTCCTCCCAATTTGAAGATGTCGTTATATCCTAAGGTGAGAGAATATATGAGTATGCATGTTTGTGAAGACTATCATCTTATGGAACACTGCAGAGTAAGGACATAAAACTCCTAGTATATAATCATTGGTATACCTTAATTGAGCGTAATAGATCAGAGAAGTCATCAGCCAGACGTTGACGCTTTTTAGCCTCCTTCTCTTCCTTCTCCTTGATTCTTTCCAGCAGCTCTTCAAATACAAGCTGCAAAACATGTTAGACGTCAGTCTAGACTCACAACCACAACCGTCGTACACAAACAACACAGATAAAAAAAATGAATAAGCAGGATCATGTCCACAAGATCTTTTCACTCTATACAGTGACTGGACCATGTTCGATACCCTTTTAACTTTGAAGGACTAGAAACTTACATAGACATAGAAGAGGAAAGTTACAACAAATTTTTAAACTAGGTACTGTGGGACTTATAAACAGAAGGAGAACTACCTGTAAGTTAATATCTGATACGAAGTTCAAATCCTCCGCAATAGCAGCCTTGAACTCTTCATAAGTCGAAGCAGATGACATAGCAATCTGCAAATAAACCAACATATGAAATCACAAACAAACCCAAACTTTGCAACTAAACGATTCCTGGGAATAAAATGTACAGTTGAAATAAGAAATTACCTTTCCCAACTTCATAGCATCTTTCACTCGAGTTTTATCATCTCGATACTGTAAGGAAAAATAATTAAGTGTTACATAGAAGAAAAAATAATAACATTTAATGGACTCCAATGGACAGTTTTTTTTTCTTCGAAGCATAAAATGTATGTCAAATATTCGAGGAAAACATAAAACCAAAGAATATTTCATCCAGCAAGATGTGTGAACCTTCTTCCAATAAATTACTTCTCACAACTAAAACCTGATTTCTTCTTATAGCAAACTACTAGTTTGTATCAGTGGTAACAAAAAACAAATGCCCAAGAAACTGAATCATTAGCCTGAGGAATGAGGATTTAAAGTTTTAAACACTCAATGTGTAAGACATAGAAGATGTGGTTGATTCCACAGCTGAAGATAAAGAAACAAATGCATTGACTAGGTCTAGATCTAGAAATTCAGAATAGTTTGTGGGTAGTTTTGAGCATATAATGTAGTTGGGCATTGACAGATCGCTAGCTTAAAAATTAATATCAACAGGGGTGCAAATATATTCTATCGTAAAAATCAGAAGGTTAAAAACTTTATATGATGATAACCTGTTTCTCTAGCTCTTCGGCAACATCTTCAAACAAATCCTTTGGTGTTGAACCAGATGTGTTCGACGACACAGCCATATAAGCTGGTAAATCCTTTACCTGAAAACAAAAATGGTAATAAACAGATTAAAATAAACTAATATAAAACCAGATTAAAATGAATACCATCAATTTTGGACAGCATATCCACTGATAAACTTGGGAAACCAGTAGACAGCAGTACCTTCATACAATAGACACGCCAGTGAGTTTTAGCTGTGAGATCGCCAGCAGCAACATGTTCCTCCATCAACTTGCGGAACTCATCGCGGTTTTTACGCTCAGCACGTCTCAATTGCTCCTGAAATTTCAATTAAAAATCAAGAATAAGAAGATAATTTTGAAGTCCATAAAAGTGGCAATAACAAACATATAATTATCCTGACCAACCTTTTGAATCTTCTTCTGCTCTTCCTCCTCTTTCTCTAATTCCCGTATATACTCCTAAAATGGAACATAAAATTCAGCACAGAGTTTAAGGGAACAGAATAACTCGTAAACTGGTTCGAGAATCACCTGAAAGATATCTAAGCGGTCAACTTTTTCAAGACGTGAGCACCTTTCATCATCCTCTAAGCGATCCTGAACTTTCCGCCATTGGCTGCTGGGCTGCAGTCACAATAGGATAAGTAAATACAAGATCTGCAACATTATTGTGGTGCTCGGTGAATGTACCAAAAATATAAGATACAAAAAGGACGCGACATACTTTAATAAAATCACAAGATTCCAGAAATTGTTTGTACTCCATTATATTCCTCTTGTGCTCCTCCTGTGCTTTTGCCTTTTCCTATATGAGACCAAAACATGAGTCTAAACATATGCACTCTGTAAACAGCCTAAAGGATATTAAGAATATCAACAAAAGTAGGAATGCAGGATGGGAAAGATACAATAAAAAATTGACCATGGAAAAAACGACCAAAAACAACAACAATAAACAGATCATGAAAAGGAACAAGTTTCACTGTGCTCGCGAAGACAACCACAATAATTTGGTGTAACCGAATTTTCTGAAATATCCAGCGTTATATATTATGCATCTTGCAATAGCATAATAATAGTAAGTAAATCTAGAAGGGTCAGATGGAAATTTAATCATCATGTCCATCTAAATGAGTTCCATTTCTAAAGAAGCTCGTCTATAGCTCATGGAATGGAGATCTTGCATGGAGTTCATAACTGGAAATTAAAAGTGATCGATAGTTTCACAGGCAAGGTATACCACTCAAGCACTAAAGCATTTTCAAAAGAAGAGTGAATCTGTCAAAAACACTTCTACTCATTCATTTCTTGGTATATCTGGAAAGAGAAGAACAACCTAGCTTTCAAAGGTAGCAAATCAAACACTATCGAACACTATGAGATGTAATAATTGAAGATGAAGGAAACCCTTCAGAAACATCTCTGATTAACTAAACTAAGTACAGTTTGTAAGACAGCATATGTCGGGTAAGAATAACGAGATAGTGATTACAAAAATTAATGGTTACGAGCCAAAGTCAATAGTATCTGCATTTGATAAGGTTTTCTACTCTAAATTTATCAATCTTTTCGTGTAAACACGGATTTTCTTCACTTATACCCACAAGCTACCAGAACATTCCATACTACAATCGCATGATCATAGAAAGAAAATCTAAATGCAGCCAGAACATGAGTTCAATGTAACATTCTCAACTATCTCACAGGCACCACAAACCTAGTTTCTCAAATGCATGATGCGGAGGTTTATGATTGACACGTTAAATTTTCACTATGTAATGGCAGCTCGGCCCTTATATACAATAAAATAAGATGCATAACCAATAAAAAAGAAACAATGCATAAATGGATATGAGCAATCAAACCAGCACAACTTTACCTTCTTTTGAAGGTCCAAAGTAAAATTTTCAAAAATATCCTCACGGTCTCTGGCTCGGTCAACAGCTTTATACCGCTCATCATCCTCAAACATTGTCATAGCTTTGCTGCACCATAGAGCAAACAGCTTAGCATGTTGAGAAAGATAATATATTCTACTGATCAAGTTAGAAATAGTCTTCTCAACAGACACTACACAATGGAGAGAGAGAGAGAAAGAGACTCACGGCCATCTTGTGGAAGATGTAAGCTCTTTTGATTCCTGAAAAATGTTTGGGCCAATGCATCAGAAAATGTTATATAAGAGAGAGAACACAAAAGATTTTTCAAAGAAGCATATCTTACTTCCAACATTTTTGCAAATTCCTCCCGTGCCTTTTTTTGTCTAACACGCCTTTCCTCAGCCTCTTGCTTTTTCCTCTGACCCAAGTACTGGAAAGAAATGACGGCCGACTTACAAAGTTAAAATCATGACAAGAGATAGCCTGGTTAAAAACAAAATCACAATATTCTGACAGAATTTAATGACTACTTGAAGGTTTACCTCATTAAACGCTTGCTTTCGCTCCCCAAGTGTTTTTAGAGCGCCATATCTTTTGTCATTTATTATTACCCTCATAGCCTAAATTTTCCCTTGAATATCAATATTCATCCACTTAAGAGAAATATATAAAAGAGAGTAAAAATTGCTAAGTTACCTGCTCCCAGTTCGAGTCAGATTCCACATTTGCAGATTCCAAGAGCGCTTTAAATGCAATTTTAGCTTCCTGGAAAATGCAAAGTAGATTCAAAAGTTAACACAATGCATAAAAAACAAACATATATATGTATGTCAAAGGATAGGTTTCCAAGCACCTGTTTATTTGCATAAACCAAGGTTTCTTCTTCAACTGCCTTCTCCTCAGATGGGGTAACATTAATTTTCCCAGCAACTGCCATTCCTTTTCTTGCTTCCTATCAGGATATCACATCAACATCATATTAGAAATCTTGAAGAAGCTATACAGTAGATTAATAGTACTACACAAACTAGACGTAGAAAAACAAACAAGGTAACAGAAAAGGAGGTAAAGAGAGAGGAAACGGGCAGACAGACAGACACAGGCAGAGCCCCTTGAGAATTTAGAACTAGGTAATTACAGAATGTCAGCCACTCACGATATGTGAGAAAAGGCTCCAAACCTGAGAAATACACCTCAAACACAATGCTGACAAGAGTCATAAGTCTAATTACTTGATGTAACATCCACCACGGTTCCAAAGTCAACCCCCACGGTGTTCCACTATATCTATACCGGGCCAATGATGACCCTTCACTAATTAAATGGCTCCACCTCCAAACCAAAAGATCTTTTTCTATCAATTTCACTTTGTTCTAACAATTTAAAACTGAAGTCCAGCCTATTTTAAATTGGAAACAAACTCTAATGAACTGAAACAAAAATAGTTTAACAAAATGTTGAAACTTCACAACATAAGGGTTGACAATGACACAAACTAGATTACCTCTAAATCTTGGACAGAAGCTCCACCATCTAAAGAACTTGCAATATCTGAAGTACTCCTGTGATCATAAAGAAGGAAGGGAAATGATCAGCACATATTAGACTCATAATCACATCTTTCATATAGGAGGAGTATGAACATACGTAGGTGGTGTAGTGGTAACTGGAACTCCACCATTTCTGGAAATAGAATCAGATAAGGTAGCGACAGCTGCAACTGGAGATTGAACTCCAGCAGCATTTGTTGACAAAACAGAAGATAAAACAGGAAGGGATGGTGATCCAGAAGCAGCAACAGTGGGTTGATTTGCAACAGCAACAATTGGTGTAACAGGAACAGGGATTGTTGTTGTCCCAGATGGTGCAGATGATGGTATAGAAGATGCTTCGGGCAATGGAATAGAGAGAGACACTTGGGGTTGAGAAACCGCAGCACTTTCTGACTGAATCCCATGACTGGCTTCTCTCTCTGCTTGCTCGCGAGCCAACTAGAAGAAATTGCAAAAGCAAAATCAGAACATTTAAAGGAAGAATATAAAGGTGGGGAGAGTTAATTAAAGTTTTCTTAAACCACTTCCTATATTCACCTTCAATTCTTCGGGTATTGTCCATTTAGATAGCTTGGTAACCTTATTGTAATAATACCTGCAAATGTTTCCCCGAGTATAATTCAAGAGTGAATACTATTTACCAACAAAAAAAAGGGTAAAACAGGATAAAAATACATTTTTGAGATTACAAACGTGAAAATAAATAACTGCGAGAAGTAAAAATAAGTAGAATAAAAAGGACCACCCACTTCCTTCCATCTGAATTGATGAACTCCTTCCAATCAGTGGATGCATCAGCTCTCTGCACAGCAAAAAGTTAAACCATTAAATCCTTTGACAAAGGTACTAAATTATAAAAAGGATTCTGGGACATTGGCAGATAGTTTGAATCATAGATATCTATTATGATAGTATAAATAATAGATAACAAGGTGTAACAGGTATAAGACTTTTGACAAAGAAACACATAATGCCAAGGAGTGTGATGAGACAACGCAGCCTAAAAAAAGACACTATTTTAAGTAAATCACTGACTTTTGTAATAAGTACCTTAATATATAAGAATGAAATGAGAGGAAAATGAATATCTACTGTTTGAAACATGCAAGAGATTAGGGTAAAAATTTGACAGGTAATGTCAGAGAGAACAACCATGTCTACATACTTGTATGATTCTGCACTGTATTAGATTAATTCAGAAGCTGGCAGACATGTTACAACCAAATACACTAGCATCGAGGATAAGTAGGGGATACAGGGAATACAGACCCGGTAGCAATTCATACCTCTCAGACGGGTAGCACAAGATGCACCTGTGAGCATCATTTTAAAGCTATAGAAGACCAACAAATAGTAAATCATAACCAACGTCACACTGTTCATCGTGAAACTTACAGTTATTGAATATATGTAATAAAAAAGAACAGAACAACTAAAATGGATAACCTAATTCTTCAAAATGTGTTAGGATAAGAAAAAAGAGCACAGAAATACAACTCAAAATGTTTAAGAAACAGCTCACGCATATTAATTTAATTTGACAAGCATTTACCAGCTTAAAATCGTCTAGAAACATGAAACCTGTAACAGGCATGACGAAGGACATAAGATAAGGGTGTATCTAGCAAGTAACATATTTTGTGACGGTAGCATAAAACAAAGGATCACCCAACATTGACACACTTCAACGTGGTGTAAAGACTAATCAGATCCAAGAAACTACTAATTGCTTCCCAATTTTAATTTCACACAGCAATCAGTTCAGGTCTCTCACGCGATAATAAAAAAATAAATAGCAATAATTGCCTGCCTTGAGAAAGAGAACCACGCCTTCATAAGTGAGCTTATAGACCAGTCGTTATTTTTCTCCCGACTTCCCAAGACATCTACAAACCAGTAGAAGGACATGCAAAGAAAAAGAGAATTCGCATAAACCTATTTTGATCCATTTAATTATGGATACTATTGTCAACATCCACAAGGAGCAATCACTTTCTACCATTACAAAGCCATTCAGCAGAATGCACAAAATAATCCATTAGAGATAACTGTTCCATCATGAGAGAAACAATCACCTAGTAACATCACTCACCTCAATTGGTGTCATTAGTTCAACAGGCTTTTCCCAACTAGACTGTTTTGTTTTCTTGTTGTAATAATATCTGAGAAACAGGAGCACTTGCAATATTCAGAATATCACCCCAAAAATATGGAAATTAAATAACCAAGTTATCAAGGGTGGTGAAAAGTGCCTAAACGTGAATGCTTGATCACAAAGAACAAGAGATCAAACATTCTTAGAGCTTTCTCCAAAGCGAAACAAAAGGGAACACTTCACAAGTCAATATTTTAGTCAAGTGAACACTGAATCATATACCTTCTGCCATCATTAGACGTGTGTTCTTGCCAATCTGATGATAACTGAATGGAGGGATTTGGTTGAACATTTGTTGCCTAAAATTCAATAGACAAGACAAGCAGGTATTAGAAGCGCAACATATTCAGAAACTATGAAGATTACAGATATGAAAGAATGGTAACTTAACATTCAACAAGGGACCCACACAATTGAACAATTAAAACATAAGAACATTTTTCAGCTGAATAAATAATATACTTACTGGAACTGCAGCAGCTGTAACAGATGATTGCTGGCCCTGCATTGCTGTGGCAACAGGTCCAGATGGCAACCAAGGTTGTCCACCAGCAGGTGCCACCCCTGTATGCATTTGAGAGATTGGCTGGTAATGTGATGATGCATTCATGTTATTTTGAGGCTGGCCATAGGGAGATGGTGTGAACTGCATAACATGGAATATAACCAAATCAGGGATAGAAACTAATGATAGCTAACAAGATTATTTCCAATATCCTTAGAAAAACTCTTACAGTATATGAGGAAGGAGGCATTCCACTGCCCCCTACACCTGGCATATGATTACTTAACGGCTGGCTGTTTTGGTGAGGCTGAGGCGACTCTGATGTAATAGGCCGGTTTTGCTGCATGAACGGCATCTGAATTGCTTGTGATGGCTGTGGACCATGACCTGGCTGACCAGGTCTTTGATGTAACTGATGCATTGATGGAGGAAATGGGAGCTGCTGATTCTGAGGAGACGGTCCAACATTTGGTAGAGGCATTCCCTGACCAACAGGCCGAAACTGTTGAGACCCTGGAGGAATAAAAGGCTGTCCTTGTTGTTGAGAACCAACAGGCAGAAACTGTAAAACCATGAAAATGTAAACCAACTTGCACGAAACTACTAAAAGAATCTGAGAGGACATGAAACAATGCTCATAAATACATCTACCTGCATAGACATGGGTGGGCCAAAGTTCTGAGGAGGACCAGCTGATCCAACAATCGGAGGCCAAAGCGGCTTTAAAAAAACAAAACAAAAAAAAGCAGTAGTAATCAGTCACTGATTCAAGGTACGAAAAATAGAACTAGATTACATGTAAATGGAGACTTTAAATGCTACCTGCGTCCCAGACGATTGTGAATTACTGGTCATGTCTTCAAGGCGACAAGCCTCTCCTAAACACCAACAGAAGTAAAATTATATTGAGCTTACTCAGAGAGAGAGAGAGAGAGAGACTAAATTCCATATTCATGTAACAGGTGTGCCCTGGTGTATCCAGTAATGGCAATTGTTGGGATGCAGTAAGTATAAAGACGCATCATAGAATATAATGCATACAGAAGACATGTATAGGTCATGAGCTGTGCCTCTGCTTAATTGATTAGATTAGAGTGGATAGCACTCAATATTTTCCAAATGTAGTAAGCAGTTCCATCTTTAGACCATCTGATGTTCCCAGAATCTCCTACTGCCTTTCACTAACACGTCGAGCACCTCCAAAATCAAAACATACTAAACTGTAAGCTCCAATATGCTTAGCAGGGACAAAGCTTCAGAAGTAGATCAAACCTAGAATTCCTTAGTTTGGTCAATCAGCCTAAGATCTTGTGATAAAGGCTTCAGTGACGGTAAGAAAGGGCAACTGAGGTTACACATGCTGACAAGAGAGACTACTTCGGTGATATTTAAAGGTCCACTAACCCTATCATCTCAGCTGGATAACCAATTGCAGATGGGGATTGTTCCTATGTATCAAGCATAATTTTGCTTCCTCATTAAGTTTTTGTTTACGCCTGGGATCAATTCTTGTCTCAGAAAAGTATAGTTGTTTCTGGATAACCAACTGCAGCCGGGGATTGTTCATATGTATCAAGCATAATTTTGCTTCCTCGTTGAGTTTTGTTCACGCCTTGCTGAAGTTTATTTCAGCAAAAAGCCCCAATACTCCAAGGATTATCCAATGAAAAATGCAAAAATCTCTGATCTTTTAAAGCTATCAAAATATTTCCCAGAAGAGGGATTAGAACCAGATCACCAAGCATATGTCCCCATATTGATTGCTACTAAGCAGAGCCAACACAAGGAAACAACAATAAACCCTTAACCCACAGAAACGCGAAATCTCAAACCCTAACCCTAATACTGAAATCCCCAGACAAAAAACCCAACTTAAATTCCATTTTAAATTAACCTAAAACCCTAACTGTGTTATCTCCAACAACATAATCTAAAGTCTACTCTATACATTGTTAGAAACAAGGTACGAACATTCCAGCATCAAGAGGGAAGCATGATGATTAAACAAAACCAAATAGAAAAGAAAACTTCAATATATAAGAAGAGAAAAAAAAGATATAGAAATCATACCAGTTTCAGGAAATTCACAAAGAATTCGTTTCTTAGTTCACAAAAAACTCTTTCTCTCTCTATCCCTCTCGTTGGAATAAGCCCTGTTTCGCAAAAACCTGTCTCAGAATTCAGCCCCTGGAAGTCCTGAATGCTAAACTTCACTCTCTCTCTTGTACAACTTATTCGCGTAATATATCACCACGGGTAAAAAAAGCCTTCTAGAATATATAAGGTCCGCCGGATCGGAAGCTACCGACCCCGATCCGAAACAAATCGACGATCACACTACAAAGACACGGGGGGTGGATTGACCCAGAGCTAGGAATTACTACATAATCCTATATACAAGACCCGTTTAACCCCTAATCCATCTATCAAACCCGGTTTAACCCCTAGTCCAAAAACTTATTTTTGGACTGATTTTGTGAATCATTCGTCCAACTCACGTGAATGTCATGAAAATTATATTTTTAATATTTCATATATACCCTTTTCTTGTTAGAACGTATAAATCTAGCGGAAATCAAATCTTCAAAAAAAAAAAATCGGCAACTCACATATCCTATTTCCTCTTTCTCTGCTTCAGTTGGTGTTTTTCAGTTTTAGGGTTTTGATTTCAAATCTCCAGGTATTTTTCTTTAATCTTCTTTTCTGCTCTTATAATTGTTGTTTATGCTTTGTTCTGTTTTTGTTTTTTTCCAACTGAAATCATGATAATCAACTTGATTTTATGTTTTGTTTATTTTCTTACACTGAGATCCCGATGATTACGATTTCTATGATGTACATTTGTTGAATTCCATGATCGATCTCGTTTTTGTTCGTGTTTTAGTTTTTCTTTTGATCTTTGAAACTGATTTTTGTAATCGTTCTATTTTGTTCATTAGATCGTCGTATTCAGTTTTTTTACATGTTGTTTGATAATAGGTTTTATTTGGTTTTCTTTTATTTTTTCAAGAAATCATGATTTTTGTTATTTCTTCTGGATGTTTTGAATGATTCTTCAGTACATATTAATACGTACTGTTTTTCTAAACTTTTCGATATATATTGTTTTTATATTATATCATTTTTGAATCAGTACATATTTGTTTACGTTGTTTGTCTGTTATGTGTGAATCTATAATATGTGTGATACTTCTAAAATAGTACATATTATGTTGTACTGTAGATTTAGTATTCCTATCATCTTAAAATATATGTTTTGATTTTTGTGTTTGTGTTATTTTATTTGGATCATATTTCTCCAGGTTCAACATGTCAGGTGTTGGTTCAAATCCAAATAGCTTTTGCTACTCTCATGTATACCACAAGCAACACCACATTGCATATCTGGTTACGTTATCTTCGACTTTGGAAGATTTTAAGTTTACTATTTGTAATACGTGGAGCTGGTTGACTTCATCAACTATTGTTGTTAATTATGTTGAAAATGGAGTGAAAGTCCATGTGCTTGCTGATGTATCTCTTCAAGGGCTTGTTGCATTACATTTTACGAAGAATTCAGATTTCTTTGAGTTGCATGTTGATGTTGTGTTATCTGGTGCATCTAGTTCTTTGAGAAGTGTTGATCTTGACAACAGTGCTGAGTTGGTTTTGAGTGCTAGGAACAATTATTTGAAAGATTCTAAAGAGGTTGCAAGTGTTCTTTTTTCTTATGGTTAGGAGAATCTTTTTGAAGATAAAAACCATTTCTTTCATGGTGGTGTTGAAGTTGTTCGGTTAGCATGTGAAAAATATTGTTTGAGGACTGGATATAAGGTTAAAAAATTAAAGAATGACCTTGAGAGATTCACAGTGAGATGCAGCAATGATTGTTGCTCTTAGATGCTTCACGCGGTTGCCATGAATGAGTCTTTGGATATGTTTAAGATAAAGTATTACGTGGTAGGCACACTTGTGGTGCTGGTTATAGGTTGAGGAGTCCAACTGTTTTGAGGAAGCTTGTAAATCATTTAGTTCATGAGAGTGTCAAGCACAATCCTCTCATAAAGCCGCAAGAGATTATGGATTATATTAAAGTTGGAGGAGGGATCAACATCAAGTATCACCACGCATATCATGCATTAGAGTTATCGCATGAAATGATTTTTGGTGACGATGTAAAGTCATACACTGATCTTGCTTGGTGGGTCACTGCTGTTCGGAAACCAACCCAGGGTCTTATATTGATTTTGATTTCAACGACGCAACAAAGAAATTCCACAGACTTTTTATTTGCTTTGGAGCTGTAGAGAGGGTTATAAACTTTGTCGTCCAATGATCTTTTGTGATGCGACATTTCTTACGGGGAGGTTTAAAGGAGGTCTAGTGGCTGCTACATGTCTTAACGGCAATCAAGGTAACTTTTTTATAAGGTAGGTATTTTGATATGTAACTGTTTTTTATGTACTTTAAGATCATACACATCATACATAAAGTACATATTGATATAACACTGTAGGTATAACATAATTTGAAGGTGCAGACATGAAGTACATATTGATATGGTCTTTTATATTTGTTTTCCAGGTTTTTATCCTTTTGCTTATGCATTAGTTCCTGGCGAAGATAATGATAATTGGCATTGGTTTATGGACAATCTTAAAAAAGTTGTGGACCATCGTCTCATCACCTTTTTGACTGACCGAGGTGAACGTTTGTTGAATGCAATTCCTGAAGTTTTCCTGATTCTTATCGTAGCTATTGTTTTTTCCACTTGAAAAAGAACTTACCCATCAGTAAGGCTGATGAAAAATATAAATAAGTGATGGATTGTTTCCAAAAAGCAACATATGCGCTTTCTCTAGCAAGATATGAAGAAGGTCTTCAAGAAATGGTTTATCTAGGAAGGTTTTGGGTTGCTCAATACTGCCGTAACATTCCTAGGGAAAAGTGGTCTAGTGCATACTTCCCAGGCTGTAGGTATGGTCAGACTTCTTCAAGCATTGTCGAGTCTTTTAATAACTGGATTCGCCGCGAGAAGAAGTTACTTCCTTGTGCTCTCTCTGACACAATCAGGTTTTTATAATTTTCTTGTAACACTACAAGTATATATGTACTATATGTATAATGTGTTTGTTGTTTTTAAATTTTATTTATCGTGTAGGCTACGGGTAATGGAGTTGATGTCTGAACGTCGTGAAGAAAGTCTTTTGATGGATCCGGAACTCTTAACCCCTATGTATCAAGTCTTGCTTGAACTACACATTCAAATTGGTCATCCTTGGAAAGTTAGTCAGTCATATGCTCACGTCTTTGAAGTTCATTCCCTAAGGTTAGTTTTTTTAGGTAACATGCTCTTTAGAACTGGGATATCCACTAAACTAGTTTTTAGGGAAAATATCAAATATGTATTGTGCAGATTATATTATTTTTTGTTTGTGTAGTGCAAATATCAATATATATTGCGTAAATAATATGCTTGGTTTCTTGTTTGCAGGTCTCATATGGTAGATCTATAGCAAAAGAGTTGTACTTGCCAAAGATGGCGTTGTATGGTTTTCCATGCTCGCATGATACTGCAGCTATTGCTGCATATGGGGGAAAGTTCCTTGATTATATCGACGAATACTTCAAAGTTAGTTGTTATCGCCAGCTATATTCAATCGCTATCAGACATGTTCCTAATCACGATAGGCAAGTTTTTTAAGCAGTACGTATTGATTTTTTTATGGTAGTATCATACATGAGAATGTTTTTAAGCAGTACATATAAACCATAAACCAGAACTAGCATAGTATATATTGATATTTAGTGTAACACACATCAACAAAAATTGCACAAGTATAGTAGCTTTTTCTTATTTATGTTTTTCAATATACCACAGGCCTGATGAGTATACTGCAGAAGATATTATTCTTCCACCAATAGTAGTTAGGGCTCCAGGAAGAAGAAAAAAGAACCGCATCAAGAGTGCATGGGAGAGGAGCAAAAATCATGTTACATGTTCAAATTGTAAATTGAAATCTCATCACAACAAGGCTACATGCAATGTTATCCGTCAGTACCAATATACGGATGAGAATTAATTTCATTACAGTTTTTTTAGTACATTTTGGATTTAAATTCTTTTAGAAGATACTTGTCGCATTTTTTTAGGTTTCTTTTTTCATAACTTGTTTGTGTGCCAGCTGAATTATGTTCTTAATGACATAATGTGAATTTGATGATGTAAATCTTATATTTTGCACCATCTTAAAAGATGTATGAACAATTGGTTGAATGTCATTCACTCTATATGGGGGTCGAGGGGGCCGGGGGTCGAGGGGGAAGCGCCCCCTCGTTTTAGTAATACATTTTTATTTAATTTTAGAGTTATTAGTGATTTTTATTCCCAATACATTTTTCTTTTATTTTAGTAATCTTGTAGTTGTTATAAAAACATAAAAAATGTACATAAACAAAGTAATTTTTTAAATTCATATCAATATGTACTTCATAGTACATGTCAATATGTACTTGTTTTAGATTATGAATCTATTGGTTCAATGTTTCAGAACAAAGTACATATCTATATGTACTTCATAGGACTAGGGCTGCACAAACCCGACCCGGACCCCGTTACCCGACCCGCACCCGCCCATTTTGACTCGATCTACACCCGACCCGCCGATAAACGGGTCGGGTGGGGTGATAACTTCCATTACCGGCCTTTTGGCGGGTTTGGTGCGGGTGACACCTTCTCTCACCCGACCCATCCGCCCAACCCACCATATCAAAAGATTTTTCCAAACCCTTTTTCATTTTGCTATACGGCTTAAGTGACTTAAGTACTTAACTCCTCTACATTTCTCTGCCCCTCTGTCTCGACCAAAATCTCATATCCCTTATGATTTCAGCCGAAAAACTAGAAACCAAAACCAAAATCTTCTAAACTTTGATGTCATAATCAAAACCCATAAACCATAAATCTAGATCTATCCTATATTAACTCGAATTTTTCGTAACCTTAGAAAATTGATTGTTTTTTTTTCAGTTTTTTGCTTTTTTGGTGTTGAAGACTTTTAGTCAAAGGTTTAAGATCTTATGAATAATTGGTTGTAGTATTAACAAAGTATGGTTTGTGTGTTTGGGTTTTTGCTTCTTTGGTATCGAAGATTTTTAACTTGTGCTACAATTGCAGCTTAGCTGTAGAGTTCTTGGATACTGAGAATCGTGGGATTGGAGGTACAAATATAAACCCTAGTTCTCATTTTTGTGTTCACAGTCTTTACATTAAATAAAACTCTGAACTGTGATTACATTACTCTCTCTAGGGTTTGAAAAACCCCAATTTCGTATCTGATCATGTACTTGGTTTGCTTTTATGTTTAGGGAAGATGAATTGAGATGGAGTTTTAAAGCAACAATCTTTCGGAAGTTTGGTTATTGACAGTTCAAAGATACGAGGATTTTGTTGATCGTTGCCTGAAGCTAGATCTTGTGCAAGTTATACTGCTGAACGGTATACCACCATTCTAACTTATGTATCTGTACCTCACTTCTTTGGAATCTCAAGTAAGATTTGGTACATTGTGTTACTAATAAACTGGTCGTCAAATGATTTGTGGCAGTAAAAGCCAAATGTGCATTACTTATGGCAGGGACAAATTCTTCGAATCACAAATGATTTTGTATCCTGATGACACAAACACCACTACCACAAAATTTTCATTAGCGCTAAGGTAGCATTCCGTGACACTGATGATTATAGAAGCAAAGAATAAAAGATAAAGAGATTGATTTCACAAATTTCATTAGTGTTAAGGCATCATGTTTTTGTTTTAGAAGTTGCAGCAGCAGAACTAACATCTTTCTCAAGCAAAAAGTAAGATATTAATGGACAGTTGTATCACTACATTCCTTTTCATTCTAATTTCATTGCTTCAGAATATTAGATTAGTGTTTGATGAGAACTGAGGGATTTATGGTTTATGTTAAATACAAAACCTTTTTTTGTCAATGGTTTGAAATCATGTTACAACTACTGAAGCTACAGGTTTCTGAAGTGTGGGAAGTGTCATCTTAGCGGTTTGCTTGGTTGTTTGCTTTGATACAAACTGGGATTATAGGACCATTAGAAACTAATAGATTTTAAGCTGAATTTTTTTTTGCATTGAATCTGTACGGGTGACCCGCACCCACTCGCATCCGACCCGTCAAAATGGCGGGTCAGACCCGCACCGACCCGTCCTACGGCGGGTTGGGTGCGGGTGAATACTTCAATCACCCGCCAACTGGCGGGTCGAATGCGGGTGGGGCCAAACCGGACCCACCCGACCCGATGTGCAGCCCTACATAGGACATATCAATATGTTCTTCCTTTCTATATAACTCTAAAATTAAATAGAAACCTAACAATGCTAATAAAGATCATCACACACATATATATATATATAAACATAATAACTAAAAACCAAGTTGAATAGGTAGAAACCAAGTTCAATAAGTAAACACAATAAGAAAGTTACTGAAGTACATACTGTGTAGAAGGACTATCCACAAAACCCTTCCCAGTAATAACCAAAATGCACCAACTTATCTCCTCAGACCAAGATCTACAAACATATCTGAATTACTCTGCAGTTAAACATGTATTTTCATTGGGAGGGTTCCCAACTGATTTCAGGATGAGTGGATGTCAACAACCTGCATGCTAACTTGATTCTTTTCATCTGAATCTTCTTCATCAGTTGTTCGTCATCTCCCAAATTTTTTCCCATCACGATCAATCTTTGATCTTCTCTTTATAAAATGCATCACATACAGAAGGCAACCTGGCCAGATCCCTTGTTGTGGAGAACCATAGTCAGTCAATCTTACGGTGCTCACCATCTTTCTTTTATGTTTATCCAAGAACTGATTGATAGGGTTGAACAGGTACTCAGACATTTTTTTGGCATTCTCATAGCAATGGTCCCTGAATGCCACAGATGAGTTGTAATGTATAAATTTCTTTGTTTCAAACTCAAACTCTAGCAGGGTCCAATGCTTGTTGCCATGGCACATTGGTACAAGGATCTTTTCTATGTCATTGCTCATTTTCAAGATTGGCATAATGACAACAATCACTTCTTCCACCTTTAAATAGTCTGGCTTGTCGACATGATATTGAAAATTGGAAACGTTTAATAGGTTATTTCACAAAAGTGCATATCAATATATACTTTTTCATAATCAATGTTCAAAAGTATAAAAGAAGAAAACAACACATACCCAAGCAGCTGGATCCAGGTGCAACACCTTAAAGTATTTTCTTTCTTCCTCAGCATTTGCTTGGTCGTCTTCAGACGCCAGTTGAAGCTTATATTGAGCACAGTTGAGAAGATATTGCTCTAATGCTCTGTTGGAGATCAAATCTTCCATTGTAGCCCCGCTGACACAGATACCACCTCCATTCTCTACTCTCCAAGCAACCGAGCTGCACATTTATAACAAAAACACATATTGAAGTAAGTTTTTTTTGATATGTACTGCAAAACTTACTTGATTTAAAAGTAAAATGAAAGGTAGAAAGTATTTACATTCTCTTTCCTTTCTTAAAATATGGAAGTAGAATCTCTATTTTTTCATCTGTCATATTCTGATAGAGTGGTAACTTATGAAGATCCATGAACTTCATTCTTGGTTTCTGAGCTTTCCGAGCTTTGTTGTCTTTTCCTGTCTTTATCGTCTTTTTTCGCTTCTCAGTTTTTGGCTTCTTCTTTTCAGAAAACATACTTCCACTATCAAATAATGGATTTGTCTTCTTTCCAGGATTTGCACGAGTTACCCGCCTGCTAACTTCTTCTCTAATTGGTACTGACTTCTTTGCAAGAACCTTTGGTTTTGCTTTTCGCTTTGGTAGCAGTCATCTTGGCAAGTTTGGTTGCTAGTGGCACGTCGCTTGACGTTTGGGTTGTTGTAACTTCATATTCCTGCATTTTTGAATCCAGATTTTCAGTATTATATTTGAAATATATTTTTTCAAACAATGACAAGAATATAAATTACCACAAGTAGAAGATATACCTCTTGGTCACTTTCCTGCTTAGCTGTTACTTGAATCACATTCTTCTCTGGTGTAATTTGGTTTGGCTCGGCTGTAGCTTGTCGAACTTCTACACGTCGCAAATCATTTCCAAATAAATTATCAAAATGTTTTCGAATATCAATCCCAAACAGAGTATGGCTTGAAACACTACCATTGTTTTGGCTGAGAGATGCATATTCTTCATCATAAACTTCTCTGCTGGAAATGGCTAAGTCCAAAAATTCTTCAAATGTGAACTTTTCGATGTCTTCCTTCTTAGCCATCTCATTAAACAAAGGGATTTTCATGTCGACGAAGCTGTCGACCAGGGCTTCAACGTCTTTATCCGGGTTCTACGACATCCCTTTAATCGTTTCAAGACTCTGGTCTATAACTTCAACCACCTTCTTCATTGCTTCTTGTTGAAGTCCATCTAAATCATCCTGCAACCATAGAGATTTATTCATGATAGTTAAATACATACTGGTATGTACATTTATATGACAATAATAAAACACATTTGTAATCAAGTACATATTGATATTTACAGTTATATGACAATAATAAAACACATTTGTAATCAAGTAAATATTGATATTTACAGTTATATTGATAAACATATTTGTAATAAAGAGTGAAACTAGCCATCATTACTTACCTGTGAGTTACTTTTCTCATGCATCTGTTTGACCTCTTTCTTCAGGTCAGTTTTAGCCCATGTTTTAATAACATTAACATCAACACCACAGAACTTGTGCACTGAAGGTGGTGTTGACAATGCAACATTAAATGGTACCCTTTTTACGGTGGTGTCACTCACATCATTTCATTCATCTTCTGTTGGAATCTCAACAGTTGACGCTTCTTCTCATAAAACTACTTCACCTTCTGTTATATTTTCAGAAAGAGGATCTGTTGGAGTAGTAGGCGGTGGGAATTCTCCTGTTGGGTCAGTGCCTAAATGAGTGGGACTCCCACCAATTGAGTCTCGAAACTCTTTTCCAGTTTCAGGTTGCATGGGACAAGCTTTCATGTATATGTCATTCAACATTTGTAGAAGCTTTGACGCATCAAGCGGTCCATCCTCATGCTGCATGGTGTTTGTTTCACCCCATTTTTCAAAGATTGTCTTTCTCAATTTTTCATATCTTCCTTTCCAGTTATCTTCCTCCACTTCCTTCCCTGCAGTTTCTTCTTTATCTTCTTCTTTATCTTCTTCATTTTCATCTTCACTCTTCTCTTCTGCAACTCTTCTTGTGATTCTATTCAGAATTTGCTTTTCTTCGTTGGTGTGTTGAACCTTAAAATTTTCATTAAACTGTACCAAAACAACAAAATATGTACTCAGAAATATGTACTATAAAAACAAGTTTTTTCATGAGGTACATATCAATATATACTGTAGGATAAAAAATATCATACATTCAATACATATCATTATATACTGTAGGATAACACAGCAACATAAATGTAGTAAATAAGTACATATTTTTCTTACCTCATATTCAGTTGTATCAATGCCTTTTTGGAGTTCAGAACATAACTTTGACAGATTCCATTTGACAGCTCTCGAAACAAACATTTTTTCTGGAATCGTCTTTATTTGCTCCGGTTCCAGCAAACATGTATGCTCTGCGAATCAAATCTGTTTTGCAAAGAAAAAAATCACCAAAAGAAAGTTAAGAGTAAATCATGATTTTCATTGAGTAAACTACTAAAAATATTTTTAGTACGTATTCTTACCAACAAATAGTTCAGACACCCGGTAGTATTCTCGACTGCGTTTACATTGTCATTTAGTGACTTTTCTAGGTAAGAATGTATCAAATCTGGCCATGACACATTCTTTGCAGCCTCGAGATCCTCCACAAGACCAATGTACTTTTCAGTTAAGGCATGTGCATCTTTTGTTGTGAAAAACAAAGTGATACACATGAACAGGCATATAAGCCTTACAAGGTCTTCAGCATCTCTCACTTCTTGACTTTTTTTCTCAATCCCTTCTTCAGTATCTTATTCACTTTCTTCTTCTTTATTTTCTTCATCACTCCCAATTTCTTTAGCTTCTTTATCACTTTGCTTTTCTTCAGATTCTTCAACTTTCTTCTTAGTTGCTGGTTTTTTTCTTAGAAGTTTCAAGATTTCTTCATGTATCCTCACTCTATTTACCTTTTTAGTCTTTTGTACATCAGCAAAGAACCTATGTAAGAAAGCACTGTTTCTATATCCACCCCTTGATGTCATCATTATACCTTCATGTTGTCTTTTTCCTGCATTTGGCATTCCAAAGATAACACTTACTTCTTCAGGAGTGGATGTCAGAATATGTGAAACTCCATGCCTTTTGAAATCAAATGTGAGCTCATCCGCAACTTTACTTCTCTTATAACACTTTATAAGATTGGGCACATCAGTTTCATTCTTCATCCAGTGATCTGCACCCAAATTTGTGTACCAGAACATCAGAAAAAGGTTCCCAAATGATTACTCACTAATTATCCGCAACTGAGTTTCACTCAACTCAAGCTTTTCTGCCTTGATTGCTTTAACAAGCAAGAAAATCCCCATAAAACCACTTCTGTATATCTTCCTAGCAGGTGAAGGTGCTTTTGTCTTCTTTGTGGTTTTCTTTACACCACCTGCATAATGAACACACTGTCAATATCCCTATAATATATCAATATGTACTATAATATTGAACAAAGTATATATTTTTGATATGTTGATATGTATCTGTTATATCATAAACAAAGTATACATTGATATGTAGTGATCCAATTCAAGATTAGACAAAGTACATATCAATATATACTTATCATGTATGCAAGATCTAGATGCTATAGTATAGAACAGTATACATCTATATATATGTTTTATATCTATAGCATGAAAAAAGTATATATTGATATGTACTGATCCAATTCAATATCTAGAACAAAGTACATATCAATATATACTTATCCTGCAATCAATATCTAGATGCTATAACATGAAAATAAGTATATACTGATATGTACTGATCAGTATATACTAAAAACCAAGTACATGTAAATATTTACCCTATGTTGCATGCTAGATCTATGTGCTATAACATGAAAAAAATAAATATATATTGATATGTACCCATGTTGTATGCTATATCTAACTCCTATAACATGAACAAAGTATGTTATATATTGATATGCACCGATGATTAGAATCAGTACCTTTTTTGCTAGAAATAACAACAACCTTCTTCTTCTTCTGTGATATAGATGGCGAACGAACAACAAGAGCTTTCTTCTTCTTCTTTGTAGATGGAGAATCTACAACATGTGTTTCATTTTTTCCCGATGTTGTTGGAGAATCAACAACTTTATTGTTCTTCTTCTTTTTTGATTTTGCTGGAGAATCAACAACAATTTGTTTCATTTTTTTTATCTTGTTTAAGAATCAATAACTTCTTTGTTCTTCTTCTGTTTTGATTTTGCTGGAGAATCAACAACAGTTTGTTTCGTTTTTTTTTTTTATGTTGTTGGAGAATCAACAACTTAATTGTTCTTCTTCTTTCTTGATTTTGTTGGTATAGAATCTACTGTAGAAGCTTTTTTTTTCTTCTTCGGTGGTGGAGATTGAGGAGTATCGTGTTCTTCAATCACTGTTTCTTTTATACTTCTGTTGTTTTTTTTTTGGTACCCATTTTAGATGGAAAATATGCAGTAGTATAATGCTGATAGTAGCTTAGGTTTGAGTTATATAATGCTCAAAGAAATCAAAGCCTGCTATTACAGATTTCGATTTTGGTTTTTTTGGTCTCTGTTTTTGGATTTTGTTTCAGGCGTTTTTTATTTTGATGTCGCCCTAGATTTTTGGTTTTAGTGAAGTAATGAAGGCGAGTAATGTGGGTGGAGTAGATAAAACTATTTTTATGTTAAGAATGCAAGTAGTGTAGGAGGTGGAGGACGTGAGATGACTACATGTGATGAGTATATTTGTAATTGGTAGTTTTCAAATGGTTTTTGGACTTATGGTTAAATGGGTTTTCCCGGGTGGACTTATGGTTAACTCGGTCCGGGTATTTTGGACTAGCCAACAAAGTTCCCGATCCAGAGTCCCAAAACCGGATTTGGCCCCAATCAAATTCTCTCTTTTTTCCTTCTTTTACGTATAGAAATGCGCTAGGTGGTGTCGATGGATACCTGGTTATCCGGAACCAAATCCACTGATTCGAATTTCAAATCCAAAATTTAGACCCATTATCAACTTTACTATTTGATAAGTGGAACCAATTGAAAACGATAAATATTTGAGTCGTAAACGATTTTATCCATCATGTACATACTCTTATATTTGAAAATTGATAGGGTTGTACATGGTTCGGTTCGGTTTTCGGTTAAACCAGAACCGAAACCATATCATTCGCTTATTGGTTTTCATAACCAAGCTATTATTATTCGGTTTCAGTTTTGAATGGAACCATTCGGTTTCGGTTTTATTCAGTCGAATCTGGATAACCGTTTATTCCGTAAATTTTATATAACTGATCGTCCATATTTTAAACAAAAATTCTAAACAGTAGCAACCAACAGTTTCATATAACTGATTAGTCTGTCTAAACAGCAACAGCCAATCGTTGATAATTTGTAACAAATAAAAAAGATCCAACATACACATAATAATATAAATATAATACAACACTCATAGTTGAAACATTGAGTTTGAAACATTAAAACAAGCATTCATACTGAGTTTGTAACAACAACTTGCTTCCTTACTTGCCTGCCACGAACAAGGGCCTGAAGCCTCACAATCCCTTTCAAAGCTCTCAATGCTCGCCTTGACTACAAGCACAAAAATCACCAATCAACAAAAGCTAAGCCCAACTTAACATAATCTGACAGCAAAGAACTCAAAACACAGCAAGCAAAAAGACAAATGAAAAAGTGTAAAATTAATAGTGCTGAAAGTTCGTACTTTTATAATTCTAACTAAATTAGTTTACATTACTTGATCTGTTTAACCTGGCCTAACTTAATTAATATGTTAAGGTTTTAGTGATGCTTTTAAGTTTGAAATATTATTTTATAATGAAGAACAAAGTATGGTCAGAGAATATATATCTTGTTAATTACATGGAGGATGAGGTACTCATTAATCCTCCTTTTATATTATGTGTACTAACCTGGACTTAGAGAGAGGTCAAAAACTCTACAAGTGACAAACAAATGAATAACCATTTAGTACAGATTCAAATTTAATATTTGATATGCATGAATAATAAATAAACAAATTATACTATCTGAGTTTACCAAAGCACCATTTAAGAAAACTCAAGCCTAAACTAAAACAAGCCCAAACTTCAGGTCCACCTTAAGGCCTTGCCAAAACAACAAACCAAAGAGGACCCAAAACCTGACCTTCTAACTCTACAACCAACAACCCTAACCTTAAGAGAAACTCTAGCCATTAGCCACCACAAACCATCTCTGAGGAAAATCACCGCCAAAGCAGCACTGCCAACGACTGTCGATAAGAGTTGTCGTTAAGGAATTCTACTTCTTCCCAATATCACAAACACTGCAACCACTTAGCAAGAGTAGCACCACATGCAATAAAGAGGAAGCCCCCAACCAACCAGCACCACCACATCAAATCCAACAACAGTAGAAGGAGCCACCAGCTAGACAAAATAGTGAAAAGGCCACCCAAAAACCAAAGCAAATCATCATCCCCTTCTTCCAACATAAGTACACCACCACCAGTTGCAAAACTTCAACTGTGATGGAAGAAAAACTTGGGGAAGAACAAGAAAAATGATTTAATACCATTGTCAAACAGTTAAGAAAGAAGATAAAGCACACAACAACAAACAATTGTTGGATAATTATTTTTTTTTTAAAAACCCACTTCAAATTAATCACAATACCATAATTTTTCCATCTTTTTAAAACCATTTGATAAACAAGAAATCTCTCCCAAAAATAAAAACAAAAACAAAAAAAACAAGAAAAACATAAAGTTGGCTCAAACCCACTTCAAAAGAGTAGTTCTGAGCCAATACGAGGCACTATCAACAGGATTTTACTTTGGTCAGAGAAAACAAGGGAAACTGAGAAAAAAAGTTTTGTAATGAAATCTTCCCGGATACCTCCAGCTAGTATGGAAGATGCTCAAATATAACAAACATCAAGAGATTTTTGGTATGTGTTGTCAACGTGTCACGACATTCCTTTCGGACTATATAGTGTACCACCAGACAGTTTGAATTTCACGGTTTGGAGTTGTAAGTGTACCACCAGACAGTTTGAAGTTCACGGTTTGGAGTTGTAAGTGTAGATCGTTAACGAGATTCTCACAAACTTTTATGTTAAATTTCCTCTTATTTATTAACAATTTTTTTTTAGTATGGAGTCAGTTTCCATACTTTGGATAGAATCTCCTCCCATGAAGTGACACCTCATCGTTCATTTACCCACACATGCTTAGAAACAATTTAAATCTGACACATTAGAAAATAAACAAATTATTTTATAACTGTTTTACATAAAATATCAGTTATATAAGAGGGGATTCATACTATTTATTTGGGTCCACGCTTATAGTTCAGTGGTTTCCCACCAACTCCAGTAAGAAGGAAGTCAGGGTTTTAATCCCCATCGTAAAGGTTTGTAATAGTGTAGTTATATAGTTGGATTTGGCGGATTGGGTATGACAGTGGGGCCAATTCGACTGGCTAGGTTTGAGCCTGGGTCCGGCTATCGCGTATCAAAAAAAAAATCATACCAAAATATAGAAATTGGTACCATATTAGCTGGACTTCTTTTTTAAGTGGTGAAAATTATAAATATTAGTCAATAAAACCATTATGAGTAATATAATTTTGTATGCGACGACGACATCACTTTGATATATAAACACTAAAAGGCTTAGACAAATAAAACTTCCATGTTGAACAGTGATGAAACCTTCGCTTCCTATTGGTCGAAATAGGTCTTTTGTGATGCGGTAATTTGGGTGTTGACACTTCACAAAATTTTATTGGGGCAAATATTATGGGATAAATGAAACTCACTCTCCTTTGGCTATTATGTTTAAAAATTATTACACTTCATTTAAATCCCATCCTTAATTGTACCGGGTCAACGTAACCCACAATGGATGGACAACACCTAAGAATCTAAGATCGACGATCTATGTTTAATTGTCTTTAATAAACGACTATGATTAAAAAATATATTTTAAAACAGAAAAAATATATATAATTTCTAAAAGAACAAAACATGTTAGACTAAAAATAGGAAAACCCAAATATAGATGATTTCTTTAAAAAAACGTGTTAAAAATAGAAAAGTCCAACTTTATTTACGGAATAAATATGATTTATTCCTCAATTTTATTTTGTATGGTAATTATACCCAAACACCAGAGTTAAGGGTAGTGTTCTTATCTTTCTTGGCATCAGAAATATTAATGCTGATGTATTGCATTTATTGCACTCATGAATATTAGAACCATTAGTTATTATTATTTTATTTTATTGATAGGATAAGAATTTTCATTTAAAAACAATCGTTGTTTTACATTCAACAAGTCTTTCTCCTGTTTGGCATATATAATGTTTGGAGAAGAATTCCAGATGTAAAAAGAGTTGTAATCAGGAGATAAGCTAGTTCTAGCAAATTTTTGCTAAAGAGTCTGCAACATAATTTGTTGTTCTCTTTTTATGAGTATAATCTGATTTATCAAAATAACTAAGTTTAGAGATACAATCTGCAATAATTTAGAAGTAGTCCAGCTGACACACTCCAATTCGCCATTTAAAGCTTTAATAACGTTGATGTTATCTACTTCTAGATGCAAATTTGTTACGCCTCTGGACACTTCCCACTCTACTGCCTCCAACATTGCTTTTGCCTATGCTTGTTCTTCATCTACTGCTTTCATGTATAAGATTTTTACTCCTTTGCATGTACCTGCAAAATTTATATGAATTAGACCAATTCCTGAAGTATTATTATCTTTAAGAAAGATACATCAAAATTTAACATTTTAAATCCTTCTTGAGGAGACGAAAGATGTAATTCATTGTTTCCACCAGCAGAAGGCATGAGATCAGACTGTATACTACATTTCCAATCTATAATATCCTTTCTAATTCTATCAATGAGTTTTTTAGCTTCAACATGTTCACCATCAAAAATAACACTACATATTTGTTTCCATATATTCCATATAATTACACCCAAACATCTTATGCTTTTCTAATTATCATCATCAACATGGTTAGGGTTTAAAACCCAACTTTCGATCCATTGAGAGAGAGTAGTATACCTACAGAGTCAAAATGTTATAGTTCATGGCAAACCAGATTCTTTTAGCTAGATCATACTGTATAAATAAATGACTAAGTGTTTCTGTACATGTATTACATAAAGGGAAGACATTATCAATAAAAGGTACATACCTGTGCAATCTTTCCTTGTAGGGAAAACAGTCCTGAATACATTTCCAAAGGAAATGTTGAACCTTTAATGGTAATTTTACTTTCCAAAATTGGCCCATGGAAAACTATTCTGTGTACTAACTACCTGAGGGAATGTTCTTTTGTATATAAAATTATAAGCTGACTTAACAGTGAAATACCCATTTTTATTAAGAATTCATCTTATCCTATCTACTCCCTGAGCAGGTATTCTAATGTTATATATTTTTTCAACTACAGAATTATCAAACAAAGATTGTAACATACTTACCTTCCAAGATTTAATGTCTTTGTCAATAAGTTGATCCACAGTCCTTATAGTACTAAAGGATAAAGTAGATGGCAGGAAGCCTCCATGTCCTGGAACCCATATTGATTTCCAAATATCAATTTTCTTACATGTACCCACCTCTCAACAATAGCTGGTTTTAATTGTTTGGATACCTTGATAGATCTAGGGCTGCACATCGGGTGGGTCGGGTCGGGTTTGGCCTCACCCGCACCCGACCCGCCATTCGGCGGATACTTAATTTCTTACCCGCACCTAGCCCTCCGTAGAACGGGTCGGTTCGGTTCTGACCCGACTTTGCGGCGGGTCGGGTGCGGGTGACTCGCTGTCACCCGCC
This sequence comes from Papaver californicum, assembly GCA_023531435.1. Lineage (NCBI taxonomy): Eukaryota > Viridiplantae > Streptophyta > Magnoliopsida > Ranunculales > Papaveraceae > Papaver > Papaver californicum. The sequence goes on from JAJJMC010019063.1 coordinate 7,871,219, forward strand.
CAGAATAAAAAGTTCTGTAACTTTTGTTTTTGGTACTGATGTATCCTGATTCCTGTCATGTTCCTGTCTTGTTTTGTATCCTATCATGTTCCTGTCCTGTTTTTGGTACGTATGTATCCTGTTCAGTCACATCGACTCACATACAAATGATATGTTATGTATGATGATCACTTTCAATGATATGCTCCTGTACGTTATGTATGATGATCACTTTCAATGAGTCATATTTCAGCAGCCAACATATGATTGTTGTCAACATATGGTTCATTGCATTGAATAAATGGTTAGCTACAGCTTACAAAGTTGCATAGTTTACATTTCAGCCAGGGGAAAATTTATATGCAGTAAATAGTAAAATACTAGAGAAAACCAGACTTAAAACAATTGAGGAAAAGAAATGAACATTAAACAAAGAGAAATACAGCAGTTAAGAACCTTGTTGTAGCTCTAGTAACCAAACTGTAAGAACCAACGGTAAGAACCTTGCTGAACATTAAACATTAAAACACACCATCAAACTGTAAACAGTAACCAAAATTAGGTAGAACTTCTAGTCAGATCCTCAAAAGAGTATGTGCAAGTTACAAGTATAAGAGTGGAATTAATAGAAACTGAAGGTATATGCACATTTAATAGAAACTGAAGGGATATGCACATTCAATACATCGGACTGTGTAGAAACTGACAGTATATGAAGGTCCTTGGCTATTGGTTAAGCTTCATTATATCCTAAGAAATGTGTAGAAACTCTGGATGTAGCTCTCAGATACTACAGATTGTGAGCCTCATCACAAGTGTATGCGCTTAATCAAGTGTATACTACATACTGTGAGCTTCTTATCTGCACACGTCTCTATCATTTGTGGAGCATTTGTATTCCCAAGTTTGTTGTCAGATACAAATAACAAGGGGACTCATCACTGCAGATACTCAGGAGAAGCTTCAAAAGTTATTGAAGTATCTATGTGATCCTGCTCATCTAATTATCTCCTCAAGAGGAAGGTATGGTAAATATAATTTAATATAATTTCTTGCATCTCATTGTCTGTGCATGTTCAATGTATGAAAGGTGCGTTAAAGACTAAATTTGAAACTATATTGTGATTAGTGAATTAGATTTTTGGCTATGATACTTTAAATCATTCCTAAATCTGTGCATTGGGTTCAGTTAGTCGCATATCATTCATTAGTTTCTTTTTGGCACTCCTACCTGGAAGACTGCAACTAGGAGTTGTAAGCTGGTTAACAGATGAATTCACTATGGGGAAGCAATGGATGGAGTTATATACGGCTTTTGCCAAAGATGTATAATGTCTACATGGGAACTTATCTTTGGCGGAAGAAGACATTATTCTCTGCTCCAATGCAAGCAATAGAAAGAAGCCTAGAGTGGTTCCAAAGAGACATGGTGAATCGTAATTTATAGTAAATGAACACTTAGGATAGAACTTTTGAATGTCTGACTACTGGCGTGTTGGAAATATCATAAACTATTTGTGAATAAAAGATGATATAATAACACCTATGTTTGGGGATGTGAGAGTGACTGAATTCTATATGGAGACTCTGTAAGTAGTTCCAAAAGTCCCTAATTTTCTTGAGTTAAAATTTACCCCTTATTGCAGTACCTGAATGAATTACCTATAGTAACATATTATAAATATTGAAGTGACTTGCTCCATAATGGCTACTTAAAGTCCTAGAGACTAAAAGCAACTAAGTAGTCCAGTACACATAATGATCATATCCTCAGTGATCACAAGCAAGAATTCAAGAACTATGAAGCAAAAATATCATATTTTTAAGGTCACTTTCAATATCAGAATGAGGTTTAAGGACTCTACAGTTGGCTGCTCATCTCCTCAAAATCTCAAAATCCCAAACTGAAAATTATGTGTAGCAGTAGTACCGTACAAGAGGTCTAACAAGTAACAAAACAAGTGCAAACATCCCTAAATTACAGAAGAAAAACAAATCCTAAATTACAGAAGAAAAAAAATCCCCAAATTTTACTGAACCCTAAAATTCTAATTTCATCAAGTGACAAATTAATACAAAACATAAGGTGATTTATGGGAAATGAAGGTTCGCGTTACATTTACTTACTTGTTTCGACGTAAAATTTGATTCAAATTTTCTAGTTTTCTTCAACTTTTTCTTCGAGTGCAACTGCAAGCAACTATTTCTTCGAGTTAGGTTACTTAGTTAGTCTCTGCAACTCACAAACTTAACAAAAATGGGAGTTCAGAATCTTCAGATGAAGAAAGAATGTTACGTTACCTGATCGATGCCTCTCGCCTCTCGCCTGTAACAGAGATGAAGAACCCTTACTCTCTACCGAAGAACGGAAACAGATACAGACTTACGGTAAGTGTTAGTGAAGTGAATGGTGGAACCGCGCGTGCCAAAGTAATGTGTGAAATTTCGACGGGTGGGCGGGTCGGGTCGGGTGAGAGGGGCTATCACACGCACTCGACCCGCAGAAGTCGGGTTTTAAAAAAATCACCCGCACCCGACCCGTTTATCGCCGGGCCGGGTACGGGTCGGGTAATCTTAGGCGGGTCGGGTTGGGTCGGGTTTGTGCATCCCTAGATAGATCCCTTTCCAGACCCAATAGATTTTATCATTTAATTATTCACTTACAAGATCACATTAGGAAAATGCTTATTTCTTAAAATCTGGGTTATTCAACATTCTCCAAGCAAGCTTTGTGAGAAGGGCTTGATTAAGAACCTGGATTCTTTTGATATTAATACCACCTACACATTTAGGAGCAACTACTTTTTCCCAAGATATAAAATAAGCTCCTTTAGCTTGAGTTTTTTTCTGCCAAAATTGTCTTTGGATGGAGTCCAATTTATTGGTTAACCCATTTGGCATCTGGAACACACCCATTTGATGTGTAGCCAAAACACCAAGAGTAGTTTGTATGAGCACAATTTTACTAGTTTGGTTCAGAAATTTAGTTTGCCAATTTACTAACCTACTACCAAATTTATCAACTACAGACTTGAAAGAGTCAGTCTTGTTTCTTTGTAAGAGTAACGGGACTCCAAGATACTTAACTTGGAGTCCAATTTTCTTAATGTTAAGAATATTTGAGATATCATTTTTTGCATTATTATCCATATAATGGCTAAAAGCAATGCCAGATTTCTCATAATTTATGGACTGGCCTGATAGGTTGCTAAACACTTCCAGGATATGATTAAGATGTCTAACTTCATATTGGTTGGCTCTTAAAAAAATTAGAAGATCATCTGCAAAAAAAAAGATGACTAACAACTGGACAATTTCTAGAAGCCTTGATCCCATGAATTAGACCTTTTCCCTCTGCACTTATTATAGCTTTAGAAAGAGAATACATACAAATAATAAATAAGTAAAGAGACATGGGATCACCCTATCTCAATCCCCTAAAAGGATGAAAAACAGATCCAGGGGCACCATTAAGCAAAATAGAAGTAGATACAGTAGTAACACATTGCATAACAAGTCTACACCAATTATCTGAAAAAACTAATTGTTTTAGACATTTTTCCAAGAAGGACCATTCTATCCTATCAAAGGCCTTTAGACATGTCAAGTTTGACTGCCATAAGTTTTTTTTTTTAGATTTCGACTTTTCATGGTGTCAACTAACTCATGGGCTATTACAATGTTATCTGACATCATTATATTTTTAAAAAATACAGCCTGGTATGGGGATATAATCTTATCCAATAAAGGTCTCGATCTATTAGCCATAATTTTAGATATGATTTTATATGATGTATTACAGAGGCTAATAAGCCTAAAGTCAGCAGCAGTTTTGGGACAAACTACTTTAGGAATTAAGGATAAAAAATAATGATTATTTTCCTTAAGCATAAATTTAAAGATGAAGACGGATTTTACCATAGCAATAATATCAGAACCAATAACATCCCACATATTCTTGTAAAAACCAGGTGGAAACCCATATGGTCATGGAGATGTCCAAGGTTTCATATGAAAGACCACATATTTTATTTCCTGCTCAGAAGGGACTCTAACAAGGCTGCAATTATCAACATTAGTTATACAAGGGTAACAATCCATAAATTGTTGATCATGACCATGATTACAAGATGTGCTAATACCAAAGAAATGAGATAGTTAGAGGCTATACTAGTTCTATCTGTTAGCCAGACACCAAATTTATCTTGAATGGTTTCAATTTGGGTCCTTTTCTTTTTAAAATTTGCTCTAGTGTGAAAATATGAGGTATTCCTATCATCCAACTTAAGATTGTCATCTTTAGCTCTTTGTCTCCAATAATCAACCTTTATATCAGACCAATAGTCAAGTTTTTTTTGAATAAATCATTAAAACTAGGGTCATTAGTATCAACAATGCCATTGGAGTGAAGCTTCTCAATTCTGTTTTGAGCATATTTTTTTTATATTGAATGTTACCAAAAATCTTACAGTTCCAATCACTCAAAGCATTCCTAACTTGTCTAAGAGAATTTTTGAGTTTTAAAACAAAAGAACCATTTTTTCGAGAACTCCTATGGTTCTCAACAATATCCTTACACATGGGGTCTCTAATCCAGCACTTATTAAATTTTCTTGTCTTTTTAGTACTACAGAGTTCTCTAGAGGTGATTAACAAAATGGGGCTATGGTCACTGTAAATGGGACCAAGGTGATATAGGTAACATGAGTCAGAATAATGAAACCAATCATCATTTACTAAGGCTCTATCAAGCCTTTCTAGTATAATACTATCACAATGTCTTCTATTACTCAAAGTAAATGGATTTCCAGAATAAGAAATATCATAAAGTCCTAGCTCATTTAAGAAAGACTTAAAAACATCAAGTTGATTACCTGTTGGAACATTGCCACCATTCTTTTTCAGACTCATCAATAATAAAATTTTGGTCACCAATCATTAACCAAGGACTAGAATTAGAGATTTTTATCTCCCTCAAGTAATTCCATTGAGCAAATCTATCTTCATCTTTAATGCACAATACATATAAGAGACAAGAAAAATTACCTGTCCTAGCATCAATTTTCAAAAGACAGTTTATGATATTATATCTAGTAGAGATAATTTGAAAATCTAAACCAACTTTCCAAAGTAAACAGAGACCCAAAGAGAAACCAATAGGTTCTACCATTTTAAAATTTGGGAAATTAAGATTATTTGTAAAAGTTTTCATTTTCCTAAATTGTTGTTTGATTTCTATAAGAAAAATAATATCTGGATCATTACTTCTAACTAAGTCAGCTAAGTGGTTCCTAGTTTTTTTATTACCATAACCTTGTACATTCCATGAAAGGACTTTCATGATGTAAATAGGGGTTGAAAAAATTGGAGTTATACAAATATGAATGTAAAAGGAACCAAACAAATCACAATTGGAGTTATGATTTTTCAAGACAACAATTAAGAAATTAAAATTTATAGAAGTACCAAAATCAGGCAAAGCTACTAAATCAAATCTAAACGTAGAATTAGAATCAAGCAAGTAATGAAGAAAATAAGTTTTAAAATTTCTTAGAGGATGATTAGTTGTACTTACTTGCAATTCAGTAGTTGGGAGATGGTGATTATAATCATTTGGTCCTCTTCCTCCAATATTTACATCTTCCATGTTCATGTCTTCATCACCATGAGTTGTGACGACTTCATTCTCTGTGTGACCACCTCTACCATTTCCAAGTTTTTGAGAAACCTGGTTTTGATTTGTGTTAGGGTTCAGGGAATTGTTTTGGGAATTTTGATCTAATAGGATATAATTGTCCTCATGACAATCATCTCAACTTCTTTTATGCTTCCTTGGGTCTGGGCCAGTTCCATCCTTACTTGCCGCCCCATCATCATCCAAATTATTCAACCCCTCTTCATCACTTACAACACCACTATTTTCTAGCATCTTCTGAATCTTATGAGCATTCTTACATAATACTCATCAAATTCACTATCTGTCATTTTAAAAGTAAAGATATCACAAGCAATCTCATCATATTTTTCCTCAACATGATCAATCACAAAGCAATAAGGACATATTTTCCTTGGTTGTTTTTCAAAATGATATTGAATCCATACTTTTTGTTTAGCTGTCGTGAGCAACCAAGTTCCTCTCTTAAGAGGTTTCTTAAAATCTACTTCAACAGTTGCAGTCACCACCCTTCCTCTGATAGAATAACCTTTTTTTTTTCCTTCCTTGGTCACCTTCCTCCCAATATCTTGACACATCTTATCTATTATACCATTATCAAGATGTTCCAGCGGCAAACCTTGAAAGAGAACCGAGAATACTTGATAGGTAAATTTAAAGTCTTCCAATGGGATAATATTATCATATAATTGCAACACCACCAAATGATTATCAATAATCCATGGACTTTTTTCCATAACTTCTAACAAATCTTCAGAGCACTTGGATTTGAATACATACAAATTACGCCCCATAGTGTGTATAACCACTCTTCTTTGCTTCCTCCATATCATGCTCACTTCTTTTTGGATTACACTAAAATCTACATCATCTTTTGCAAAAATCTTTCCAATAAAACAGTTGTTCCATTTGTTTGCAACTTCATCAATTTCTTCCATTGAGATTAAAGTCCATGAACACTCCTTGTTTGATCTACACAAAGACTAGATTCCCTCATTCTCTTAGTTAGGGTTGTCAGTTGCAGTTTATAGCTTTGAGACATTTTTGAGTTATAGAGTAAACAATCCCTTATAGGAAAACAAATTCTAGTTATAGAAGAAATACGATTAGGTTTTCTGACTCTTGAGATAATATAGACATGGATTTGGGGTAGCACTTTCCAAATTTCGGATATATTTGCTGACTATTTCAGTGATAGGTGTTATGAAAATCCCCAGAAGAATAAGGCTTTAGTTTAGGTAAATAGAATTCAAAATTTGAATTTCCTTATGGATCGCTTTAAAGATGGTTAACATTCCAGAATTACTCTTATTATTTTGATGATTGATCATCAAAATTTTTTGATCAAGATGAATTTGAGCCTTGGTGATTGAAGATCTGGTAGCAAACACAACTGAATTAAGGGTCACACAAAAGAAAATAGAGGCTATTAGCATCACTGCAAATAGCATGCCACAACGTTTCAATGAGCTAAACATGTCATAGTATGGAAAACACCGTTGTTTGATGAGTAAAGAGGAAACCAAATGCACCACTGCTCCTAAGAAGACCACCACTGGTTCACAACTGAAATCACAAATAACTACTGCAAAATCAAGGATTAGTTCCACGAGGAAAAACATCCAAGATTCAATTTTATTAAAGATTAAAATTAAGGAAAGCTAAAGATAAAATAAAGAAAGACTAAAGGAATCTTTAGAAAGCAAATCTAAATCATGTATTCATTATAGTTACAAAAACAGATTAAAAAACCTTTACGCGATTAATCAGAAATTATAAAAATTCATTCACTTACTAACTCAGAACTGTCTTCGTATGTACTTTAGCCAGATTAAAATCTCCAGTTAACCATTAATTAGCTGAATACTTTTTTCACATAATAAAATTTGAAGAGTTTAGTTGAAAAGCATAACAAAAAAACACGGTAACTATCAATTTTTAAAAATAACATTTTTAAAAATACGGAAATTATGTCCAGTGCGTAGCGATACAAATCTAGTTAACTTCAAACATACAACCAAAATCAAACCGAAGACTTTTAAACCAATACAAGATCAAACTTCTTATCTCGTTCCATTTGTAGAAAACCAAGCTAGGATATGTTATTCCATTTCCATCATGATAAGACACTAAGCATGTAAATCCAAACAAACTATTAAGTAGAATTCAAAAGTTTTCGTAAGAGGTGAGGACCACATTCTTCACAATACTATAACACAATTTTCTCTTTAATACACAGTCTACTCTTTGAACGTGAAAAATGAAAACGAAGAAGAGAAATATGATTAGCCTATTGATTATCAGCCGTTGAATTCTATTCATTTCGATGAATTAAATGCTCATTCCAAGCTTTGTACATAATCACTCCCTCTCAACATATGTTTTTTTGGCTTGCTAAAACACTCCCTCTTAACATGGGTGAAAAAAGCCACAAATTTTATTGGTTCATGCCTATTTTGCAGTTCAGCAGTGGGTAATTGAAACATCAAAGCTCAAAGAAAAATCAAATCCAATGGCAGAAAATCAATTAACCATACTAAATTGTGTATCACCAAACCTTCTAATTAAACATGAGCAGTACATTTAACATTGTCTGCTGTATGAGCAAACTCAACACCCAACACAGGAAAAGAACAACAAAACAAAAGGAAATTAAAGCTGTCAAGTTAAGAATTAATAACAGTACTTGATAGAGAATTAATTAAGCTTATAATTAATTGCTCTCCTTTCTTCCATTTTCCCTCAAATCAGTAACTCTTTCTCTAAGAATAGTAGGAGAATAAACCTGTTTCTGAATCTGTTGTCGACGATGATGATGAGACTTGATCAAGCTATCCTCTTTAACCCCACATGAATTCTTACAAGAAAATATTCCAAATCCGCTACTTTTTGTAGTACTAATACTTCTACTTTTTGTAGTGCTAATACTTCTACTTTTTGTTTTGGTACACTCTTTATAAGCTGCAAAAAATGGGTCCTCGTTAAATCTTTTGAGTCCTTTCCTACTAGAAGTAGTCGAGTTACTCCTAGAGAGCTTGAGCTTATATTGAATTGCGCATGGTGGAAGTGGTAGAAGTTGTAGGTCTATTTTTGTTTTATCAGTGCTATCAGAAGAAATTGGATGACAAGGAGGAAGTGGTAGAAGTTGTTTGTAATACCCATCATCGTCTCCAGAATATTGATGATTATCTTGGCAGTATGTCTTCTTGGAAACTCCTGGTTGATTCTCCCATGAGAAGGGTACATTTCCTTGTGAATGAACCTTACTATTACTCATATTGAAACTGAGAAAGAGATTGAAATCACCACTAGCTAGAGTAGTGATTTGAAAATGAAATACTGTTGATTATTTGTTGAGAGGATATATTTATATGATATTGAAATTCATGCAATACATGCTTTGTAACTGTCGAGGGATATTTTGTTGATAGAGAGAGAGAGATAAGAAAGGAAAGGAAGATATGGGTTAAACTGAATTTGGAGAGAAGAAAATGAAGATAGAACGGAAAAGAAGAGAGATTAACGGATTAAATTCTATTTTGTTTACGTCATGTGAAACGTGTTGGATATGGAAAGGGAGGTTAGGGACAAATTTTAATATTTAAACTTTTCAAATAAGTTGACAAGTTCGTTGCGTTATCTTTCTTGTTTTGTTAGGATACGATAATTAGGAAATATACCGGCTATACGATTTCAAAAAAGCATTTGATGCAAAACGGCAAGATTCATCGTTAAGAAGGTGATTGTTCATGTCTACCTAGTAGGCTAGCATTGAGTTAATAGCCATTTGAATTGATAATGGATCTGAATCTTTTTAGTTTTGCTAATTTATTTTCCAAGAAATATATACTCCATGCTAATGTATTTCGTGTACGCCAGTTTCCCAAGATTTAATCCAAATTACATCTCAATATATTAAATTAGAAGGTACGTGTAATTGAAGCTATAATTAATGTTGTGGAACAGTAGAAGGAAGATACCGAGTTTACTGTTGGGATTTTTTGTGAGTTTGGGGACCCGAATTAACCTCAACTAGTAAGACAGACAGGCAGCCCTGGGCATGATGTAATCCTAGCTGGTTCGTGTCTTGTCTCATGTAGTCTTGTAGACCATCCATAAATTGACATGAAATATATTAAAACAGGTATTTATGTATTCCAAAAATTACCCACCATTCAAAATTTGGTATTCACTACAATTCAAAATAATCCAAATATGACAATTCATATCGACAAGGAATCAGAAAACAAATTTCGAACTTAATTGGACTTTGTCCGTTCCCACCCTAAAGACTTCACGAGTGACTAACTAATTAAGGGAGATATTGAGAAATGCCCAAAAATAGGAAGTCATCTTGGAAAAATATTCCGGATTTTTAAAATTTAGGAAAATGCTTCAATCTGTTAGTATTTCCGTTAAATATAACATTCGTATCCATTTTAACCCTGATATACATGTTAAAATCTAAAATTTCTTTATCAATTTTTTAAAAAAATTTAAATTTAAACAACAAACCCCCAATTTTTACATACAAATTTCAATATAAACATGTCAAAACACCCAAATTTTAACACGTGACGACATAAATACTAACAAATTGAGATATTTTCCAAATTTTTAAAGTTCGGGGTATTTCTCTAAGATGACCCCCTATTCTAGAGCATTTCTCATATTATCCCACTAATTAATAGAGATAATTTTTTTTTTCCTCCCAACCCAGAAATACATAGTTAATTAAGAAATTGGCTGAAAATCTGGGTGTAGTAAACTAACCAAGCTAGAGTGCCGGCTGAATTACAATCAGTATGAGTTGGTGGAGCAGTAGGTAATCAAGATGTCCATGGCATAAGGATGACCAAATGAAAGTTACACGATATTGCTGGCACCACGTCTAGGGCTATCGCCGTCAGCATGGTTCTTTTTTTCACGCATCAGTCTGCTCACCTCCGTAAGTGTTCCATTCGCGCTGATTTTTAATTAGGTTGTAATCTGTACTGCTTGCTTCAGCAAAAAAAAGTCCAATTTGGAAAGGAGACAAACATAAGGGTTGAGGTAGGCAGCCTCCTAATTCTTGGGAACGATAACAGTAACAATAAAAACATTAGAAAATATATAAGTATAAATTAGTAATTACAATAATATTATGAAAAATTTGTTGGATAGTCTAAAAATTCATGACCCATTTAATCAGGGTCCATCAGGGTATAAGATTTAACCGGAGGTGGATTTTTTTTAAACCCACAAGATTACCTTCCTGCCCTTCATAATTCACGTGTGAACCACGGAGTACACGTTTTCAACACAGCCGCTACATCTTTTCAGTTTATAAAACCACCTGAAACTGAAAATTAGGGATTTCAAATCAAAACTGTTTTAGATAAACAATCAAAACAAAAATCAGTTAAAAATCAAAAACTAAAGAAACTAAAACCCAACAAAAACAAAATCAAATCAAAATCATCAAAGAAGAAGTAGATCTGAACTGATTTATACCTAAATCAAAGAAAATAAAAAGAAAAATTGATAGAACAATCACAGAAAGAGTAATAGAAGAACAAGATACTCCTGACTCTCCACCACCAAAATCAAAAAAGAAGAACAAATGTTGTTGATTCTCGGCCACCATCGAAGAAGAAGCAAAAATTTGTTGTTGTTGATTCTCTACCACCATCGAAGAAGAAGAAAAAAGCAGCTCATGTTGATTCTCCACAACCATCAAAGAAGAATAACAAAGCTCTTGTACTTCATTCTCCATTACCGTCAAAGAAGAAGAACAAAACTGTTATTGTTTCTGCCAAAAAAGGTATTGCTTCTAATCTGTTAATAAATCTCCATGTCTTGTATTGCTTCTGCTTTTATTGATTTTTTATACCAAATTCCTCATATGATCATATAGTACTTATTGATATGTACTCTTAAAACCCTTGACATGTACTGTTTAAACCCCTTCTAGTGCATGTACTGTATGATCCTTCAATACATATCAATAAGTACTTCTTGAACCCCCTGTACTGAATGCACTATGTGATCTTAAAAAGCACATATTGATATGTACTATAAAACCCTAGTTTATGTTTGATATGTTTTTGGTTGAAAGTACTTTGTTCTTGTTATAGCTGATAGATCCCATATCAATATGTGATTTGTCCTTGAATTGGATCAAGACATATCAATATGTAATTTGTTCATGTTATATATAACATATAGATACCATACAACTTACTTTGGTCTTAGAGTTGAAAGCATAAGTATATAT
>JAJJMC010019063.1:7883137-7927821 GCA_023531435.1 Papaver californicum
ACCATACAACTTACTTTGGTCTTAGAGTTGAAAGCATAAGTATATATCAATATGTACTTTGTTCTAGTTCTTGAATTGGATCGGTACATATCAATATATACTTTGTTCATGTTATAGATGATAGATGCCATACATCTTACTTTGGTCATAGAGATGAAAGCATCAGTATATATCAATATGTAATGTTTTATATTATAGTACATATTGATATATTGTGGTCAAATATTGATAGTGTATTCATTATATAGGTAATGTCAAGAAAACCTCAAAGAAGATGAAAGCACTTGCAACAGCTAGGAAGATATACAGATCTGGTTTCAAGGGGATTTTCTCCATTGCTAAAACAATCAAGGCTAAAAAGATTGAGTTGACTGAAACTCAATTGAGAATCATTAGTGATGCATCGTATGGAAATATTTTTTTGATGTTCTGGTACACAAATTATGGTGAAGAACATTGGATGAAGAACGAAACAACGGTCACTAAACTGATCCAATGTTATAGGAAAAAAAAAGTTGCGAATGAGCTTACTTTTGAGTTCAAAAGACATGGAAAAACACATATTCTCACATCCAACCTGAAGAAATAAGAGTCATTTTTTGGTATGCCAAAAACAGAAAATAGACAATACCTAGACATGTTTCTGACATCAAGGGTGGATTTCACAACAATGATTTCCAAAGGTTTTTTGGTGATCTGGAAAAGGGTAAAAAGGTAATGAGGGTTATGATTCAAGAAGAAATATTGAAACTGCTTTAAAAAAATTGACAAAAAAAATAATGAAAAAGATGAAGAATCTGAAGGAAGTGAAAGTGATAAAAAACTTGAAGGAAGTGGGAGTGATGAAGAGAATGCAGGAAGTGAAGACGACAAGGAAGTGAAGAAGAAATTGAAGTAGAAAGTGCAGAAATCAAAGATGTTAAAGATCTTATTAGGCTTATCTATTTGTTTTTGTGTATCACTTTGTTTTTCATAACAAAATATGCATATGCCTTGACAGAAAAGTACATTGGTCTTGTTGAAGATCTCGAGGCTGCAAAGAATGTATCATGGAAGATTTATACATCCTTTCTTAGAGAAATCACTCAATGACAATCAAAATGCAGTTGAAAATACTATTGGTTGTCTCAACTATTTTTTGGTAAGATTACATATTAAAAATCTATTTAGTAGTTTACTCAATGACAATCATGATTTGCTTTTGAATTTGTTTGGTATATTCTTTTTTCCAATACAAATTTAGTATACATAGAATACCCATTTGGTGGATTCGGTGTCAATAAAGACGAATACAGAAGGAAATTATGAGCCAAGAGATGCAAAATGGAATATGACATGCAAAATAAAATATGACAAAAATATGTACTGCACTCAAAAATGACATTGATACAACTGAATATGTGGTAAGAAATATGTACTTTAATTAACACAATATGTACTGCATTATGATGTGTGTGATCCTTCAATATATATCAATATGAACTACATATATGATGTATATGAATCCTACAATATATATTGATATGTATAGCATGTATGATGTGTATGAATCCTACAGTATATATTGATATGTACTTCCTAAAAACCCTACTTTATGGTTTATATGTACTGTAGATATGTAATTCTTGAATACATATCAAAACAAGATTACATATCAATATGTACTGGTTTAATAACAATAGTAGAATATTTATAGGAAGGGCAATAAATATTGATTCAAACCTAGTTTATTTAGTATATTTTTTTCAGTACATGTTTTGTTGTTTTGGTACAGTTGCGTACACCAATCAAGAAAGGCAAATTCTAAGTAGAATCTCAAGAAGACTTGCAGAAGAAGGGAATGAAACTGAAAAGGTAGAAAAAGGTAATGAAATTACAATGGTAGAAGAAGGTAATGAAACTGCAGGGAAGGCAGTGGAGGGAGATGATTGGAAAGATAAATATGAAGAATTGAGGAAGACAATCTTTGAGAAATGGGGCGAGGTGAACACCATGCAACAAGATGATGGGTCGCTTGATGCATCAAAGCTTCTGCAAATGTTGAATGACATATACATCAAAGCTTCTCCCTTGCAGACTGAACATGAATTAGAGTTTCGAGATTCAATTGATGGGAGTCCCACTCATTTGGGTTCTGAAACAACAGAATAAGTGAAATCTCCTACTACCCCGACATATCATACAACTACTTTAGGTGAATTCCTTCGCAAAAAAAAAACATCACAGAAGATGAAGTAGATTTGGGAGATCCATTTGTTGGGAGTCCAACTCCTTTGGGTACTGCCCCAACAAAATAAGTGTCATCTCCGACTACTCCAACAGATCAACAAGATGTTTTGTGTGACACCACCGTTAAAAAGGTTTCATTTCATGTTGCTTTGTCAACACCACCTTCGGTGTTGATGTTTTTCGTATTAAAACATGGTCTAAATCTGATTTAGAGATACATGTCAAAGAGATGCAAGTGGAAAGTAACACATAGGAAAATAATGCTGGCTAGTTTTACTTTATTATAATGTGTTTTTATTGTTCTCATATAACTGTAGATATCAATATGTACTTAAAAAAACATGAAAAAAACTCTATAGTTGCAAGGTGATTTACCTGGAGTTCAAGAAGAAGCAGTGAAAAAGGTGATTGAAGCTATAGACCATAGTATTGATATTGTTAAAGGGTATCGCAGAACCCTGATGAACAAGACGTTGAAAACTTGGTCGAAAGCTTCGGGTGAATGAATATACCTTTGTTTTACGATCGCGAATTTGGAAGATATTGAAAAGTTCACATTTGAATAATTTTTGGACTTGGCCATTGCCAACAAGGGAGTTTATGCTGAAGAATATGCGTCTCCCAGCCAAGATAATGGTAGTGTTTCAAGCTATGTTTTATTTTGCATTGATATTCGCAAACATATTGATAATTTGCTTGGAAATGATTTGCGACATGTAGAAGTGTGACAATTTACAATTGAGCAACCTGAACCCAACCAACCTACACCTGAGAAGAATACAATTGAAGTCACACCTGAGGAGAAAAATGACCCAAAGGTATATCTTCTACTTGTGGTAATTTACCTTTTGTGTATTCATTTGAAAAAATATGATTCAAATATAGTATTAAAAACATGGATTCAAAAATTGTAGGATATTGTAGTCCAGGATATTCAAATGAAAGATAATATTGAGCAGGATGTTCCATTGAGCCAGCCGGTGGGTTTTCAAAAATACAATACATATCATCTATGTTAACAAAATACAATACATATCGATATATACTGTTTAAACCAAGTATATATTGAACTATATTTAGTTGTACTGGGTATTTGATAGTGAAAATTACATTTCAATTATGTTATTTAAAGTACATATTTTGTTATACTAACCAAAAAAAATATAGGAAGGTGAAATTACCCCCAGCCAAACGTCAAGTGACGTGCCACTGGCAACCAAACTTGCCAAAATGACTACTGCCAAAGCGAAAGCAAAAGGAAATATTGTTGCGAAGAATTCAGTACCAATAGGAGAACAAGTAACCAGGCCAATAACTCATGCGTATCCAGCAAAGAAGACAGATCCAAAATTTGATAGTGAAAGAAATTTTTCTAAATCGTACAAAGAAAAGAAGAAGTCGAAAATTTCCAAACGAACAAAGACAAAAAAACACATCAAAGGTGAATAAAACTCGTAAACCTCAAAAACCTCATACGGAGTTCAAGAAACTTGAGGAGTCACCACTCTATGAGCAGATGACAAATGAATAAAAATAAATCCTACTACATAATTTCAGAAAGGAAAGAGAATGTAAGTACTTTCTACCTTTCTTTTTACTTTTAAATCAAGTCAGTTTTGTAGTACATATGAAAAAAAAGGTTTAATTGATATCAAAAAATATGTAGCTCGGTTGCTTGGAGAATAGAAGATGGATATGGTATCTACATCAGCGGGGATACAATGGAAGATTTGATTCTTCAATACAACATTAGAGCAAGATATTTTGAACTACGCCCAATATAAGCTTCAAAAGGCATTTCAAAAGGACCAAGCAAATCCTGAGGCAGAAAGAAAATACTTACATGTGATGTATCTAGATCTAACTGCTTGGGTATGCATTATTTTCTTCATATGTACTTTTGAACATTGGATATAAGATAGTACGTATTGATATATACTAATAAAATAGAAACACAACATTAGGTTTATAAATAAAACATCAGCACATATTAATATGTGTTGGGTGAAAAACCTTTTTTTTTTCTTTGTGAAACACAACTCTATTACCCACACAAAAAATATTAATATGTACTGTGTGAAATAATGTTTCCATTGTTCAAAGCCATGTCGAGAAGCCAGAGAGTTTCGAGGGAGTACAAGAGACTTGTATTATTGAACCCATCATGCAAATGAGCAAAGACACCAAGAAGATCCTTGTACCCATGTGCCATGGAAACCAGCGTTGGACACTGCTCGAGTATGAGTTTGAAACCCATAAATTCCTCTATTACAACTCCTCTGCAGCGTGATAATGCCAAAACAATGGCAAATTTCTTGTTCAAACCGATTAATCTTTTCTTGATTGAGAACCAGAAAGAGACATTGAATCATTCAAGAGTGACTGATTACGGGTGTCCACAACAAGGAATGTGTCCAAACTGCCTTTTATATGTAATGCATTTTATCAAGAGGAAATCGAAGATTAATCATGATGGAAAAAGTTTGGGAGATGATGATATGTTTTGTAGTTGTGGTAAGAAAAGTATCGTTCGCTTGAACTTGTGAAGATTGAATTTAGATTTAATAAATTGATTTTAAACTAAAAATATACAAAAAATATGAAAATAATATTCACAAATACTGAGGTTATGGATTTCACCGTTAGCCAATTAAAGTGATTCAAACTAATTAATATTCATGCAATTCTTACGTTTAATTTGATTCTAAAATATTGCAACAAGTAGATTTTCAAAATAACAATTGTATAACAAAAGCATATAACATCTAAAACCTAGGCCAAAGCATTTACCAACTAACGAAATCACTGCTTAACAAAAATCATTAAATCAATTTTTAACCAAGGAAATTAATCATAAATTTTTTTTGTAAAAATTAATTAAAATAGAAATATACCACTTTTAGTGAAACAACGGCTTCCTCCGTCACCTCAGCATATGGGGTTTAGCTCATCTTGCCCAAGACAATCTCAAAAGGTTGGTACATAGCTCAAAAGTGCTTGAGAAGAAGAAAATAAACAATAAACACTAAATCAGGAAAACTGTAACGTTTTTAAGTGTTGCAGTATTCACTGTTACAAAATAGGTATTGCAGATTCAAAAATACGCTGCAGAAGCAGCTGTTAGAAAAACAACTGTTTCTTGGTGTTGTTAACTTCAAAAGAATTAGCCACAAAATCTGCAACTTTTCTTGAGTGTAGTCTGTTCTTTTTCTTCTTCTTTTCACGAGATGAACCTGTTTTTTTCTGATTTGATTTAAATGTGATTTTGGCCGAAGCCAACCCCCCCTCAACACTCTTCTAACTTCTCTATTTATAATGTAGCCTTCCCGACTCTCAAATCTTCGAAAGAATACTTTCATTCAATAAAAAGAATCTTGGCAGATTAAGATATAACTCTCGGAATATTTTTCTTCTTTCAAAACTCTCGAGAAATCTTATTCTCTCTCGCTGAAAGTAATTCTCATCCAACTTTTGTCTTGCTGTTGCTTTCTTAGTCTTA
Organism: Papaver californicum; assembly: GCA_023531435.1. Taxonomy (NCBI): domain Eukaryota; kingdom Viridiplantae; phylum Streptophyta; class Magnoliopsida; order Ranunculales; family Papaveraceae; genus Papaver; species Papaver californicum. The sequence goes on from JAJJMC010019063.1 coordinate 7,888,866, forward strand.
ACACAATATCGATTATTATGGAAGCAATCTTCGGTAATATAAGAAAGATATCCAAGTTTCCCGAGTCAGTTCTCTGTTTTGAAAATGAGATATTTGTCGTGAGATCTTTAAGTTTGAAACGTGTGTACAAATCCCTCCAAACAAGGCAACATAATATTCGTGTTTTAATCCCTTGCAATTCTCCTTTAATTCCGTAAGAAAACAAATCAGTTGATACACAAAATTTTCCCGCCAACAAGTCTTTTGAATTCGAGAAAGAAGTGGGTGCCCTAATCCAACATACGGGTGCCTTTAGTACTTTTTTAGCCAATTTTCCATAAAAGTTTTATTCTTCCAAAAATACTAAAGACATACAAAACAATAATATTAGTAGATAAATTGAGTAAAAACAATATAAATATGAGAACAATTAAGACACAAACTGTGTCTATCAAATACTCCCAAACTTATTATTTGCTAGTCCTCGAGCAAATCTAATCTAGAAAATAAAAATCCTAACTCACTTTCGCAGGCATCGCGATTGCACTTAGCATGTGCAATAAGCTTTTGAAACCATAGGTGTCCCTATCGGACGAGTTTTGTCTCGTGAGGGTTTACAAGAGATATACCCACAAAACCTTTACTCCAAACCCTAGCTACATGTGAACGATTGAGGGTAAACACTAAACAAGCTATTTAGTTGGCATACTAAATTCTTTGGCTATATGAATTATTACCCTGTATGATTCCAATTGTTGTACATGAGTTTCACTCGGCGTACTAAAATTCATATAAGAATGCAAACTCTACTCAAATAATCATTAAACACCCAAAACTGGGTAAAAATTCACACTGCTCGGAATCAATCAAATTCAAACACAGGGATATATTAGAAGATGGATATAGAAGTGATGAATGGTGCATATGTTGACTAAGGTGAACGGTGTTTCCCAAAATATTAGCATAAAGTCCGGCTCGGATGCTCCTATTTTTATTATTATTTATATACATAATTTTTTTTTCATGACTACATGATTAGATCTTTTGAATCTAAGCGCATGCTCCTTTTCAGCAGATTAAATGATAGTTCCCATGGATCATGCATTTCACGCTTGCTTAGGCGACGGAGACAGGAAGAACACACACATATTGCTATCAAAGTGTCATATTTTATTTGACAAAATTAAAATTCTAATACATCTGAGCTCCGACCTTATGGCATTACTAGGGCCCCACCAAATCACTTAGAGAAACATAAAATTACAAAAATAAAAACAGAAAGTGATATGGTTATGATGATTCCGAGATATGCTTGTCCAATGATTATCATCCTATTTCTAACACCTGAGTGCATTCAGATATGAATAGACCATTTAGCTGGGCACACCAATTCCTATAGATAAGAGCTATGTTTCCATCTACCTAGAATGATTAGTGTCATCCTGAATAATTCACAAGTTTTTAGACTTTGGAGTTTCATATTTCACTTAAAAGTTTCTCCCTTACCCCCAAACTTAAATCTAACATTGTCCTCAATGTTCTAAAGATGAACGATTAAATATATGAACAAGGAGAAACTGTTACCAATCGAAGTAAAGGAGTTAAAGAAAGATATTACCGTGTCACATGAGAATGGGTTACCTCCCAAGAAGTGTTAAGTTTAAAGTCTTCAGCCAAACTAAGAAAGAATTAGTCACCTCATTAAATCATATAACAATAGTCGGAACAACTGTGGGTCTTCTGAATAAAACAATAATATCCAAAATAGAAGGAAATTATAGCAGGCCCAGAAAGTGAACAAATCGAGTACAACCTTATCCCTATCTAGTATTTTGTTTATGACAACTACATCTAGTTGAGGTTCAGGTTCAGGCTCTATGAAAGGGTCTAGATAAATCTCTTTAGGATGAATTTCCTCATAGGAATGATCCGGAGGATCAGGTTCTCGAGTCTGGAAAAACTCAAATAATAAATTTAAGGCACATAATAATAACTTAAAAATTTGTGGATCCTCAATTTCAATCAGATTTGACCCACACAGTTCACTACTACGAAAATGGTGGTCATTCTTAAGCAAATGTGTCGATTCTAATCTCCTAAAGTAATTAGGCTTAGTCTCAAAACTTGATACTTGACACATTTGAAATTCAAACATTCCACATATGGAAGAAAATATTTTGGTGGGAAAACAAAGTCGATCTTGGTATTATTTCCTGGGTAGACCACGTCAACCAGAGGATGGGTCTCTAACAACTGAACTTCTTTTTGGACATCAACAGGCTTAGGGAATCTAGTTTGAAGATGATCTTGAAAAATGGTTGATATGATTGTAGATTGTGGTAAATAGGGTTTGTTTTCGAACTTGTGAAAAATTGTTTTTGAATCTAATTTCTAAGACTAAAAATAGCAAAACTCAAATAAAATTGATAATGAAGTTGAGAGAAAACTAAGGCTAGGATTCCACTAATTTCCAATTTTTAAAATGATTAAATTCAATAATTATAATTATGCAATTCTACGTCTAATTTGATTCTAAAATATAGCAACAAGTAGATTTTCGAAAGAACAATTGTATAACAAAAGCATGGAACATCTAAAACCTAGGTCAAAGCATGTATCATCTGACGAAATCACAATTGCTTAAAAAAATCATTAATTCAATTTTTAACCAAGGCAAATAATCATAAATAAATTGCATAAATTAATTAAATAAACATTACCACATAATCTTTGGAAAGTTAGCTTCCTTCGTCGCCTCAGAGATGGGGTTTAGCTCCTCATATTAATCATTTGCTCAAAATTATGGTTCATGGCTTTAAAAATGTTTACAAATAATAAAAATGAAGAAAAACAAAGAAAACAGTTAGTTTGCAACGTTTATAGACGTTACAGACAAACTGTTACAGAGGGACTGAAGATAAATGTTGCTGATGCCACAATATACGTTGTAAACTGGTTGAAGAAAATGTGGCTTTTTCTTCAAGATTCCGTTGTCGTTGCCTGTTCTTCGTGTTCTTCACAGTAGCAGCAACAAAACTTTTCTGAGTTGATTTTTGATCGCTCTTCTCACCTCCTGATCTCTCCCCTCTACTCTCTATGCCCCTGTGACTTCCCAACACCTTTTTTTATACACTACCACACCAAATCTATTGAGTAAATGAAAGAATATTTTCTTTATTTTCTCAAAAGTTTCAGACTTGAATTTCTTTTGATTCTCACGCATCTCTGCAGCTGTCAAACAATCTTGAGATAATATCCAAACTTTAGAGAAGATATTCTCTCTTAAATATCACATAGTAGCACTCAATAATCCGAGAATATTTTCTTCCCTGTTTTGTTGAGAATCGATGAAATATTCTCTTAATGCAAATCCAAAGCAATTATCATCATTGATTTGTTGTAACAGCCCTTTCCTAGTCATAATCTATGAGAAAATCTAAGAAAAATGATTCTCATTCAATTCCAGAGATCGTGCAGTTGAAACCTATTCTTTCTGGCCAATTTTTTTTTTCTTTTTTCTTTTGAATCATGAAGAGGAAGGGTGCCCATAATCCAAGGCATGGGTGCCTTTACAACTTTTTATAGGTTCCTTTATCAATTATTGTGGGTGCCTTTATAACTTTTCGAGACGATTTTACCCAAATGTTTATATCTCCAAAAATACCTACAAATACATAAAAACGCAATATTAGTACAAAATGAGTTCCAACATTATAAAAGTTGAGAGCAAATTAGACACATAAATGTGTCTATCAAATACCCCCAACTTATTATTTGCTAGTTCTCGAGCAAATCTAATCTAGAAAATAAATCCTAACTCACTTTCGCAGGCATCGCGATTGCACTTAGCGTGTGCAATAAGCCTTTAAACCCATAGATGTCCTTATCGGACGAGTTGTAGTCTCGTGAGGGTTACAAGAGGTGTACCCACAAAACCTTTACTCCAAATTCTAGCTACATGTGAATGATTGAGGATAGACACTAAACAAACTATTTAGTTGGCATACTAAATTCTTCGCCTATAAGAATCCTTACCCTATAGGAGTCCAATTGGTGTACACGAGTTTTCACTCAGCATACTAAAATTCATACAAGAATTCAAAACTCTACTTAAATAGTTACCTAGCCACGATACTCAGAATCTATCAAAGTACAATCACATGGAAAGATTTAGAAGATGGATATAGACAAAATGAAGTTTGCACGTGTTGACTAAGGTGAACGGTGTTTCCCATATCTGTCTAAAGGTCAGTGCCAGGATGAATGGATTGAGATACACTCCCACTAGTCTTATTCCTTAAACTAATATCGACTCATCTGGCATATACAAGGGTCCCAGCGGTCGATTTATTGAAAATATTTTAAATGTACTGACAACATGATTGGATCAAATGAATCCAAGCGCATGCTCCTTATCAGCATCGTACATGATAGTTCTCATGGATCCTGCGTTCCACGCTTACTTAGACGACGGAGAACACACATATATTGCTATCAAAGTGTCAATACTCGATTGTTTTTTTTTTTCTTTTGGAATAGTGATCTAACTAATACAATAATGGGGGTTTGATCTCAAACAATTCATCCTGGAGGTGATAACAATTTGATACTGGTGCCCCACCAAATCATTTACAGAAACAAAAAAATTGCAAAAATAAAAACAGAAGTTGATATGGTGAAGATAGATTTTGAGGTATGGTGACAACTATCATGTTATTTCTAACACCTGAGATAGGCATCCTTTTATGAATAGACCATTTAGTTGGGCACACCAATTCCTATAGAAAAATAGATAAGTTTCCATGTACCTAGAATGGTTAGTGTCACCCTGAATTGTTCACAAGTTTCTAAAGTTTGGAGTTTTATCATTTCAACTAAAAGTTTCTCCCTAACCCCCAAACTTAAACCTAACATTGTCCTCAATGTTTCAAATTAAAGTGCAATATCAAAAATATAGGTAACTAGAGGAATAAAGAGGTAAGTCAGAAAGATAGTACCTGGGCGAAGCGTAACAATCCTTCTTTGGAGAATAAGACAGAAAAACAAAAACCTACAAAAACTTACTAATGTACAACAACATCCTTGATGGTCAATCAAGGTAAGTAGGGTCCTCCAGAGGGACCTCCTCAATATCACCTGCAGGAAAAAGGCTCTAAAAAGGGTTTCAATCTCTGACCGTTAACCTTTGAATAACTACTACCATCCAGTGTCTCAATCTCAATAGCACCACGAGGAAAAACATTACGAACTATAAAAGGACCCGTCCACCGAGAGCGTAACTTCCCGGGGAATAGATGCAAACGAGTATCATACAGAAGAACTTTTTGACTCGGAGAAAATGACTTTCTTAAAATATTTCGATCATGCATAAGTTTCATTTTGTTCTTATACTCCTTAGCACTATCGTATGCATCTCTACGAATCTCGTCCAACTCATTGAGGTGGAGCTTCCTGTGAGCTCCCGGCTTGTCAAGCGAAAAATTAAGTTGTTTTACAGCCCAATATACTCTATGCTCTATCTCGACGGGTAGGTGACATGCCTTGCCAAAAACTAGACGATAAGGTGACATTCCAATGAGGGTCTTAAAAGCAGTACAGTAAGCCCATAAGGCATCAGTAAGCCTCAATGACCAGTCTTTCCGACTAGGATTAACTGTTTTCTCTAAAAATACGTTTTATCTCCCTGTTGGAAACCTCTACTTGACCGCTAGTCTGTGGGTGATATGGGGTAGCTACTTTGTGGGTAATACCATATTTTTTCATCAAAAGCCTAAATGTTCGATTACAAAAGTGGACCCTCTATCACTAATTATAGCCCGCGGTGTACCAAAACGTGCAAATATGTTATCATTCAAAAACTGGACCACAACCTTGTGGTCATTTGTTCTACACGAAACCGCCTCAACCCACTTAGAGACATAGTCTACAGCGACAAGGATGTAAAAATAACCAAAAGAATTAGGAAAAGGACCCATAAAATCAATGCTCTATACATCAAAGACCTCAATAACTAGAATAGGGTTCAAAGGCATCATATTTCTACGGGAAATGGTTCCTAACTTCTGGCAACGCTCACAAGTAACACATAATGGTGGGTGTCTTTAAACAATGAAAGCCAATAGAATCCACACTGCAATATCTTAACAGCGGTTTTCTTAGTACTAAAATGACCCCTACAAGCATGATCATGACAAAAGGAAATAATACTGGACTGGTCACTCTCAGGTATACATCTCGTAATAATCTGGTCTGGACAATACTTAAACAGATAAGGATCATCCCAAAAGAAATGCTTAACCTCGGATAAAAACCAAGAATGATCTTGTTTACCACAATATTGGGGCATTCGACCAGTAACAAGATAGTTCACTATATTCGCATACCAAGGTAATTGGGAAACAAGACAAAGTTGTTCATCAGGGAAATTATCTCTCACATGAGGGGAATCATCAGGGAATTCAAATACAAGCCTAGACAAGTGGTCCGCTATTAATACCTTAGAACCTAAGAGATAGGATCTAAACTTGTCTAAGGCAAAAACAATGGCTAACAATTCCTTTTCTGTGGTGATGTAGTTTAGTTGGGCATCATTCAGAGTTTTGCTAGCATAGTAAATCACATGAAGTAATTTGTTTTCTCGTTGACCTAGCACAACACCAATAACATAATCTGAAGCATCACACATGATTTCAAAGGGTAGGTTCCAGTTAGGTGCCTGGACTATGGGGGCGGTAGTGAGTAAAGTATTAAGCTTCTCAAAAGCCTCTAAACAAGCATCATCAAAGACAAACTTAACATCTTTTGCAAGCAAATTGCAAAGAGGTCTAGAAATCAAGCTAAAATCCTTAATGAATCGACGATAAAAGCCTGCATGCTCTAAGAATGACCTAATATCTCTTACGGTTTTGGGAACCTGTAAATTCTTAATAAGGTCAACTTTGGCTTTGTCTACCTCTATACCCTTAGAAGATACGATATGCCCTAAAACAATTCATGATCGAACCATAAAGTGATATTTCTCCCAATTAAGCACCAAATTCTTTTCCTTACATCTAGTCAACACTAATGTCAAATGATGCAAGCACTCATCAAACGATGAACCAAACACTGAAAAATCATCCATAAAGACCTTTAAAAACCGTTCTACCATGTCAGAAAATATACTCATCATGCAACGCTGAAAAGTAGCAGGTGCATTACACAACCCGAAAGGCATGCGTCTATATGCAAAGGTACCAAAGGGACAGGTAAAGGTAGTTTTCTCTTGGTATTTTGGGGAAATAACAATCTGATTATAACCAGAGTAGCCATATAACAAGCAATAATGACTATGTCCAGATAATTGCTCTAGCATTTGTTCGATGAAAGGAAGGGGAAAGTGGTCATTCCTTGTAACCTTGTTCAATTTTCTATAGTCAATACAAACACACCACCCTGTGGTCACTCGGCTTGGGATTAACTCATTGTTATCATTCTGGACTACAATGATACCTGATTTCTTGGGAACAACCTGAACGGGGCTGAACCACTTACTGTCTGAAATGGGGTAGAAAATACCCGTATCTAACAACTTAAGCACCTCAGTTCGAACTAGTTCTTTCATGTTAGGGTTCAGTCGACGTTGCATCTCCCTAGAAGGTTTGGTGTTATCCTCTAAATGAATCTGATGCATACAAACAGTAGGACTTATACCCTTAATGTCTGCTAAGGTCCACCCTAAAGCTTCCTTGTTGTCTTGAAGTACGGTCACTAGCCTCCTTTCCTGATCACTATCCAAGTCGGATGCTACAATCACAGGTAAAGTCTCAGATGGGCCTAAAAACACATATTTTAGAGTATCTGGCAATGGTTTGAGGTCCAACTTAGGAGGCTCTTCTAAAGAAGGAATTAAGGTAGAATTAGAAACTGGTAGTGGTTCGAACTTAGCTTTCCATCTATTAGTATCTAACACAGGGGTAGAGTCTAACAGAGTATTCACTTGATCAATGGTGCTAACATCATCGAAATCTAAGCCAAAATGGGTTAAACAATTCTCTAGTGTATCTTCAGACAAGATGTTTGGTAATGATTGCTGAACTAATATTTTTATCATGTCCACCTCTTCAATGCACGTGTCATCTAACTCAGAGGGTTGCTTATTAAAATAGAAAATATTCAATTCAATAGTCATATTACCAAAAGACAAATTCATAATACCATTTCGATAATTAATGATCGCATTAGATGTAGCTAAAAACGGGCGACCTAATATCACAGGTATCTGGTTTTCTGAGTCAGGAACAGGTTGGGTATCTAGGATAACAAAATCCATAGGATGAATAAACCTATCGACCTCAATAAGAACATCTTCGACAATACCACGAGGAATCTTAACAGACCTATCAGCTAACTGAAGTGTTATCTGGGTAGGTTTTATGTCACCAAGTCCTAGCTGGAGGTACACATGATATGGAAGTAAGTTCACACTAGCTCCTAAGTCAAGTAACGATTTCTCCACACGGTAGTTACCTATGGTGCAAAAAATGGTAAGGGAACCTGGGTCTTTGTACTTAGGAGTTGTGTTGTTTTGGATAATTGAACTCATATGACTAGATATAAAGGTTTTTTTCTATACACTAAGCTTTCGCTTTCGCGTACAAAGATCCTTAAGGAACTTGGCATAAGTAGGAATCTGCCTGATTGCATATAATAAAGGAAGATTAATGTTAACTTGCTTAAAATCTCCAATATATCATTAAAGTTGGATTCCTTCCTAGTTGGTACTAGAAGTTGTGGGAATGGTGCTTTGGGCACAAAATCAGGCTCAGCGGGAACCGCATTGGACTCTTTAGAGCCTTTACCAGTCTCTTCAACTATAGGCTCAGAAGGTTGAACTACAACATATTTACTATCGAGCAAGGTTACCTTATTGTCTATTAATCTACCACTCCTAAGGGTTTTAATTGAATTCACATGGTCAGAAGATAACTCATGAACTCCTCTAGGGTTGGGTTGTGGTTGACTAGGGAACTTTTCTTTTTCTCTCAAAGACTCATTCAATTGACTAAACTGGGTTCGTAAATCGTAAATAGCCTGAGAGTTAGCCTGGATCATCTTTTTATTGTCATCTAAACCTTGTCTAACCGATTGCTGAAACTCAGTAGTATTACGCTGAAGATTTATAGTGCTCTGAGTTAACAAGTTGAGAGACTCTTCTAAACTCATGATCTTCTTATCTGAAGGGCTCTGAAATTGTGCTGGACCAGAAGAATTCTTAGTATAACCAAAACCTGGTAGAACCTGAGGGTTACTAGACTGACCTTGATTTTGGCCCTTAGACCAAGAAAAATTTGGATGGTTTCTCCAACCAGGGTTATAGGTTTCTGAATATAGGTTAAACTTCTGACGGTTATCATATCTAGTGTTATTATAAAGAGCATGGGCTTGCTCTTCAACAGTCTGTCCTTCCCAATATGACTTGGGTTCTATTCCACAACTAGATTGACTTAATTTTAAGGCTTCTAACCTTTTTGCTATAGTTGCAATTTTGGCATTTGATTCAAGAATTCCATCTACCCTATTGACATTACCTCTGCTTAGTAGATTTTTTCTCTGGGGTTCCTTACTACATTCCCATTGATGGATCTTTTCGACAATTTCATTTAAAAATGTCATTGCCTCATCAATAGTTTTATTCTCTAAATTCCCTGAACACAATGACTCAACCATGGTCGTTGTTGGATAATCTAGCCCTTCATAAAGGATCTGGACTAATCTAAGCTTTTCTAAGCCGTGTTGGGGACATTGTTCTACTAAATTGTTGAACCTTTCCAAATACCTATACAAAGATTCTCCCTCTTGCTGCACAAATGTGGAAATCTCCTGCCTAATAGATGATATTTTGTGCCTAGGGAAAAATTTAGATAAAAAGGCAGTGGTAAGTTGTTCATATGTCTCGATGGATTCAAATGGCAAACTATATAACCAAGATTTGGCCTTGTCTCTTAGGGAAAAAGGAAATAACCTAAGTTTCAAAGATTCATCAGACATGTTGTGAATACTTAGGGTACTAAATATTCCTTCAAAACCCCTAATGTGAAAGTAAGGGTTTCATTTTCTTTTCCTAAGAAGAGTGGGAGCATTTGTATGGTCCCAGGTTTCAACTCATAGTTTGCTTGAGTTTCAGCTAACTTGATACATGATGGACGAGAAGTCCTAGTAGGATTCAACAAATCTTTCAAGGTTGCCATTTCTGGCACAACTAGAAAATTAGGAACAACTTCCTCACTAAGAGACAAATTCTCAAAACTAAAGTTTCGGCTCTCAAAAGAAGGGTTTCCTAAATTCTCAATTCCAAAGGCAAAGTTTCTATATCCGTCACTGATCAAACGACCAATAGAATCTCTTCTCCAGGCACGCTTACTCAAGACTTCAGGCGGCCTGGGCATGCAATTAAATAACTCCTAAGTGGAAGGGAATTCTAAACAAACACAAACAAGGACGACTCAACCAAATAAAACCTATTGAATCTAGAAAACAAAAATCATGATGGCTCCACTTAGATTGTTTCTAGACCAGCTTCTATTCTTCCAAAAGGAAACTAGTTACAGTTTTTGCGACTCTCTCAGAACGATCCGAATTAGATTAAGTCGAATAGAAACAGGATAAGCTCTAAGGAGCTTTGATAACCCTGTCTCTTTGACAACTTTTCCCTGGGTTACAGGGCGGCTCTAATCAACTTAAAATAATCTTCCTAAACTTTAAGTTAGGCTAACAAAGTAACCAATACAGTCCTTTTGAATGATTTTCCAATAAGCTCGATACCCTATCGGTCTTCTTTCTAGTGAAATTTTAAGGATTAGGTTCGCGTTAGGTAACGTGTTCCTAAGGCGGGCAAGAAGGAAACGGTGATGAAATCCGAGTCCTTATCTTATATGGCCAAATTTTTGCCCTTTATTAGAAAATAAGTCTGTATTCAATTCCTCAACATATATGCATACGAAGGAATACAGTAAACCCACTTGCAGGGGATTCGTGGGATGATCGAGTCTTACCTCCCGTACCAGACGGGGGATGAATCGGTTGTAGTCGACTCGGGTCACCAACTCATGTGTTAGTGTACGAAGCAGAGGGGCCGAGACAATATCGTAATTGTCGTCCTTCCCTGTTGCAGTTTATATTTAAATACCCTTCCGTAGGGTTTAAAAAATAATAATGTTCAAAAGTCCAAAGTTCAAAAGTCCAAAAATAAGAAAAACAAAAAAATAACTAAAATAATTACAAAAATAATTATCAAACCCTAAGACAATTTCTAAAAATAAAAACTAAAAAAATAAAATAAAATAATAAATATAAAAATAAAATCTTCTTCACTCCTTTGGAATCCTCTTTTCTTTCCTTCTTTGGCTGTACTTCCTTTTTATAGCACTTTCTCATTTTCTTTTTAGTTTCGCTTCAAATCTGAAAAGAATAGAAAATACCAAAGCGTAAAAAGAACAAAAACTAAAAATAAATCCTAAATTAAACTAAAACTAAAAAAAATTCTAAAAACAAGTCCGCGTCGGCGGCGCCAAAATTGATATGATTGTAGATTGTGGTAAATAGGGTTTGTTTTCGAACTTGTGAAAAATTGTTTTTAAATCTAATTTCTAAGACTAAAAATAGCAAAACTCAGATAAAATTGATAATGAAGTTGAGAGAAAACTGAGGCTAGGATTCCACTAATTTCCAATTTTTAAATTGATTAAATTCAATAATTATAATTATACAATTCTACGTCTAATTTGATTCTAAAATATAGCAACAAGTAGATTTTCGAAAGAACAATTGTATAACAAAAGCATGGAATATCTAAAACCTAGGCCAAAGCATGTACCATCTAACGAAATCACAATTGCTTAACAAAAATCATTAACTCAATTTTTAACCAAGGCAAATAATCATAAATAAATTGCATAGATTAATTAAATAAACATTACCACATAATCTTTGGAAAGTTAGCTTCCTCCGTCGCCTCAGAGATGGGGTTTAGCTCCTCATATTAATCATTTGCTCAAAATTAAAAACGTTTACAAATGATAAAAATGAAGAAAAACAAAGAAAATAGTTAGTTTGCAACGTTTATAGACGTTACAGACAAACTGTTACAGAGGGACTGAAGATAAATGTTGTTGATGCCACAATATACGTTGTAAACTGGTTGAAGAAAATGTGGCCTTTTGTTGAAGATTCCGTTGTCGTTGCCTGTTCTTCCTGTTCTTCACAGTAGCAGCAACAAAACTTTTCTGAGTTGATTTTTGATCGCTCTTCTCACCTCCTGATATCTCCCCTATACTCTCTATGCCCCTGTGACTTCCCAACACCTTTTTTTTATACACTACCACACCAAATCTATCGAGTAAATGAAAGAATATTTTCTTTATTTTCTCAAAAGTTTCAGACTTGAATTTCTTTTGATTCTCACGCATCTCTGCAGCTGTCAAACAATCTTGAGATAATATCCAAACTTTAGAGAAGATATTCTCTCTTAAATATCACATAGTAGCACTCAATAATCCGAGAATATTTTCTTCCCTGTTTTGTTGAGAATCAATGAAATCTTCTCTTAATGCAAATCCAAAGCAATTATCATCATTGATTTGTTGTAACAGCCCTTTCCTAGTCATAATCTATGAGAATATCTAACAAAAATGATTCTCATTCAATTCCAGAGATCGTGCAGTTGAAACTTATTCTTTCCCGCCAAAATGGTTTTCTTTTTATTGTTGAAAGAGGAAGGGTGCCCATAATCCAAGACATGGATGCCTTTATAACTTTTTATAGGTGCCTTTATCAATTATTGTGGGTGCCTTTATAACTTTCCGAGCCGATTTTTCCCAAATGTTTATTTCTCCAAAAATACCTACTAATACATAAAAACGCAATACTAGTACAAAATGAGTTCCAACATTATAAAAATTGAGAGAAAATTAGACACGTAAATGTGTCTATCAATGGTAGAGGCGCATATGTCAAGTCCCAAGTGAGGGACTTTAAGCAGGGATACTTGACAATCACAAGAATTATCGGTACCCCCAAACTTAGGGTGGACATTACTCTCATATGGACTAGACACTGTTGGTTGGATTCTAGGGTCCTTAAGGTCAGAACTACACTCAGCTTCATCTATAGAAGGAAATAAGGTAGATTTATAAACTGGTAGAAGTTCAAACTTAGCTTTCCATATATTATAAGTGTCCATAAAAGGTGCAGAATCTAGCAATTTAATCACCTCATTAATAACACTATCTTCGTCAACATCAAACCCAAAGTGGGATAGGAATTTCTCTAATGGATCTTCTAACAAAGTGTTTGGTAAAGATTTCTGAACTGATGTACTAGTTACGTTCACTTCTTCTAAATCATAGATCTCACAAGAAGGTTGTCTACTCATACTAAATAGATTCAGTTCAATAGTCATGTTACCAAAAGAAAAATTAATTATTCCATTTCCATAGTTGATGATGACATTATATGGGACGACCTAAGATCACTGGAATTTGAGCCTCTGGGATCTGAAAAGGTTGGGTGTCTAGGAAAACAAAATCCACTGGGGAAACTATTTTATCAACCTGAATCAAATCGTCCTCTATCACATTAAAATTCTCTAAGAGTCTATCATCTTCGTCATAGACTATTGTCTTAGAATCATTAGACTCTAAATCACTAGTCTCAGGACAAACTCGTTCCTCTAAACCATTATCGGCTTCAAAACAAGAAAATTCTACACCGTCTAAAATAGTGGTATCACTAGTCAAATCCTCTTCCTTTTGAATAGGTGAATAATCATTAAAATTATTTGGATTTGTAATAGAAATAACACTATCATCATGAAGCACAAGTGGAGTGATTTCTTGATCACTCTGCCTGTATATTTCAAGTTCTTCACCAATACTATCCTCATCATCATAATAATATGAAGATGTTTGAACCTCGTCTAAATAAGTAGTGTTACCAATTCTATCCTCGCCCTGTTGACTAGGTGAATAATTATCAAGGGTATCACTATATTGGAAATTAAGATCATTTGAGCAATATCATTCTTTGCAATACTTTCATTCACACTTAATGCAAATCTATTTGTATTCTCAGTCAACTTCTTGAGGGATTCGTCTAGAGAAAGATTTGGGCTACTATTTGTTCCCCCCATCTTAATCCGAACCTTTTTGTATTCTCAGTCAACTCCTTGAGGGATTCTTCTAGAGAAAGAGTTGGACTACTAATTGTTCCTCTCACACTTAATTCAAACCTATTTGTTATCTCAGATATCTTCTTGAGTGATTCTTAGGCATAATAGATTCATGATGAGTACTAGATTGCAACTGCTTTAGGGCATCCCTCCAAGACAAAGAGCTCGAATTTTGCTGATTTTCATGTTCATAAGATGGGTGTATGTATGAATAGTAATTGGGATCACCTTGGTATGGGCAATAACCTCCAAAAGGTTGGTGGTGGTCCCGATTACTATCCACACCATGTTGATAGTACGGATAATGTCTATTTTGAAATTCAGTCGGATATTCATTGTATTGGTCCTCATAATACCAGTTCGACATTTTCTAACAAAAACTTCCTAATAAGTTTACAAAAAATCTAAGAAAACAAATCCTAACAGGAAGGGGTTCTAAACATACACAAACAAGACCGACTCAACAAATCAAACCTACTAAATCTAGCAAACAAAAAGAATGATGTCTCCACTTAGATTGTTTCTAGACCAACTTTTATTCTTCCAAAAGGCAACTAGTTATAGTTTTACTGAATTAGATTAAGTCGAATAGAAACAGGATAAGCTCTAAGGAGCTTTGATAGCGCTGCCTCTTTGGCAACTTTTCCTTGGGTTACAAGGAGGCTCTAATCAACTTAAAATAATCTTCCTGAACTTTGAGTTAAGCTAACAAAGTAACCAATACAGTCCATTTGAATGATTTTCCAATAAGTTCGATACCCTATAGGTCTCTTTCTAGTCAAATTTTAGGCTTAGGTTCACGTAGGTAACGTGTTCCTAAGTCGGGCAAGAAGGAAACGATGATGAAATCCGAGTTCTTATCTTATATGGCCAGTCCTTGCCCTTTAATCGAAAATAAATCTTATTTCAAGTCCTCAACATAAATGCATTACGAAGGAATATAGAAAACCCACTTGCATGGGATTCGTGGGTTGATCGAGTTTTACCTCCCGTTCCAGACGGGCGATGAACGGTTGAAGTCGACTCGGGCCACCAACGCCTGTGTCAGTGTACGAATCCGAGGAGCCGATACAATATCGTAATTGTCGTCCTTCCCTGTTGCACTTTATATTTAAATACCCTTCCATAGGGTTTAAAAATTAATAATAAAGTTCAAAAGTTCAAAGTCCAAAGTCCAAAGTCGAAAAATTAAAAAAAAAAACAGAAAAATATCTAAAATATCTAAAATAATTACACAAATAATAAGAATTTCCTAATACAGTTTTCTAAAAAGAAAAATAAAACCCTAAAAAATAATTAAAAAATTAACTAAAAAATCTTGTCTTCTTTTTCTGTTCTTTTCGCTTTGTCTTTGACTCCAAGTCTTTAATCAATCAATATAATCATTAACTCCAATTTCTTTTTGATTCAAAACCTGTAATACAAAGAAAATACCCAAAAACGTAAAATAGAGCAAATAAAAATAAAAAATCTAACTAAACTAAAAAATCTAAAAACAATTCTAAAAACAAGTCCCCGTCGGCGGCGCCAAAAATTGATATGTTTTGTAGTTGTGGTAAGAAAAGTATCGTTCGCTCGAACTTGCGAAGATTGAATTTAGATTTAATAAATTGATTTTAAACTAAAAATATACAAAAAATATGAAAATAATATTCACAAATACTGAGGTTATGGATTTCACCATTAGCCAATTAAAGTGATTCAAACTAATTAATATTCATGCAATTCTTACGTTTAATTTGATTCTAAAATATTGCAATAAGTAGATTTTCAAAGTAACAATTGTATAACAAAAGCATGGAACATCTAAAACCTAAGCTAAAGCATGTACCATCTAACGAAATCACAATTGCTTAACAAAAATCATTAAATACTTTTTTAACCAAGGCAATTAATCATAAAACAAATTGCAAAAATTAATTAAAATAGAAATATACCACTTTTATTGAAACAATGGCTTCCTCCGTCACCTCAGCATATGGAGTTTAACTCATCTTGCCCAAGACACTCTCAAAAGGTTGGTACATAGCTCAAAAGTGCTTGAGAAGAAGAAAATAAACAATAAACACTAAATCAGGAAAACTGTAACGTTTTTAAGTGTTGCAGTATTCACTGTTACAAAACAGGTGTTGCCGATTCAAAAATACGCTGCAGAAGCAGTTGTTAGAAAAACGACTGTTTCTTGGTGCTGTTAACTTCAAAAGAATTAGCCACAAAATCTGCAACTTTTCTTGAGTGTAGTCTGTTCTTCTTCTTTTCTTTTCACGAGATGAACCTGTTTTTTTCTGATTTGATTTAAATATGATTTTGGCCGAAGCCAACTCCCCCTCAACA
Organism: Papaver californicum; assembly: GCA_023531435.1. Lineage (NCBI taxonomy): Eukaryota > Viridiplantae > Streptophyta > Magnoliopsida > Ranunculales > Papaveraceae > Papaver > Papaver californicum. Next base: position 7,905,385 of record JAJJMC010019063.1, read on the forward strand.
TTCTTCTAACTTCTCTATTTATAATGTAGCATTCCCGACTCTCAAATCTTCGAAAGAATCCTTTCATTCAATAAAAAAAATCTTGGCAGATCAAGATATAACTCTCGGAATATTTTTTTCCTTCAAAACTCTCGGGAAATCTTATTCTGAAAGTAATTCTTATCCAACTTTTGTCTTGATGTTGCTTTCTTTGTCTTAACACAATATCGATTATTATGGAAGCAATCTTCGGTAATATAGGAAAGATATCCAAGTTTCCCGAGTCGGTTCTCTGTTTTGAAAAGGAGATATTTGTCGTGAGATTTTGATTAATCTTTAAGTTTGAAACGTGTGTACAAATCCCTCCAAACAAGGAAACATAATATTTGTGTTTTAATCCCTTACAATTTTCCTTTAATTTCGTAAGAAAACAAATCAGCTGATACACAAAATTTTCCCACCAACAAGTCTTTTGAATTCGAGAAGGAAGTGGGTGCCTTGATCCAACATACGGGTGCCTATAGTAATTTTCAGGTGCCTTTATTACTTTTTTGAGCTAATTTTCCACAAAACTTTTATTCTTCTAAAAATACCTAAAGACATACAAAACAATAATATTAGTACATAAATTGAGAAAAACCAATATAAATATGAGAACAATTAAGACACAAAACTGTGTCTATCAGATGATGAACAATTGATGGCGAAAATTCAGAAGAAAAGAGTTAAGTTAGCATGCAGGTTGTTGACATCCACTGCAGCTGAAATTAGTTGGAAACCCAGAAATGAAAATGAATCTTTACCTATAGAGTAGATATGGATATATATTGCAGTAAATCTGTTATTGAACTTGGATTTAAGTTATTGAACTTATAAGGATTTATTTACTTGTATCATGATCTTATTATATTTTATATATTGTGATGATTTTTAGCATTGTTTGGCTTCTATTTAGTTTTTCGAGTTATATAAAAGGCAGAACATATTGATATATGCTAGGAAGTACATATTGATATGTATTATTCTGAAAGTAGATCGATATCGTTATCTAGGAATTATGTTTTTTTTATTTTTGAATTTGTTTTTATTTTGCTTCATATTGATATGTTCAATATAGTACGTATTCATATTGTTAACCCGGGAACAGGGTCCAGGGTTTCAGGGTTTACCCATAAACCCTAGATAATAATATTTACTAAAAATCCTAAACCCCTAAACCCTGAACAATGAAACCATGAACCGTTAACAATGAAACCATGAACCCTTAACCCTGAAACCCTAAAACTCTGAACTCATAGATTCATATTCTAACAGTACATGTTGACATGTATTATGAAGTACATATTGATATGTATTGAAATCATTTACTTGGTTTATAGATGGAGCAAACATAAGATTTATATCATCAAATTCTCGTTATGTCATTAAGAACATAATTCAGTTGGCACACAAACAAGTTCTGAAAAAATAAATCCAAAAAATATGCGATAAGTATCTTCTAAGAGAAACTAAATCTCAAATGTACTAAAAAAATTGTACTGAAATTAATTCACATTGGTACTGACGGATAACATTACATGAAACCTTGTTGTGATGAGCTTTCAATTACAATTTGAACATGTAACATGATTTTTGTTCCTCTCCCATGTACTCTTGATGCGATTATTCTTTCTTCTTCCTGGAGGAGCCTAACTACAATTGGTGGCAGAATAGTATCTTCTACGGTATACTCATCAGGCATGTGGTATATAAATAAGAAAATCTACTATACTTGTACAGTTTTTGTTGATATATGATATACTACATATCAATATGTACTATGCTAGCCATAGTTTATGGTTGATATGTACTGCTTAAAACCATTATCGTGTATGATACTACCATAAATATCATTATGTATTGCTTAAAAAACCCTGTTTTATGCTTGATATGTACTGCTTAAACACTTACCTATCGTAATTAGGAACAAATATAATAGTTATTGAATATAACTGGCGATAACAACTAACTTTTAAGTATTTGTCAATATAATCAAGGAACTTTCCCTCAGCTACAGCAATAGCCGCAGTAGCATGCGATCATGGGAAACCATACATGCGCCATCTTTGGCAAGTAAAACTCTTTTGCTACAGATCTACCTGTTTGTGGGGGGAAATGAATTGAAGGGTAATTTAGGAAAAAGTGGAGTGAGCAGGAGATAATTCGTCAATCCTTAAACATTTGTACTGTTGAAATACTTTATTTAGATTCCAGAGATCAATCTGTACAATCCTGGCCTAAACCAAGCAATAGCTATTCCAGTCTTGCTTCAGTCACAAAAATGAGAAGGAGAAGGGTTGGTCTTAGGGCGGGAAGCAAGAGAAGGTTGAGGTCATAGTATCAGAATCTGTGGGATATGGTTGGTGTGAATAACTATGAATATTCTCTATGTGAGAAGGTTTAATGATCGAGTTCAACTTGTGACTTGTTTCAGACTTGTTGTTCAATGCCAACTTCTTCTTTTTTTCAATAAATTAAGAATCTATTTATATCATAGATACTGTAACCACTTCACCTCTTCTATGGAAGAAAGTGTTGATGGTTGAGTAGTGGCGAAGTGGTGAAGGTGGAGAAGGTGTTGACAACTGCACTCCACTTCAATTGAGGTTGAACAGTTGGTTACTCAACTGCGGATCGAACTTCCCAGAATTTCTCTTTTGCGAGTGCACTGCTGCACTACATGTCGTAAACCGTCATACCAATACCATAGTGAATATCCTCCCATTTCTGACATTTGATGCCTCATATAAAATTTTGCAGTATTAAACACTACCAATAATATTAAGTCGAGTGAAACTTACTTAGTCTTTTGACTGAAGACATGTCTTGCTTGACTAGGCTGATGAATCTTGATAGACTGAAGACGAAATAAATATGTATTTATTTGTGTATAAGGAGCAGTGTGCTCAACTTAGTCGATTTTGCATTGTCATGCTTGTTTCGTAAAAATAAGTGTATGCTGCTGAGCATGAAAATTTTTATTTGAGGCCACATACGAAAATATATGTGTGAGAGGCCTGGTATAGCTTAGGATTTTGAAGCTTTTCAAAACCCTAATTTTCCAAGTCAAGATATTCACGTGAAGGGAAGAGAAGGTCACCAAATCAAGATATTCACGTGAAAGAAAGAGGGAAGAATGCCAAACTTTGGTCCAGAAGAAAGACGTCTCACGTTTTGCTCTTTGTACTAGCCTCACATGTTGAGGGTGAAAGAGTAAAATGCTAATTTTTGACAAGAAGCAAGATGCTCGCATTTTAATTTTTGTACCCAGCCTCACACGTTGAGGTTAAAAAGAGTATAATGCCAATTTTGACAAGAAGCAAGTCGTGCGAGCTTGGTTTCTGAGTGAAGACATACAAGTTTTGCCTTAGGAGTAGTCACGCAAGCTTAGATTCTTAGTTAAGGCGCACACGTTGGAAGCAAGAGAGGTAGAGACGTTTCCCTCTGTAAAAAATAGGGTTGAAAGTGTTAATTAGGGCTTTGAAGCTTATATGCTAAGAAGCAATAGTCAAAATGCCTGATTGGAGCAAGAGGCAAGACATTCACGCCAGGTTTTTCTAGGAGGCAAGAAGCTCACGTTTTACTCTTGTGTTCATCCTCACATGTTGATGGAAAAATAGTAAAAACACCAAATCTTTGGAGAGAAGCATGACCTCCATGATTGGCCTTTAAGAAGAGACGTGCAAGCCTTGCCTTAGAAGCAAAACTCACAAGCAAGGGCAAGGCGCACACGTTGAAGAATTAGGGTTAGGAGAGCTTCCCCTTTTCAAATTAGGGTTTGAAAGTATTTTTTCACACGCTTATAAGTGTTGCAAATCTATTTTCCCAATTAGGGTTTGAAAATACTAATTAGGGTTTGAAAGTACTTTTTGACATGCTTATAAGTGGTGCGAACTTATTTTCAATCGTTTCAAAAACCCTAACTTGAATTCTTTTCACTCATTCACATTAATTGTATTTTTAAGCAAGGATTAATGTGACTGAGGTTGGACTTTTAGCTACTATGAAATTGTGTTTGTCACAATTTTAATTTTGAATTTAAGCAAAGTTGTGGTACTTTAATCAAATAGATTCATATATGAAGCTATATAGGTGTTTTAGTAGGTTAATATTGCTCAGTTGAGCGTGAATATCAACATAGGTAATTTTTGGGAATTCAGCTGTGGAATATAACACCAAAATAATACTCAAATGGCTCTATACTAGTTGCCAATCCATCTAGGAGATTGAGATTTTATGTAAAAAATCATAAAACATCTGGGAATATTATAGTAAGCACGTACCAGTGTTGTTCTGATGATTTTGTACAGTGATGAATGTTGATTCAATTCATCAATTTTGATCGTATATGTAGTTGGCCATATATATAGAGAGAGGACAGGGATGAGCACCTGAGAGAGGGCAGGGATGAGTACCTGTTTAAGAATTCTTTTGTAGAATTTTAAAGTTTAGTATTTCTCAAACCCGAATCTTGGGATATAATTTACTATTTTATCCTTGTCAAAAACCCACCATCTACACTACCATATGAGACATGCACACAAAAAAACAAGCATATTATCTATGCAGTACATATTGATATTTTGTCTACACAAACCAAGAATATAATCTGCACGATACATATTGATATGTTTTCAGCAGTACCCCTAAGAAACTAGTTTAGTGGATATCACACATCAAAGAACATGTTATCTAAAACAAAAAACAAAAAAAAAAATAATTCAGATGATGGAGATTAGGGGTCAATGCTAACCTTGGGGAACGCACTTCAAAGACATGAGAATATGACTGACTAAGTTTCCAAGGACGACCAATTTGAATGTGTATTTCAAGAAAGGCTTGATACACAGGGGTTAAGAGTTCCATATCCATCAAAAGACTTTCTTCACGATATTTTGACATCAACTCCATTACCCGTAGCCTACACGAAAAATGAAATTAAAACAACAAACAAAATATGTACTAAAATTGTATGGGTGGAGCATACTTAAAAATAGTACATACATATTTGTATTGTTACAAGAAACTTATAAAACCTGATTGTGCCAGCGAGAACGCAGGGAGGTAACTTCTTATCGCGGCGAATCCAATTATTAAAAGACTCGGTAATGCTTGAAGAAGTCTGACCATACCTATAGCCTTGGAAGTATGCACTAGACCACTTTTCCCTAGGAATGCTACGACAACAGTCAGCAACCCATGGCCTTCCTAGATAAACCATTTCTTGAAGATCTTCTTTGTATCTTGCTGGAGAAAGCACATATGTTGCTTTTTGTAAATAGTCCATCACTTCTTTATATTTTTCACCAGACTTACTGATGGGTACGTTCTTTTTCAAGTGGAAGAAACAATAACTATTATAAGAATCAGGGAAAACTTCAGGAATTGCATTCAACAACCCTTCACCTCGGTCAATCAAAAAAGTGATGCGACGATGGTCCATAACTTTTCTAAAATTGACCATAAACAAATGTCATTACTATTATCTTCTCCAGGAACTAATGCACATGCAAAAGGACAAAAGATTACAAAAAAAATAAAAGTATATATCAATATGTACTGATGTTTGCTATATATCAAATATGTACCATATAAAAAAGTTACCTTGATTTCCGTTAAGACATGTCGCAACCATTAGACCTCCTTTAAAACTCTCAGTAAGAAATATCACATCACAAAAGATCATCAGACGATAAAGTTTATAACCCTCTTTACAAGTTCCAAAGAAAATAAAAAGTCTGTTGAATCTCTTTGTTGCATCGTTGAAATCAAAATCAATATAAGACCCAGGGTTGGTTTCCCTAATAACATTCACCCACTAAGCAAGATCAGTGTATGACTTTACACCGTCACCAAAAATCATTTGATGCGATAAGTCTAATCCATGATATGCGTGGTGATACTTGATGTTGATCCACCCCCACCCCCACCACCCAACTTTAATATAATCCATAATCTTTTGCGGCTTTATGAGAGGGTTATGCTTGACACGCTCATGAACTAAATGATTTACAATCTCTCGAAACAGTTGGACTCCTCAACCTATACCCAACACCACAAGTGTGCCTTCCCACATAATCCTTTATCTTAAAAACATCTAAAGACCCATTAATGGCAGTCGCATGAAGCATCCAAGAGCACCTATCCTTGCTGCATTTCACTGTGAATCTCTCAAGGTCATTCTTGAATTTTGTCACCTTATATCCAGTCCTCAAATAGTATTTATCACATGCTAACCGAACGACTTCAACATCACCATGGAAGAGTTGATTTTATCTTCAAAAACATTCTCCCAACCATCGGAAAAAAGAACACTTGCAACCTCTTTACCATATTTCAAATAATTGTTTCTAGCATTCACAACCAACTCAGTATTGTTGTCAACATTAAAACATTTCGAAGAACTGGATGCACCAGATGAAACAACATCAACATGCAACTCAAAAAAATCTGAATTCTTCGTAAAATGTAATGCAACAAGCCCTTGAAGTGATACATCAGCAAAAACAAGGGCTTTCACTCTATTTTCAACATAATTAACAATAATAGTTGATGGAGTTAACCAGCTCCACGCATTACAAATAATAAACTTCAAATCTTCCAAAGTCAAAGATAATGTACCAAATATGCAATGTGGTTTTGCTTGTGGTATACATGAGAGTAACAAAAGATATTTGGATTATGACCAATACCAGACATATTGAACCTGTAGAAATGTGATCCAAATAAAACAACGCAAACACATATATTGTCAGATGATAGGAACACCACATCTATAGTATAGCATAATATGTACTGGTTTAGGAGTATCATAAATATTATAGATTCACACAAAACAAACAAAAAACATACTATCTGCAGTGCAAACAAATATGTATTGATTCAAAAATAGTATATTATATAATAGATATAATAAAAAAGAGTACATATCAAAAAGCATAAAAACAGTACATATTAATATGTATTATGGAATCATACAAAAAATCCAGAAAAAAGAACAAAGATCTTGATTTCCTGAAAAAATAAAAGAAAACCATGTCAAACCTATTATCAAATGACATGTAAACAAACTGAATACGATGATCTAATGAACAAAATAAAACGAGTACAAAAATCAGATAAAAAATCAACAAAAAACTAAAACACGAACAAAAACGAGATCAAATCATGCAATTGAACAAAATGTACATCATAGAATACGATAATCATCACGATTTCAGTGTAAAAAACCAAAAAAATCATGAAATCGAGCTGATCATCATGATTTCAGTTGAAAAAAATAAAAACAGAACATCAAAAAGCATAACACCAGCAGAAGAACATCAACAATCAAAGAAACATTGAACATGATGAACTAGAAAAATACCTTGATATTTGAGATCGAAACCCTAAAAATTAAAGAACACCAACAAAAGCAGAGAGAGAAAAAAAAAATTTGAGATGAAGAAAAAATGGAAAGAAAATCAAACGAGATTTGATTTCAACTCTTCTTATATGTTCGTTGGAGAAATGGTAAATATGAAATATTTTAAAAGTGCATCTCATTAGTCACACGTGAGATGGACCAGCGAGTAAGAAATTTGATCCAGAAACTTGTTTTTGGACTAGCGAGTAAAAGGAGTTGGGTGGGTGGACACACGTTAACCGGGTCCTCTAGATTGGATTAACTAGTAATTCCTAGTAATATTATTTATGTTGAAAATATAAATAATAAATCAATAATGCTATACGGACAACATTATTCAGACTCTCTTAAAACAAAATGATGTGGCGTACAAAATTAACCAAACTCATTCAATATATTTTTACTAATTTATTACTCCATCTGTTTCTATAAAAATGATAATAACCTTTTTCTAAAAATTGATGAAATATTTTTTAATTTTTTTCCTAATATAAAAGATTTTCGATTGAAATATTAAACCTAAGTAATTTTTAAATCCTAAACGAAAACTCCTACAACAATTCAATACCAGGAAAAAAATCACATTTTATATTCTTGCATCCAGGATCCGGCGTTTTGATGAATTGGACAAAAGGTATGTAGTGTTTTCCCTTGGGTTTAATGGTTTAATTTAAGTTTTTACTGCGCACTCTTATTTTCATTATTGCTATCCCATTTTAGATGTTTTCATTCGTATTTTTATAAAAAAATTTAACCAATGGAGAACACTAAAGTTATTGACGACAGTACATGAAATGGAAAAAATAATAATGATTCTTATTGTGAACCGATAGTTGGTATGGTTGAGGTTGTCGATAACGGTATAAGCGAAGGAAAAAATGAGGATTCTAATAGTGAGATGGCTGGTATGACATTTACTAGTCTTAAAAATCTATTTGAACTTTATAGAGATTACAGTAAAAAATTGGGATTTTGTTGTAAAGATAAGAACAACTAAGAAGGATGATGATGGTGTTGAAAGATGGATTACGTTTACATGTATTTGAGCAGGAGAGACAGTAAGCACTGGAAAAATATGTTAAAATTCCACCAAGTGTTTGAATGGTGTGAAGCTAGACTCTCATCAAGCTTAGATATCGAGAATCGATGGCAAATTAATAGTGTTAATCATGCCTACGATCATTGCAATAACCCTGGCAAATCTCGCTTCCATGCGTGTCATAGACGATTAGATGAATCTAAAAAAAAAAAAATTAAAATAAATGATCAGGCAGGGATAAACAAAAGTTTTAAATCGTTTGTGGTTTCAGCAGGTGGCCATGAGAATCTACCATGCATCAACAAGGATTTTATAAATTATGTTGAGAGAACGAGGCGTCTACAACTCGGGGAAGGATATGCTTTAGCAGTTCAAAATTATTTCATAAAAATGGAAAGTCAAAACCTTGGATTTTTCTACAGCATGGACCTGAATGAAGATGGTATATTAAAGAATTTATTTTGGGTGGATGTTAGGAGTAGTGAAACATATAAAGAATTTAGAGAAGTCGTCACATTTGACACTACTCATTGACAAACAAATATGCAAAAAAATTTCTCCTTTTGCTTGGGTCAACCATCATGGTGAGTCAATTTTGCTTGGGTGTGGCGTGATTTTAAGTGAGGACACAAATACATCTATTTATTCGAAACATGGCTCGCATGTATGTTTGGTGTGGCTCCAAAAGGGATCATACCAGATCAAGACAGAACGATGTAAAATGTTGTATGGATTGTGTTTCCAAAGACCAGGCATCGTTGGTGTCTTTGGCATGTGATGAAAATATTGTCTGAAAAACTTAAAAAATTACAAAAACTATGAGGCCATGAGTCTTGATATACAAAGTGTTGTTTATGATCCACTAACTCCAGAAGAATTTGAACAAGATTGGTCTGTTTTGCTTGAAGAGTATAAATTGCATAAGAACGAATGGTTTAAGTGGTCTTTATCAAGATAGACATTTATGGGTGCCATGTTTCGTCAAAGATCAATTTTGGGTTGAGATGTCCAGCACTCAAATAAGTGAAATAGGATCATGTTTTTGCAGGGTCGTGGATGACGAGATGTTGTCTTTCACTTTTTTAAGAACTATACTAAGGTCCAATATTTGAACTATTTGGACTAATGTTTGAGGTCGAACCAATGTTTCTTTATGTTTGCTTGTTGTCCCAACACCTACTTTGCTAAATTTCCTTTTATAAATGAGTGATTTGTTTAGCTAAAATTTGTTTTTTGCGTTTAACTAGATTGATAACACTTTAGTTTGTAGTTAGATAACCAACCTTAGTCGTCATAGTCTGTCATTTGTACCATCAGGACGATTGTAGAGTCATCGTCATTTTTTTGTACACGGTAACAACTGATAATACATTTTTTTATAGTTACCAGAGTTGCCATGGTCGATATCTTACATACCATATATGACAACTAAACACTAAACGACAATATCTTAGATAAGGACCGTGGCAACCATACGAGTAAAAACATGACCCTATTTTAGAAGAAAATTGAAAATAGTCGTCATGGTTTCAAAATATTAACCATGACGATTATTATATAATTGTCATGATATAAAACTTAGACCACGATGATTAGAGGTGCAGAAACATGACCCCATTCCGAAAGAAAACCGGAAATAGTCATCATGGTCTGAACATATCAACAATGACGATTGTTGTAGTCGTTATGGTAAAAAACATAGACCATGACAACCGTATATGCAAAAACATGCATGACCCATTTTAATAATTTTTTTTGGAATAATCGTTATGGTCTGAATATATCGGCTATGATGACCAAATGTTGGTCAGCAAGGTCTGGAAAATGATGACAGTATTAGACTTCAAATTTTAGTATAACTACAAGTGCAATGATTTAAGCAGAGAGTATAATTATTTACTCTGTTAACGACTAGTTTTTGAATATATACTTGTTATCTCTATCACACAACACAGATCTAATTTTATATATTTTGGGAATATCATTTCATTATCTATTCTATCTAATTCATTTCATACCTCTACAAATATGTCATCATATGATTCAAATAAGATTTGGCCATAATTAAAATTTGGTATATTTAAACCCGTCGTGAAGATGTCCAAGCTAAAACAATTTCACCTGAAACCTTTTGGGGAGGATATGGAACCAATATGTGCAAGATTACAGGAATACAAATTGAAGATGAATGCAACAAATACATGATAGGCACCAAGTTACCCAAAAAGGGATAATTAATTCATACAACAACGTTTTTTTGCCGTAACAGTTATTAAGCTTGTCGTAATTTTCGTATTTCTTTTATATAGGCTAAGTCATTTGATCTTTCGATTGTACATATTAACGAAGTATGTTTGTGTTTGTTTTTTATAATAGGGTCTAGCGAAAAGGCACTACTTTGAGGATCAAGGAGTATAATTTAAATTTGATGAATGCTATCAATTTATAAAGGACAAAAATCCAGAGTAATAACTCTGGCCATATGTCTCCCAACGATTATGAATAAATAGAAGATTCTGATGAAGAGTGAGTCAATATATAATTACTTTTGATTATATTTTGTTGGTACTTTTCTCTGTAGATCCTTATAAGACTCAACTCGTCCACTAAGGTCGTCTAGGGGTTAAAAGACTTGTTTTACATACTAAATGTAATTATGATTTCTTGACTTACGAAGTAAGTTAGATTTTAGAATTTCAATAAAGTATATTAAACCACATTACATAAATAAAGTAGATTACACCTTTGAATTCAATTCAATTCAAACTCGAAATTTAAAACTTAGATTACCCATGTCTATATAAAAAGTGCAACTTCTAGTTATGAAAACGATCTCCAAGTAGCTCACACGTTTCAAAATGAGCAAATGGTTCTCATTTTCATTTGACATATTCACTTTGCACCTTAAACTTGTTCCTTTGTATCTAGCTAAAAACTCTTTGTACTTCAGACATCAGTTCCTAACAACAATGAAGCGATTCGATAATCTTGCAATGAGTAGCCTAATTGACCAGGATATCGGTTTTTACCTTTCTCGTAATTGTTGTAAGGCCATTCTCCTACAACCTTTTGCCAAAAGAAGTCATCTGGCCTTCTTTCTTCAGGCAAATCTAACACCATGCAAAAACTCTAATCATAATACTGTTTTCATTAATTTCTTTTCTCTTTCTTATGTTGGTTTATTAGCTTATTGATTTCTTTCGTTGTTTGGATACTGGCTTCTGCTGTCGATGCACTACTAGTAGACATATTTGAAGTATTGTAGAGAACATGAAATGGAAAAGAGGTAATATTTATTAGATGAGGAAGGGGTAGTAGAACATTTGTGGTATTATATAGGAAAAATATTCAACGACTATAATTTTTTGAGAAAGTTATCCGTTGAGTTTCACTTTTGTCAGATACCTATATAGTCGGCATGCTCCAACACTAGAAATCTTGAAGACTAACCAGTGTTATCATGATCTTATTTGTGCAGGCTAATGACTCTGACTAAACAAATTTTGCAAGGACCATAGTTGTCAACCTGCAAAAATTTAATCATGACATCTCTGGTTTAGTAGGGAAGGTTCAAAACTTTATACCATGACAACTATAGAAGCATTTAACACACTACTCCGTGGATGAAAAGCTAAAATATTCGGCATGATATAATTTTCAAACCATGACGATTGCTTACAATTGTTAGTCGTCATGATCTACATGATAACAATGACGACTTTTTATGCTCACCATAAAAAGTCGACATTGTTTATAACTTTTTTATGCCGACTAAAACATGTCGGCAAGGTATTTTCTCTATCGATCCTGCCGACGGTTGGAAAGTTGATTTCAAAAAGTATTGATTCCTCACATCATTCTACCAATTAAACCAGCAAAAAATTTCATAAATAGAATCTTTTGACTGGAATCATTCATTTTGGTTACAAAATTCTCAAAACCTAAAATTTTCAAGTTTTTTCAAAAAAATTATTCTAACAAAAACTATAATCCATAAATTAAATCTAACAAATCTAATCTAATTATATTAACTAAAATAATTAAATAAATTAGTTATAGTTAACTAAAGGCAGTTTATCTATTACGAAAAACATATGTATATGGGGTTTATAAAACTACTTCAAAATAACCCCAATTTTTTTTAAATATATGGGGTATATTTGAAGGGGTCTTTTATAGGGCATTAAAAAAAAACAGACTAAATTAAGGCTTACTAAATTTTGTACCCACCAAAATGAGTGGATAAGGAGTGTCTAAATAGAGTGAAACTACTAAATTACCCTATATTAAAACCTAATGTTCTAACATATTTTTCATTTCGTCTCTATCACCCGATTCCTCTAATTTCTTCTCCTTTCTTCTTCCTTTTTTTTTCAATTTCAAATTAAAACATCATCAATAATCGACGATTTAAAAACCGAGTAATCATTTTTTTATCTATATATATAATATGACGATGAAAAAATGAGTAAAGTATCTTAGTGGAAATACTCAACCTAGTGGAAGTGATCTATGAATTGCACAAGCGATTTGAAATAAACAATCGAAAATAAAAACGGTTACGGAAGACGAAGAAACTATGAGCTTAATGCAAGCAAAAAAAATGACTTGCATCAAGTATTTTTCTATCAATACATTCCTCTTAATTATGTTTTATCAACATGCATACACTCAAAAATTTAAAAATTTGAAATCTTAGTTTTTTGTGTTAACCAGAATCGGTGGATGTTCATGTCCACATTGACTGATTCCTATAATAATCAGTCGATGTTCATGCCCACGTCGACTGATTGTTATTGATGTTATTCATGGTTGAAGAACCTCAACACGTCGATATGGGCATTCATATCGACTGATTCTGGTTTTAAGAAAATGCACATGTTTTAGTTGGTTTTTTATGGTACAATCGATGAATGTACATACCCACATCGATTGGTTATAAAGTATATGATTTATCAAATGCCTGTAATCATTCAATATGAGCGGTTATATCGACCGGTTGTATGTGGAGGAAATGCCCAATTTTCTTGGAGGCATTTTAGCCTAGAATCGGTTGATATGAACACCTTTATCGACTGATTTTGTAGTGTAAGTTACTAGGAATCAGTGGATGTGGATGTATCGTTATGGCCGATTATATTCTCGTAATTCATAAAATTTACTTGAATTTGATTGTTGTTTATCGTACAATGTCATATTCATATCGTCATATTCTTTAGGGAAAAGGGAAAGCAAACATAAAATAGATAAAAAAAAACATATTCTTACTTCTCCCCCGAGTTTGGGACCTCGTCAGGATGACGACAAGGATTTTGGGGATAAACACCATAGGGGATCGATGAGTAAAGCTAAAGGGTTTTCATCAATGAACTAACTCAAGTGGAGCACCAAAGAGAAGAAGAATCTTCCTGTGATACATAAACCGATAAAGATTAGAGTGAAGAATAAGTGATAACGAAGAAAACCAGAGTCATGATGAAGAATAACAAGGAGAAGTAGAACAACATGGAGATAAAGCTAAAGATGCAAAGAAACAAAAAAAAAGGAGCATACTTGACAGAGTCATCGTTGAAATCGGTCGATGTGGACATATATATCGACCAATTATAATAAGTCATTTTTTTCAACATTTTGTTAAGCCCCAATCGGTCAACATAAATATATATATATATATATCGACTGAGTGTTACGTATATATTGAATTTTTTGAAAAAAACTAGTTGTTAAATCTTCTTATACATAAGGAGGACCTCTTTTCCAGATCCAATTTGGCACAAACTTGCAAATTTTATTGACTCCCACTTCATCCACTACTCAAATAAATCTAGGAAAATGACATGCGAACCGGAAGAATATATGGAGTTCGTTAAATTGTTCATTCTCATCTTCAACGAACTTCAGGATAAAATTTATTTTATATTTTGATGGGAAAAGAGTTCAAGAATTCTTTTATGAGCTTACCAGGAATCCTAAACATCACAAATGGAGAGACTTAGCGTTTAGATTCAACGATATCAAAAGGGAAATGCGAGAGTTCCGTAAAATTATAAGAATGGTTATCGACCATCATCCCCAAGCTTCTCGTAGAGAGAAAGTGAGTAATTAAACATGTATATCCCTATCTCATCGTTTGATGTTTGCATACTAACGTGTAATTTATTTAATTTTACGTCAAATGATTTCATAGCCTATGGTGAATAAAAAATGGGGAAAGGATGTTCATGCACGCGAGGGAATATAGCATGTTGAAAAAACATGCTCATAGGTTCATTAGCGATGTATTAATGTGTGAGATTCAAGAATACGCTTGCTAATTTATGTCGTGCGCTAATGTGCTAAACTATGTAATGCGTTAATTTCCTAAAACTATGTATGGAATTTTTCTTTACGAAAGTATAAAACAATCGGTTAATAAGAACATCCACATTTGCCTATTATCACAATCGGCCTGTATATAAAGCAATATCCACCGGTTCCTAGTGTTCTTCATGACTAAAGAACACCAACCCACAATCGACATAGTGAGCCATCATATCTAACAAAAAAAAAAATTTGAAGCATAAATATCCAACAATTCTAGTTTGATGTTCTTAAAAAAAATTCTCAATTTTTGTTATGTTCTGAAGTTTCATTAACATTAATTAATATCACAACTAACACGATTAATTAACACTAATTAATCAAGAGTACATTAACCATTAACGAAAATAGGTGGACAAGGGATATTTAAAATTACTCTAAAATGACTCTATTTTAACTTGGCTTAATTGGGGGCTATTAGAAATCTACCCACACTACCAAAATTATAGGGGGTGTCAAATGATAGTGATAATACTAATATACCTTTCCTTAATAACTAATCCTAAAACCCTATTATACTTAATCCATCAGGCCCCATTCTATTCCAAAATCAAAACCTAAAATAAAAAAACCTCTCATCTTCTTCTTCCCTAACAACTCCTTTTCCTCCATTTTTTTTCGAACTCAATTCATCGTCGTAATCGTGGATTCGAAAAATTTCATCGACGATTAACTTTTTCTGCAAATATGGTTTGTACAAAGCATCTCCAGAGAGATATTATCCCACCTTGAATCATAGAGAAACTTAAAGGAAAGTTAAACTCGAGAAGCACCAAGGAATCAAATATAGAAGAATCGGAAAACGAAATGGCCCTGATTAGAAAGTAAGTAAATTAAAACCCATTACTCTAATTGTTGAATGTGTTTGCATGTGCGTTTTGAGTGTAAATCTAGGTTAGAAACCGCAAAATTGCAGTTACAGAGAAACGGCCGGAATGGTCGCAAACCTTAGACCATGACGACTTTTCATATTCATGTTAGATTTATGAAAAATGGTCATGGTATTTTATTTTCGACCATGACGACCCTTACTGGTTATTTTTCCGAAGACGAAAAGTCTATTTAGGGTTACATCGGTTTTCATCTAAACAATGACGACTTTAGTGTTTATGTTGACGACCCTTTGTTAAACCATGACGACTTTATAGGAAAAAAAACAACCACTCTGACCCATTGGTAAGGGTCGTCATTGTATAGCTATAAATCGCCATGGTTTACCTGAGGGTTATTATGGTCAAAAATTTAGACCATGATGACCCCTATACAGAGACTAATATTATTTTTGATGGGGATGTTTTTGGATGGGGGCGTGGGGGACAAATGATATGTTGCCATTTGTCCCTCCCATTAATTGCTTCCAACTAATTACGTAAAGGAGGTTTGTTTTTAGAAATAAAGTTGGGTTATTTTTTATATTTGGAAACAGAATTGGTTGGAAGCAATTAATGGGAGAGACAAATGGAAACATATCATTTGTCCCCCACTCCCCCATCAAAAATTTATCCTACAGAGATGTGAATAACGTTGGTTCTGATTTTCTGATTTTTGTGTATTTTCTATTGTAGTTTGATTAAAAATCTAAAGAAAGGAAAAAGAAAACATGTAACCACTCCTCCTCTAAAATCTTCTCGCAACGATATATTTTTGGGGGTTGGACTATATCGTGGAAAACGTCCGATAGAGGTACCTTTTTCTATCGTAAACGTGCATAACAAGGTAAAGAACCATAGGATTCCCCTTCTCGTTCCTCCTCTATTCCATCTGTAACTTCAAACCATGGAGATGAACAAACTGAAGATGATGTTGATGGTGGTGGTGGTGTTTCTGGTAGTGGTGGTGGTTAGGAGGAGGGGGAAGAGATACAAGCGAAGGACATGGAAAAGGGAAAGGCAAACACCCCACCCGTGAGGCACGTTCCCGCCACCCACTTGATCCAGGATGTTCAACGTGATGGAAAAGCTGGAGGCTTACCCTTAGATGGATTAAACATTTTATTTGCATATCCTGGATCGTGGGATCGTACCATCTATGAGACCATCGTAACAATCTCAATTTTACTTTTTAATTAACTTGTTGTTGTTAATTTTTTTCTAATTGTGTTTTTTTCTCCATATTTTGCCTCCATCTTGTAGGATCATACGAACGTTGTACGTCTTTTAAGACGCCAATCTAACTATGTAAAAATAGAGTTACGGAAACTAGAAGATGAATGTAGAAGAGTTATAGAGCTAATCGAGAACTTCGGTTTATAAAGTAAACTAGAAGATGAATGTCCATTCCGTTCTTTTGAGCGTGTTTTGGCAGCGTAAATCGTAGAAATGGTAGAAAAATTATCCTTATCATCCCCATTTATCTTATTAAGGATCTTAAAAGGTCTACTTCCCTTCATCTTCCGGACCTTCTCCATCTCACGAGGTTTCAACCGGGAATATACAGTATGTCCAATAAGACTTTGGGTTAACGGATGGTTATGACGACCATCGAGAACACTCCCTAATCTCCATTGACCACCTTCAAAATTCCTATTGAATATAATCCTAAATGGACACCCACACTTCTTTGTATTAGATTTGTTGATCCTAGTATTCTTCTTCTCGTACTTATAATCCTTTGCTTTGTGGCTTACATGCTTGCAGCCTCTCTCGCAAATCATATCAAACCTTGTAAGGGTGACTCGGTTATTTTGAACCAACTCGTAAATCTTCTCTTTGGCCTTAGAGATAACCCATTCATTTGCCTCCACCTTAGTTGCCCATGTCTACATTCCGAAAATTAGATTTCATTGGAAGTATCCTTATAAATTGACGAGAAGACTAATCAAATAATTTGAGAACATATATCTCTTCAAATGGTAGGTAACATACCAATTCAGTCATATAGTGATGGAAAGTATCCGGCCCTATCTGAGATACGGGTTCAGGTTCATCGTTTAGTTGTTCAACCACCTATAAAAAAATCAATCATATGTAAGCAAAAACAATGGTAAGAGTCGTCATGGTCTCAAACTATCGACCATGACGACTTGTTTGATCTATGAGATTTGTAGTTTCAGCGGGTTTTAGAGTCGTCATGGTATTTTTTAGCATATTGACTACTCTATTTACCTGGAAAATCATGTTTTTTTTTCAAACTAAAAAAGTCGTCATGGTTATACATCATGAGAGTGACGATCCTAGAAGCATTTATTGTTTTTTTTTACTTGCAAGTAATACGGTTGGGTCTCTCAATGGCTAGTTTTTTTTAAAACTAGTCGCTGGGTCCTTAAAATCTATAAAAATACCTTTCAATCATCTCATCCTCACCCCGACCATACATTTTAACTTTCAAATTCATTCTACTCTCTTTTTCATAAAAAAAAAACAAAAAAAAATGGCTACTCTCTACACTGAAAATGACAATATAGCCATAGTTAGAGCGCGGGTGACGTACACAACCCATGAAGATAATCTTAAGGAAATAAATCCAACCACCAAACATTACCTTGGATCCAAACTTTGATTTATGGTGGAACCGTGTATTTATAATTTTCGAGGCGTTAGAAGGAAATCCTAATACTAGATCACCCAACAACGTTAAGAGTAGCTTCCAAGATCTTTTCGGAGAATGTGAAGCTTTTAAACAGGAAATTAAAGCCGTAAAGGAAACCCATCCCACAGAGTCGGGTGCCATAAGAGTAAGTATATCAATAATGATTTCATCAAAAATAGTTTTGAATAATACTAACTTAAATTTGATTTGTTTTTTTTAGTGGCAAATGGCTAGCGCCAGATAAGAGTTGTCCACGGAAAAAAGTTTAAGCATGATGATTGTTATCGCATTCTAGAAAATAATGTCTACGATTTCACCATATATGATCGAGTGTTTAAATGGAATGTTATGAATGCTATTTATTTTTCTTCAATGTTATGCTATGAAAGATGTATTCATTTCTATTTCAATGAAATTCTTATGAAAGATGTAGTCCTTTTCGTTTCAATGAAATTGTTTTACGAAAAGAAAAAACTAAATTCCCAAGTGGAGTCGTCGAGGTTATGAATATTGACCCTGACGACTTCATATTACATTTTTAATGGTTGGTTAGAGTCGTTATGGTATATGGTATGAACCGATGCGACCCTAACAGTTATTCCAGACATGAATTTTTTATTCAAGAGTCGTCATGGTATAATACAATGACGACTCTTACTGAGACAAGCTAGGTAAGTGTCGTCATGGTCATATGTCAGACCATGATGTTTTTTCATAGCCTAGTAAATTTGCAGGTAAGGGTCGTCATTGTTGGATGTTACAACCATGACGACCTATGAAGAATCGTAATGGTAGTTACCTCACGACTATGCCAACTTTTATGATGTGTGTTTGCTTTCCCACAACGATTCGGTGATTTTAACCGAAAATTCGACCATTCTTAGATTATTTTTAGTTTACTTGAGTGTTTTGAGCTATAGGTTCTTCTTTTTGAGCATTGGTTTCTTTATTTTGAGCTTGAGGTTCTTCATTTGCGCCCTCATTTTTGGCTTCATATATTAATCGATCAACGTAATATATCCAATCCAATTGAGAATCTAAGTTAAGATTACCATCAACACAATCATCTTTGTTATTTGAAGTTTCTCCAACATCAATGTTTCTACTAGAATCATTCATTTCTGTAAAACTCTAGTTTTCACTTTCCCCCCTCTAAAACCCCCCTTCTTCTCTACTCATTAAAAAAAAGTTTCTCTAATTTTAATCCTAACCTTAATATATATAACTAAGCTAATCATGTATTAGGACAAATCAAATGGAGGCACTTTAGCATTTATAAAATTATATATCTAAGGGGTAGTGGGTTGGTCGGTTGTCAGCCAAGCAAAATTAATTCAAGTTCTTACTTCACCAATATAGATTAAAGTATAGTAATAAAAACAAGTTTGTTCCCACAGAGAGGCAGGTGATTGTTAATTACTTTCGATTACTTATATAAACAGGGGGTTTTGGTTGTGATTATAACTAAATTATACTAAAACAAATATCAGAGATAAAGAACACTGGTTAGAGAGTTCATCTTCCATCTTCCAACATGTTATCAACCAAATCATACTCAACATTCATGCACTCTCAATATCAATAACCCTAAAGCATCCTATCGCAGGCTTACTCCGGCAAAACTCCTATTATCATCAAAGGTTAAAGAGCAACTCTTTGAATCCTTTTCAACGAATAACTTGGCGCAAGAGCCACTCAAGATTAACCCAATGAAAGCAATGGTCTTTGTGAGTTGAGGTTATTCTAAGCAATCCGGTGCAAGAGCCACTCGGATTTAACCTAGGTCACGCTTCTACACATAATTGCATGGTAACATCCCGTTATTAACAACTATGTTATACTACTTGTAAAAAGGATCTTTTGACAATTCCGGATCTCAAACCCTAGTTTAGCTATAGATGTCAATGCATGCTCATCTAATTCCTGAATTAAACAAACAAGCAATCCATCATACAAGGCGTTATAAACGGTAGAACATAAGCGATATTGAAGAGATTATGAACATATGAGAATGAGTATTTCAATTAATAAACATGTTTTCCAACTTAGGACTACATCTCTAACCAATAAGAAAGGTTTAGTCCATCATGGATTTCTCAAAATCCATGGAAAATAATCAAGAAAGCAAGTAAAGCAAACCCTAGAAATCGTGATGATCAATCGCAACTCCAAGACCTAGCTTCTTGTTCTCTTTGTGTTTTCAAGTCTCCAAAAGTGCCCACGATCTTTTTTTAGGGTTTTGGAAGTCTTCTTATATAGTATTCATCATATCTAGGTGTTAGAGTCCTAATGGGACGATGATACCTTGATTTGGAAGTCAAAAACGTGTCTTAGAAGTGGCTCCCGTCATGTCATAATCGGTAGGCTCGTTTTCCGTGTTAACTAACGATTTTGGAGCTCAAAAACGAAGTTTTCCTGTACCCGAAACTGCCTATAATCGGTAGGTAATTTTCCCTTGTAAACTCCCGATTATGTTGCTGAGTGTTTCACTATTTTCTTTCGACCGTTTTGCTCATAACTTCCTCATACGGACTCCAAATGACCTCATTCTTTTTGCATTGGCTTTGTCTTCTCGTTTCTCTTCAAAACGGTGTTAAGAACTCCTGGATTTGAATGAGTGGAATTTGGTCTTTGTCCCTTCTCCATTGGCAGAACTTAACTTCCTTGTTCATTTCGTGTCGTAATGAACTCCTTTCTTCTTCTTTGGTTGAATACACTTCAAAACTCCTAAGAAACTCATAAAAAAACAAAATCAAAGCATAATGATATGAAAAATAACAAGTAATCAATGAATTAGAGTATCCAAATAATGCACATATCATGGGTGTTACTTTTGGGTGACCCTATTTTATCTTTTCCTATTGGCCCCTATTATTTCCACAAACCCCCAATTAAACCAGGTATTTTAACTTATCAAGTAGAACTCCAACAATTGGAGTAGGCCTCAATTTAAACCCCTTAAAAAATGCACCCTCTTCTTATTCATCGTAAAAATCCATCAGAACTGGCACAACGTGTTTCTTCATTCAAATTAGAACTGGTTGAATAAGTAACTACTGGTCTCTTCCCCATACTTGTCTGCAATCGGGTTAATTTCTGAGTTGACTCAGTTCTTTGTTTTTGTTTGAATTTCAACTTTGTTTGATGATTTTTTGATCTTTCTTCTGTTGTGCAATCCCTAATTATTATCTTACTCAATGGTTTTCATCCCCTAAACAGTTTTTGGAATTTAATCCTATTCCTTCTTCCTAATTTTTTTTTACTTTGATCTTATGGATAACTAATTTTTTTCTCTCGTGTTTATGCAGTTTGTTTATTCAAATATAAATGGTGTTTGCCAACATCCTCTTAGAGTTCATTGCGTTTGCTATCAGTGGTGTTATCCTTGTTGGAGGTTCAGAATCTATGCGTTTGCTATCTTGGGTGATTAATATTGATTGGAGGTGTAAAAAACCAGACCGGTCCAGAAAGAGTTCAAATAATTCAGTAAAGGTTTTCAAACTCAGACATTTCCGCCTTTTCCAAATTTATTCCAAAATTTAAAAATAAATTATAAGAGAAATTGTAGTTTCCTTTTTCTTTTCATGTTGACGTACCCAAAAATGAAACCTTCCTTAGCAAGTTCAGAAAATCTAGCAGAAAAAACCTCGAATGACTTCAATCAAATATACAATATCAATTCAAATAATCCTCTCAAAAACCCCAAATTCGATAAGTTCTTTAAGAACCAGAAACCTAATTGCGGCTTCCTCCACCAAAATTACATCTCTGTTAACCTAAACTATATTCTTCTTATGGAGGCTCAAAAATCAATTCAGTCCTCTTCTGCTTCAAGTGATGTCTCTCGTATCACAAATATACTTAGGGAAACTTTACTGGAGAAAAGAAATAATGAAATTGTGCAATTGGTAGATGAAGAAAACATTGAAGAGGAACAAGATGAAATGGAAATAACTCTAATCGGGAAACTCATAATGGAAAGAAGAATGCCTGAGAAGGCATTAAAGAAACACATTAAATTTACTTGGGATTTTATCCTGGAAGGTGGGGTTAATTTTTTTTTTGAGATTGATCATAATACTATGGT